>BSBM01001163.1:6240000-6690000 GCA_027924585.1 Larix kaempferi | reverse complement strand
TCTAATTTTGTTGAATCATTACTAGTGTGAGATGATGATGATGATGACGATGATGATGATGATGATGATGATGATGGTGATGAAGAAGAAGATGATGATGATGATGATTAAGATGATGTTGATGATGATGATGATGATGACAGAGATGATGATGATGATGATGATGAGGAAGAGGGTGATGAGGAAGATGATGATGATGAAAATTATGATGATGAAGATGGTGATGACAATCATGATGATGAAGATGATGATGATGATGATGATGATGATGAAGATGATGGATGATGATAAGATGCTGATGATGACGATGATGATGATGAAGATGATGAAGATAACGAAGATGATGATGATGAAGATGATGAATATAATGAAGATGATGATGATGATGATGATGATGATGATGATGGTGATGAAGACGACAAAGATGATGATGAATGTGATGATTATGATGATGAAGAAGATGATTATGATGAAGAAGAAGAAGATGATGATGATGATGGAGATGTTGACGAGGAAGAGGGAGATGACAATGATGATGAAGATGAGGACGATGATGATGATGACGATGATGATGCTGATGCTGATGATGCTGTTGTTGTTGTTGATGATGATGATGATGATGACGATGATGATGACGAATATGATGATGATGAAGAAGATGATGATGCTGATGATGAAGACCATGAAGATGATGTTGATGAAGACGACAACGATGATCATGGTATTCATCATCATCATCATAATATTCATCATCATCATCATCATCATCATCATCATCATCATCATCATAATCATTATCATCATCATCATCATCTTTGTCATCTTCATCATCATCATCATCATCACCCTCTTCCTCATCATCATCATCATCATCATCATCATCATCGACATCTTCATCATGATCTTCATCATCAACATCATCATCATCATCATCATCGTCGTCGTCGTCGTCGTTGTCATCATCATCGTCATCACCCTCTTCCTCATCATGATCTTCATCATCATCATCACCCTCTTCATCACCATCATCATCATCGTCATCACCATCATCATCACCATCATCTTCATCGTATTCATCATCATCACCCTCTTCATCATCATCATCATCATCATCACCATCATTGTCATCATCATCGTCATCGTCATCTTCATCATCATCGTCATCTTCATCTTCATCATCATCACCCTCTTCCTCATCATCGTCTTCATCATCGTCGTCTTCATCGTCTTCATCATCATCATCATCATCATCTTCATCGTATTCATCATCTTCATCATCATCATCATCATCATCATCGTCGTCATCACCCTCTTCCTCATCATCATCATCATCATATTCATCATCATCATCATCTTCTTCATCATCACCATCTCACACTAGTAATGATTCAACAAAATTAGAGAAGCTTCTTATGATGATGAAGACGATGAAGATGATGATGATGAAGACGATGATGAGGAAGAGGGTGATGATGATGAAAATGAAGATGACGATGATGATGAAGATGACGACGACAATGATGGTGATGATGATGATGAAGAGGGTGATGATGATGAATACGATGAAGTTGATGGTGATGACGATGATGATGATGAAGATGATGGTGATGAAGAGGGTGATGATGATGATGAAGATCATGATGAGGAAGAGGGTGATGACGATGATGACGACGACAACGACGACGATGACGACGACGACGATGATGATGATGATGGTGATGGTGATGGTGATGACGACGATGATGATGATGATGATGATGTTGATGATGATGATGATGATGAATATGTCGATGATGATGATGATGATGATGATGAGGAAGAGGGTGATGACGATGACGATGATGATGATGATGAAGATGGCAAAGATGATGATGATGATGATGATTATTATGATGATAATGATAATGATGATGATGACGAATATGTTGATGATGATGATGAAGATGATGATGATGATGATGATGATGAAGACCATGATCATCGTTGTCGTCTTCATAACCATCATCTTCATGGTCTTCATCATCATATTCGTCATCGTCATCATCATCATCATCATCATCAACATCATCATCATCATCATTGTCGTCGTCATCATCATCGTCCTCATCTTCATCATCATTTTCATCTCCCTCTTCCTCGTCAACATCTCCATCATCATCATCATCTTCATCATCATAATCATCATCATATTCATCATATTCATCATCTTCTTTGTCGTCTTCATCACCATCATCTTTGATGATGATGATGATGACGATGAAGATGATGGTGATGAAGACGACAAAGATGTTGATGAATATGATGATGATGATGATGATGATGATGATGAAGACGACAAAGATGATGATGAATATGATGAATATGATGATTATGATGATGAAGAAGATGATGATGATGATGATGGAGATGTTGACGAGGAAGAGGGAGATGACAATGATGATGAAGATGAGGACGATGATGATGATGAGGACAATGATGATGATGATGATGTTGTTGATGATGATGATGTTGATGATGACGATGACGAATATGATGATGATGATCATGATGAATACCATGAAGATGATGGTGATGAAGACGACAACGATGATCATGGTATTCATCATCATCATCATCATCTCCCTCTTCCTCCTCCTCCTCCTCCTCCTCATCATCATCGACATATTCATCATGATCTTCATCATCAACATCATCATCATCATCGTCGTTGTCGTCATTGTCATCATCATCATCATCACCCTCTTCCTCATCATGATATTCATCATCATCATCACCCTCTTCATCACCATCATCTTCATCATCATCATCGTCATCACCATCATCTTCATCATCATCATCGTCATCACCATCATCTTCATCGTATTCATCATCATCACCCTCTTCATCATCATCATCATCACCATCATCGTCATCATCATCGTCATCGTCATATTCATCATCATCGTCATCTTCATATTCATCATCATCACCCTCTTCCTCATCATCGTCTTCATCATCATCATCTTCATCGTCTTCATCATCATAAGGAGCTTCTCTAATTTTGTTGAATCATTACTAGTGTGAGATGGTGATGATGAAGACGATGATGAGGATGATGAATATGATGATGATGACGATGAGGAAGAGGGTGATGATGATGATGATGATGATGATGATGATGATGATGATAATGATGAATATGATGAAGATGATGATGAAGATGATGAATACGATGATGATTATGATGATGATGATGATGATGATGGTGATGATGACGATGATGATGAGGAAGATCACGATGATGAAGAGGGTGATGATGATGATGATGATGATGAAGATGATGATGAAGATGATGATGACGACGATGATTATGATGATGATAATGAAGATGATGGATGGTGATGAAGAGGGTGATGATGATGAAGATGAAAATGATGGTGATGACGATGACGATGATGATGATTATGATGATGAAGATGATGATGATGATGATGATGATAATGAATATGGTGATAATGATGATGATGACGATGACGATGACGATGACGATGACGATGATGATGATGAAGATGATCATGATCATGATGGAGATGATGGAGATGATGAAGATGATGGTGATGATGACGACAATGATGATGATGAATATGAAGATGATGATGATGATGAAGATGAAGATGAAGAAGAAGATGATGATAATGAAGATGTTGATGAGGAAGAGGGATATGACAATGATGATGAAGATGAGCATGATGGCAATGATGATGAGTATGAGAATGATGTTGTTGTTGATGATGATGATGATAATGATGATGATGATGGTGGTGGTGGTGGTGAAGATGATGATTATGAAGATGAGGACGATGATGATGATGAGGATGATGATGATGATGATGATGATGATGATGAAGTTGATGATGATGATGATGAAGGCCATGAAGATGATGGTGGAGACCATGAAAATGATGGTGGAGACCATGAAGATGATGGTGATGACCATGAAGATGATGGTGAAGACCATGAATATGATCATCTTCATTGTCATCATTGTCGTTGTCGTCATCATCACCATCATCTTCATGGTATTCATCTTCATCATGATCATCATCATGAACATCATCATCATCATCTTTGTCATCATCATCATCATCATCACCATGTTCATCACCATCATCATCATCTTCATTATCATCATCATCGTCATCATCCTCGTCATCACCCTCATATTCATCATCATCATCTTCCTCATCATCATCACCCTCTTCCTCATCATCATCTTCATCATCATCATTGTCATCACCATCATCTTCATCGTCTTCATCATCATCATCATCATCTTTGTCAACATCATCATCATCATCATCATCGTCATCACCATGTTCGTTATCATCATCATCGTCATCACCATGTTCGTCATCATCATCATCTTCATCATCATCATCATCATCATCATCATCATCGCAATCATCACCATCATCATCATCATTGTTGCCGTCTTCATCACCACCATCATCATCATCTTCATCGTCATCATCATAATCATCGTCATCATCATCATCATAATCATCGTCATCATCATCATCATCATCATGATCATTGTCATCAGCATCATCATTATCATCATCTTCATCATCTTCATCATCTTCATCACCATCATCTTCATATTCATCATCATCACCCTCTTCCTCATCATCGTCTTCATCATCATCATCTTCATCATCTTCATCATCATAAGGAGCTTCTCTAATTTTGTTGAATCATTACTGGCGTGAGATGATGATGATGATGATGATGACGATGATGAAGATGTTGATCATGATCATGATCATGATCCTGATCATGATGAAGATTTTGATGATGATGACGATGATGATGATGATGATGACGACGATGATGATGATGATGATGATGACGACGATGCTGCTGCAGCTGCTGATGATGATGATGATGAAGATGATGATGATGATGATGATGAAGATGGTGATGACGATGATGATGCAGATGATGATGAGGAGGAGGGGAAGGAAGAGGGTGATGACGATGATGACGACGATGATGACGACGATGATGATGATGATAATGAAGATGATGATGATAATGAAGATGATGAATATGATGATGATGATGATAAAGATGAGGACGATGATGATGATGATGATGATGATGATGATGACGATTATGATGATGATGATGAAGATGATGATGATGATGATGATAAAGAACATGAAGCTCATGGTGATGACGACGACAACAATGATGGTGAAGATGATGACAACAATAAGGGTTAGGGGTTAATTTTTATTTGACTAGACACTTTAGAGGTTAGAATTACGCGATTAGGATTATAGGGGTTAAGGGATATATATAATTATGTGTTAGTATTTAGTAGTCTTAGGGGCTATACTAGTTTAGGATTATAATGGGCCAAGAGTTATGGAGGTTAGTTGTACTAGGGACTAGGGATTGCAGTGGCTAGGGACTAAATGTCAATGGTTTGGAGATTGACATATAGGGGTCATGGATTTATGGTTACAAGTATGAATATTCATATGTACATGAGGATAATGCGAGTTAGTGATTTTTTGTAATAGTATATATCCTAACCCTTGTGTTGAAGGAGAGAAGAGGGGTCCCTTGTGTTGAAGGAGAGAAGAGGGGTGAGGGAGGGAGGAGGGATTGGGTAGAGTGGAAGAGAGTGGGGGGGATTGGGAGGATAGGAAGAGAGGAGGTGGGGTTATAGAGAGGAGGGGGTCCCAACCTTATAGGCAATCTCATCTTATTAAAAAAAAATAGTGAATGAAAATAGTTTGGAACTTTTATGTATAGGAATGGAAATTAGATTTTATAGAGACAGAATCAATGCGTGCGTGCATCTGCATGTGCGCGCCTATGCGTGTGCACGCATCTATGCTTGCGCGCATTTGCATGCACTCGTGTATGGAGTTAAATTATTTTTGGCACCCTTGCAGGTTTGGTATTAGCTTCGGATTGCCAAACCTTGAGGCTCGGTATGATTTATGGCAGAACACATCAAATGCTAAACTTCATGTTTTTCACGCTTAGTTCCATATATGCTCCACTAGTGCACTATTGATTAAATTGCACACAATTGTCGAGCTGTGTGTGCAGATTCTAACTATATATTTTTTGAATAGATTTGTTGTTGTTTTCTATTTTTAATTCATTTTTAACTGCACTCATGTCAAATTTGTAAAATGCATAGGTCGTTTATTTGGCCTATAACTTTTGATTGGCTTACATACTTTGAAAATGGAAAAGAACCTACACAAGATTACAAGAATACCTACAAGCTAAAAAAAAAAGTTGATTGATTATGTTCAGACCATGATATGGTGGACCAACACTCGACCATATCGTTTTAAGGCTTCACTGAATTTCGTAATTTAAAAGAAAAATATAAAATTAATTTTTAAAATTTTGGAAAAATAGCCCCGCAGAAGATTTGTCTGTTGCCTACGCCTCTACATATTTTTTCCTCGTAAATTGGCAATTTACATAACAAACCGGTGGACCAACAAAAACATGTGCATTATGTTTTAGAGAAAAAATAACATACCAATCTTAAAATAATGACATTTTGGGGTGGTTATACCACTTTTCCATAAATAAAAGTTATATATTCCGGAAGGTGATCCGTTTTTCTACGTTTCATATTTTTACACCTAATTCGAAAAAGTTTTGTAGGTACCTCTAATAATTCATTTTAATGATAATATTTCTGTTTTTCTAGCATGTCATTGCAACTAACGTGTCATAATTGGGTATCATTACCTTGCACCAACCCCTATATTATTTTATGTTGATAATGTTTTCTTTGATGTCAATATTAGCCATTGATGTCAAGTAATGCTATGACAAAATGAAGATGTCTTATGAAGAAATGAAGAAGTCAAGCCCCTAATAAAGATGAAACATAAAAATTAATGAAGGAAAACAAATAAGTCGGCCCAACAAACAATTATAATAATAAAGGAGAAAACTATATATATATATATATGAAATGCACAATATTTAGGTTAAAAAAAGGAAATATGAGATAGAAGAGAAAATTGATCGGGGATAGCAATGAACAAAGGGAACATAAAATGGTATGGAGAGATCAAGTACTTGTTTATCTAAGGAAGGAAGAGGAGTTAGAGAATGTTATTGGGATTTATTTCTTTCTATATTGATAAGGGCTTGATTGCATATAAGAAATATATTTTCAGATTTTGTTGATAGAATGACTGAAGACTTAAAGCAGAGCTCTAGTGGATATAAGATATTTGAGGGAAGAATCTACAACAAGGTTGTCAATACTTGTGGGAAGCACTGTTCGTGGGTTGAGAAGTGTAAGCAGTGGAGAACCATTGCTAGCGGGATTAGAAGTATAAGAAGTGAGGAATATATCCTTTGTAAGCAACACTGTTCGTGGGAAAAGAAGAAAAGAAGAATTGGAATCACCATTGCTTGTGGTAGAAAAAGAAGCTTTATGGAAATCATTGCTCGTGTGCAAGTGGCATATAAGATAATCATGGATTACCACAAATTGTAGCTGACCAATAAGATCATCAATTTGATGTAACCTATTGAGTCTGTCAATGTATTACTGAATTTCTATATCTTGTGTCTACTTATGTACAATTGGTTGATTAAATTAAATGATTAATGTTTGTTGATAATTGTTGATGAATGTATAAATGAAATTGATGAAGGGAGTGTTCAATAAAAGTAAAGAAGTGTACAGCATTGATTCATCCCACCCTCTCAATGTACCTGGTGTTTTCTACAATTGGTATCAGAGCAGTCCTTCATACCAGTCTAACCAAGTTGAAGGAGATCTTTAAGAACACACATAGCTACTTGAGAAGAATCTTATGAAATAACATAGTTCATGAGGAAGCTAAAACAAGGTGTAGGTAAGTGCAATGGAAAACTACCTTTGAAATACTTTAAATGTGGAAAGATTGGACATTTTGCAGCTAAGTGTTCTCTTAAAGAAAAGGTTGCGAATAAGACAAAAGGATATTACTATAAGGAAGACTATCCCATAAAAAAAATTCTACACCAAGACATGGTAGGAATCTTCAGATGATGATGAAGAATATGATAGTGAAGATGAAGGAATAAATGAGATCTTGTTCCTAGCCCTAGAAGACAATGAAGCAATCCAAAGTCAAGGACAATACAAAGGAATAAAGTGATGACGAAGAAGTAGTTGTTGATTTGGAAGTTGAGTTAGAGGCATCACTTGAATAAATTCATGATCTAAGAAAACTTGTCAAGACGCAAGATAAAAGGATTGAATGCTTGAACATGAAACTAAAAGAAGAAGATAGCCAAGAGAAGAAGAGTAATAGCAATGATCAAGCAAGCAAGATTAAAATTCGAGAGGAAATACTTGTAGAACTAAAGAAGGAGAATAAAAAACTAGTGGATTAGCTATAGAAATCCCAAGAAGACAAACAATGTTCAGAAAAACAATTGGAAAATTATTGTTAAAATGAGAGAAAAGAAATTGAAAAAACTAAAGGCACTAGCTAATATTAGTTGCAAAGGAAGAATAAATTCATCAGTTGAAAAATGACAATACTCAACTCAAGGAAGAAGTTGGATGAACTTTCAAGAAACAAGAGCTAAAGGAAAAGTACAACAAGAGCTCATAAGCATTGGATGAAATACTCAAGAGGCAAAAGACTATTTTTGATAAATCAAGAATTGGATTTGATACTAATGAGATTACCAAATCTCCTCAAGCCAAATATGAAGGAAATTCAAATGAAGCAGGTCCATCCTTCTCACATGGAGATAGTGAAAGAAGAAGACAAGCTAGTGAACCTTCAAATGAAAGGAGGACATACTCTTCGGTGCAGAACAATGTCAGAAGTTATGTAACATCATAATGGAATTATAAATCCAGGTATGAACCATCATTCAATGGATATTGTTTTCTTGTAATGGTCATGGTTAATCCTATTTGTTTAACCATGGTTTACTATGGTTGATCCTAGTTAGTTGACCATGGTTGTTCATGGTTGACTATGGCTGACCATGGTTGTTCATGTGTGACTATGGTTGACCGTAGTTGGTTCAACATGGTTATTCATGGTTGACTATGGTTAACTGTGGATGTTCATGCTTGAATATGGTTAACCATGATTGTTTGTACTTGACCATAGGTTACTAAGGGTAACCCTAGTTGGTTGACTATGGTTAAGTATGGTTGACTATAGTTGACCATGGTTGAGACTAGTTGTTTGACTATAGTTGACCATGGTTTGACTATGGTTGTCCATGGTTGACTTGGTTGATTATGGTTGGCCAAGGTTGACTATGTTTGTTCATGGTTGACTATGGTTGACCATGGTTTGAGTAAGTTTGACTACGGTTGTCCATGGTTGACTTGGTTGACTATGGTTGGCCAAGGTTGATAATGGTTGTCCATGGTTGACTTGGTTGACTATGGTTGGCCAAGATGACAATGGTTGTCCATGGTTGACAATGGTTGTCCATGGTTGACTATGTTTGTTCATGGTTGACTATATTTGTTATGGTTGACTTTGGTTGTCCATGGTTGACTATGGTTGACTATGGTTGTCCATGGTTGACTATGGTTTTTCATGGTTGACCATGATTGTTCATGGTTGAGTATGGTTGTTCATGGTTGACCATGGTTGTTCATGGTTGAAATTGGTTTACTATGGTTGACCATGGCTAAATATGGTTGACCCTAGTTGGTTGAACATGGTTGTTCATGGTTGGGTATGGTTAAGCGTGGATGTTCATGTTGACTATGGATTATTATTGTTAACTATGGTTGACCATGGTTGGATATGGTTGATCATGGTTAACTATGTTTGACAATGGTTGACTACATTTGACTATGGTTGACATGGTTGACCATGGACGAATGTGGTTGACCATGGTTTGACTATGTTTGATTATTGTTGACTATGGTTGACCATGCTTGACCGTTGTTGGATATAGTTGACCGTGCTTGACTGTGGTTAATTATGGTTAACTATGGTTGACCATGGGTTAACCATGCTTAACTATGGCTGACCATAGTTTAACCATGGTTGATTAAGTTTGACCATGGTTGACCATGTTTGAATATGGTCGATAATGGTTTACCATGGTAAACCATAGTCAACCATGGTTGATTATGGCTAACCCTAGTTTGTTGACTATGGTTAAGTATGGTTAACTATGGTAGACCATGGTTGAGCCTAGTTGGTTGACTATGGTTGACCAATGTTTAGCTATGGTTTACTGTGGTTGACCATGGTTTGAATAAGATTTACTATGCTTGACTATGTTTAACCATGGTTGACTATGGTTGAATATGTTTGATTTTTGTTGAATATGGTTAACTCTAGTTGACTATGTTTGGCTATGGTTGACCATGGTTGATTATGGTTGATGATGGTTAACCATGGTTAATTATGTTTCACTATTGTTGACTATTGTTGAACCTGGTTGATTGTGGTTGATTGTAGTTGCCTATGTTTGACTATGGTTGACTATGTTCAGCTATGGTTGACCATGGTTGATTATGGTTGACTATGGTTGGCCATGGATGATTGTGCTTGATTATGGTTAACTATGGTTGGTTTATTATCTTTGATTATGGTCGAGCATGGTTTATTATGGTTGAGCATGGTTTGACTAGGGTTAACTACGGTTGACCATGGTTGACTATGGTTAACTATGTTTGACTTTGGTTGAGTACGTTTGACCATGGTTGACCCTAAATGATTATGGTTGACTATGGATGACCATGGTTGACTGTGGTTGACTATGGATGACCATGTTTGACTGTGGTTGACTATGGAGGATTATTGTTGACTATGTTGACCATGGTTGACTATGGTTGATCATGGTTGACTATGTTTGATTGTGGTTGACTACAATTGATTGCGGTTGAATGTGGCTGACCATGGTTTGACTATGTTTGAATATTGTTGAATGTTGTTAACTAGGGCTGACCATGGTTGATGATAGTTGATTGTGGTTGATTATGGTTGACCATGGGTTAACCATGCTTGACTATGGCTGACCCTGGTTTGACCATGTTTGACTATGGTTGACAATGGTGTCCTATGGTCAACAATAGTTGACCATGGTTTGTTTATGCTTGATTATTTTTGACCATGGTTAACTATGGATGACTTTGTTTGACCATTGTTGACTATGGTTGACTATGGCTATTCATGTTTTCTTTATGTTGACTTATGTTAACCATGGTTGTTTATGGTTGGTCATGTTTGACTATGTCTAAGCATGGTTGATTATGGTTGACCATGGTTGACCATTATTGTCCATGCTTTCCTTATGGTTGACCATTGTTATTCATGCTTGCCTTATGGTTGACCATTGTTATTCATGCTTTCCTTATGGTTAACTATGATTGACCATGCTTGACATTGACATCTTAATATTATGTGATTATGTAAAAATCTATTTTTTATGTAAAACTGTGAAAATGACAAAGTAATAATTATCTATTCATAGTTAGTAATAACCATGGTAAAGCATAAACTTTGGTCATAATGTTAGTACTAATTATTTTACTAATCAAGCTTATAATGTTTGGGAAAAATATTTTGATTAACAAAATTAATATAAATAAAATGTTTGTAATATTTCAATTTCCCTTATTTTTCATTGTTATTTTTATCTTTAGTTATGTAAAATCATGTTTGATAGCTAAACAAGATTTCAAGATAAGATTGTAATTTTAATTTATTTTTCAAAAATTGATATAAGTGTGTTTTGTATTTCAAAGAAAAGGTGTTAATTTTAATTTATTTTTCAAAGTTTTTTTATAAATTTTTTCATATTATATTTTTATAAATGTGTTTTTTATAAATTGAAATAAAAGAAATGTTTGAGATAAATGTGTTTTTTATAAATTGAGATAAAAGAGACACATTGAGATAAATTTATTTATAATATATTTTTATAAACTAAGATAACTATGACGAAGATTTCTCAAATAAATATTTATTTAAATGATTATTACACTAACATTTATTTAAATGATTATTTAAAAATACAACTAATTAAATAATAAATACTTTACTAATTTGCACAAATAGGTCTAAGCATAAGTGTTCCGATAATTTGCAAAAACTTAACCCATAAAAGCTTGATATCACCTCTAATAAATACCTTACTAATTTGCACAAAGCATAATGTTATGATGTAGTAAGCATAATGGTGTTTGGAAAATATATATTCACAATAAATATGGAAATGTGGGGGAACTAAATATTTATAAAAACATTTCAGAAAATCCAGTTTCACTGTCTTTGTTGTTATTTAAAAAAAACAAAGGAATGCTTTGTGCATGGTGAAATCCATCCACAACAAAAACATGATTTCCCGTATATGTGGCCCTCAAATCCACATCCTCCAATCCTCCACACCAGGGTTGGAATTTGACATATAAAATGTCTATTATGAACTATTTTGCCAAAAACTGTAAAACATCTATATATAGTGTCAAAACCTTCGTTTTTAACAAGTGAGATTTTTACCAAATTCCTAAGCTGCTCCACACAACCTACAAAGAAGTGTACTGCACAATCTCCATGCAACACACAAATTTTCGTTCCCTATCATGTTGAAGTTGTTGACAACACTTCTTTATATCTCTTGGCTTCAACGCTTATTTATATCTCATTGATAGCTAGTGACAATGCTTGTTTTAGGTTTCTAGCAACAATGCTTGTTTTAGGTTTCTAATGACAATGTTTGTTTTAGGTTTCTAGTAGCCATTAGATGGAGGACGGGGGAGAGATTGAAAGTATGGTTATGTGGCAGCCATCATTGCACCGAGAGGCGCTCTACAGTCAAGTATGGGAGAGATCTTGTAACGTGATGTAACGTTAGTAAAGTTAGTAACATGTCGACAAAAAATAATAGTGATAATGAATATTATGGGAGAGATCTTGTAACGTGATGTAACATTAGTAACTTTTGTAACATGTCGGCCTAGTAACATTAGTAATATTGAAGTAACAATTAAAGTAAGTAACAATTACATGTAACTTTTGTCTTTATTATTGTCGGCCATTAATTAAAATGTAAAAAAAAAGTAAAATGTAATGGAAAGTATTTAATGAAAAGTAAAAAAGTAAAATGTAATGAAAAGTAAAAAAGTAAAATGTATTGCCGGATGTTCGTTTATAAAATAAAAACTTAAAACTTAAACCTCTATCTATCAATCAAGAGAGATTAAATTTCTTGAGTTTAAATTTAAAAAAAGAAATACACCTCAAGAAATTGGATCCCTCTCGGTGCTTGATAGATACGGATTTAAGATGGATCTATGCTAGTTATACATAAGAGAAGAAAAATCACTACCTCACATCTCACTTAGTTGGAGATTATTCAAAAAAGATGCAATAAAGGCTAACATTGGAAGCAAGTAAATACTGCATTGCCGATGTATGCTTTGAACTAAACAAGTGGAAAAGGATATAACTACATGTTTGGAATTGCATGTAATGTAATTAGTTGTGAAATTTATATAACTGGTTGATAATTATTTTTTAATTACTCAAACATTTTCTAAATAATTTGTTTAAACTAAATTTAACTGAAGTTATTAAACATCTTAACAACTTTATTTTCACTAATCTACCTAGTACTTTGTGGTCTTTTATATCCATACACTAAGTCACATAATACTTAGTGGTCTTTTATATCCATACACTTTAGGCACAAATTTAATAAGTCACCTAATGCTTTGTGGCTTGCTATATTCATACCTCCAACATAAATTTATTGTGATTTATTAGTGTGGTTACTATATATTTTAATTACATTATTTGTACATAATAATTAATTAGCTTAGGTGTTATGCATGGTGTAGATATCTAAGTTCATCATGGTTACTAAGTCACATAGTACTTAGTGGTCTTGTATATCCATACACTTCAAGAAAAAATTAAAAAAAAAAACCTAAAACTGTGTGGCTTGCTATATCCATACCGGGGTAACATAAATTTATTGTGACTTAAAACTGCGGTTACTATCGATTTTAATTGCATTATTTGAACATAATAATTAATTAAAGCTCATGTGTTATGTATGATGTAGATAGCTAAGCTTGTTACATTTGGCATGACATTGTAACTCATGTGTATTTGGGGAAGTAAGAAGAAATTGTGATGGAGAACATTGGGAATTTTATAGGCTTTGATAGAATGATATATATGTTATCTTCTGTGTATTTAGGGAAGAAGGAAGAACTTGTATTAAAGAACATTGTGAATTTTATAAGCTTTGATAGGACGATAAGCATATTATTTATTATTAAAATTTTATGTATTTTAAACGACTATTTAAAAACATAAACTAATGTAGTATCTAAAAGGAACTAATAAGGTGCACATGTCAAGGAAAATGTGAAAAAAAAAAAAAAAATTCTCCTAACTTAACCTTAATGTATTAAGTTATTTGATGAAATAACTTAACCTTAATGTATTAAGTCATTTGATAAAAAAACCTCATTAAGTTTATGATAACATACTATAATCTTCTTAAAAATCAAAGTATGATGTTTATGAAATCAACATTTTATATCATCAAAGTATAATTTCTTTTATATATAATATATCATTCCACTAATAAATTATTATGAACCAGATCACTAACTATAATTATAACACATAAATTAAAAAATAAATTAAACTTTATATTACTAATTCCTAATTACTAAATTCTATACCACTAAATACAAATCTTCTCACCAAAATTAATTATTACCAAACTCTATTATGGAACTGACCATGAATAATTCTTAGTAGTTTTTATAAGATATGGGTATCGAACTCTAATAATATGGGTGATGTTAGAGTTTGTCATGTCTATCCATTAATCATACACACTATAATATCTCTCTATATATCTAAAAAATATGAAATGACATAAACTTTATCTATTATATATTTTCATTTTTTTCATATATTGAATATTCAATATAAAAGAACACTTTGTGGAATGGTTTTTGAAACCTAGCTCTGCAACTAGGGTTTTGATTGTCAGCCTTCGAAGATGTTTTTGGCGGCCATGGCTCCTTCCATGGCCGCCTTCCCCTTTCTTCCATGAGTTACGCTTCCTGTCAATGGCCGACTCAGGAGTTTTATTCCGCTTTGGAATGAATGGCGGCGACTTGGCGTGGCGACCCATTGGGTAGCTGGTTTCTTCGGCTTCCCAGTGGCGGCGGCGGTGGCTTTTGCAAAGTAGGATGCAGCTACAGGGATGGATTTTGTTGAGGGTTTTTGCTGGCGGCTACGAGGACTGTCGAGATGCGGGCTCCAGTTTCCTCTATGATGACGACAGATCCGCAGAGGAGGACGCACGGGGGGTTTCCATGACCCTGATATGTTGATGGATGGCGGGCATATCTCAGCGACCGCTTGCTCTTCCTGGTGGCGTTTATATGATGACGGTGGATCCGCAGAGGAGGACGCGCAAGGGGTTTCAATGACCCTGAGATAGATGGTGGGCATGTCTGCTCGGCAGCCGCTTGCTCCCCTCGGTGGTGTTCTCTCATGGGCGGACGAGGAGTGGCTTACTGTCGGCGTTTCTGGGGTTTTGGATTGTAGATGTTAGTGGCTCTGCATTTTTTTACGGGGTTTCTGGAAACGTTTTTCTCCATGTTTCTTTCTCCTTACATCTTCGACATTTTACTACTGGTTTATTCTATGTAGCACCATTATGGTTGCTCGGACTAAGGTTTTTAGCTGTAGTTTATTTTCTGAGATTCCTTTGTAACTGTGTTTTTATTGTGTATGATGATAAAAATCTCGTAGTATCTCTGCAATTTTTGGCACTGCTCTGCAGCATAGACACTCTTCAAGAGTGTTGTAGATCCAATGTAATTTTGTACTTGTAAGATGAAATAAAATTACGCTTTTTTTTCAAGGAAAAAAAATATTGAATATTCAATATGACATACTTTATACTTTATACGTATCTTCTTTGTATTTTTATATAATTATTAATTTTAATTTTAGAAAATCCAAATATAATAAACAAAAAAAGTAGTAAAATCAAGCTTATTTTTATATCAAAATAATTAGTATTTACAATCTTTTTACAATAGCTTAATTTTATATTTTTAAATTATTTTAGAACTCTTACCAATATGTAAAAGTTAGTATAGATCCATCTTAAACCTAGATTTATCAAGCACTGAAAGGGATCCAATTTCTTAAGGTGTAATTTTTTTTAATCTTAATGTTTTTTACATGTCAAGAAAAAATTTACATTTATAGAAATTTGATCCCTCTTAGTGCTTGATAGATCCATAAGATCGATCTAGGGGAGGGATGCGTATAGTGGAATGGGGACCAATAGTGGTCATGGAAATCGTCCCATTAACCACCCAATACAAGACCACATAAACATTAGTAAATGACAACAGTAATTTAATTAAATAAAATATAAAGTATCCAAAAAAGGTTTAAAACTTCCCATTAACTTGACTAGGCTCACAATTCTCTAGAAAAAGTATTTTTAAATACAACTGTACATAGCTGACAGATCCACCTATCAAACCATCTTGTCCCTGCCTAGGCCAGCTATGTTCTGACATGGAGATCCTATCAAACATTACAACAAAATTTATAATCAAATCTACAAGGACATATGAACACTAACTCCAGGACCAACGGATGACCTATGGAGCTGACAGAACCAACTAGTAACCCAACTTATCCCAACTCATAGTAACCACTGCACAACACACATCCCCACCCACACAGATTACAGGGCTGAGGAAGTCAACTTCTCCCACATGAATATTCAACTTCTCAACCCACCCAATGCACTAAATGACACCCAACCCATTAAATTAACTAAATCAAGCATTAAGTTGATTAGAAACAAAGGGATCATCTAAGATTGTCACATGGATCATCTAAGATCTTTTATTAACCATTGGACTAGACTGAAATCAATCCTACACACTCATTCACAAATTCAAGATTGGATCCATGTCAATGCCAATCTATAATCAAATCCAACAACAAAACTCTATAAAATGCAACAAGCATCCCACATTCTATCATATTTGCATTCCATAATTTCAAACTCATTAGCAGTGTTTTCAATAGAGAGCAGATTGTCAAACTAGTTATCATCACTATCAATAAGTAATCCATTAGAGTGTTTTTAGACCAGGTATTAAGAGTCTATATAATCTGCATGTATTAACAGTATGTATAATGTACATTCCTATCAATTGATGTAAAGAGTTAAGATTATTTTATGTTGAATTTAGGTTAGAGTATATACAAAAATATGTTATGAGTATATATGCTCTCACATGCAACTTACATAGATACAAATTGTTTCTTTTGATTATGAATTGATAAGCAAACTGCAGGTAAACACACCATGCATACAACTTGCAAATATCAATTCCCATCATTCAAGTAGGGTGAAAACATCATTCACAAATATATAACCATGTAGCAACTTTGAGAGATACATATTAATGATTTTGATTATGGATTGATAAGCAAATTGCAGGTAAACACACCATTCATACAACTTGCAAATCTCAATTCCCATCATTCAAGTAGGGTGAAAACATCATTCATAAATGTATAACCATGTAGAATACCCAACACTGCTTTTGATTGTAAGTCTAGAAAACTTGTAAGCTCATACCACTTGCAACTCTCAATTCCCATAAGACAAGTAGGGTTACAAAAATTTCTATGTGCACAAACATAAACTTAGATTGCATTACCTTCATGCAAATACTATATATACCATAACACTATGCACATGCAAGTAGAGTTGCAAATATTATTTTGTACACAAACAGAAACATAGATTGCACTAGCTTCATGTAGGTAACAAAGACACAAGAACACTATGACAATTGTTGCAATGACATTGAAATGTAAAATGCATGTGCATAAGATTGTTCCAATACTCTCCAGATTGTTTTAGTCATGGAAAGAGTCACTCATACTGCTTGTACAAGGAGGTCAAGGAGGCAAGGTACAAGGGGTGCACAACTACAATGCACTTGCTCAGATACCAAGCCTAGGTTGTTGCTAACAACAATCCTACTGGGGATGTTGATGAGCACAATGAGACAGTCAGTGATGGTGTTGTTCCATAGCCAACCTTGGTGCAAGGTGCAAGTACAACCAAGAAGATCAATGCCATCAGAGGATGGAGTGAAGAGGATATGATGATTGCAATTAATGATGTAAAATTCAATTGATTTTCCATTAGAGCAGCTGCCAAAAAACATGGGATGCACCCACATCAGTGCATTATTGGATAAATGGTTTCACTCATACAAATTGGAAAGGGCCACTTACAATTATGAATGCAAAAGAGGAGGAATAAGTGGTTGTTTGGTGCAAGGAGATAGCTAGAATGGGCCATGGGATGGAATTGATACAATTAAAATCCATTGTTGCTCAGATCTACCAAGGTATGCCAAATCCATTCAAAGATGGATTCCCCAGGAAATCATGGTGGTTAGGGTTCAAAAAAAGGCACCCATAACTTGTATTACAAATTGCAGAGGGACTCGATAAAGACGAGGCTATAAATATACGGCCTACAATTGTGTCCAAGTTCTATGGCACATTAGCCAGTATGTATGAGAAACATGGGTACAGTCTAGCCATATATGGAACTGTGACGAAACAAGATTACACACAAGGAGGAATTGTGGCATGCGAGTAATTGCAAGAGAGGGAGCAAGAATGTGCCAAAAATTATTCCTAAGAGCAGGGATTGGATAACCATTTTGTGTTGTGTAAATGTAATCGGTGCATTAGTCCCTAGGTTTTATCTATTCAAGGGAAATAATCAATTGAAAAACTATATCTAGAACTATGAACCATGAGCATGCATGGATACACATATACATGCATGGATGACTAAAGAGTTGTTCTTGAATTGGATTTGTCACTTTGTTATATCTATGCTTGGTGGTTTCTCACCTGAAAATAGACATGTTGATTTTCGATGGCCATGGTTTCCACCTAGCTATATAGACCATTGAGGAGGAAAACAAGTTGGGCATTGACTTGTCAACCCTACCTACAAATATTACTCACAAGTTGCAACCTCTTGATGTTACTGTGTTTGGTCCTTTTAAGTGTTTCTTCAAGTTTGAGAGAGCAGCATGGATTGGAAAGAACCTAGGGAGAGAGGTCAAGAGGCTTGAATTAGCTGAACTTGCAAGTAAATATTTTAAAATGGCTCTCACACCCTCAAATATCAAGGTTGGATTTAGGTGGACTAGAATTTGGCGACTTAATCTTGATGCTCTTATCCACGATATTGGATGTAGCCAAGCTTTTGATGTACAAGACACTGAAGATGTAGATGATGTAGACAACATCTTATACCTCCCTCGTAGGCATTACCAGCCAATGGGTGACCATGATGAATAGTTCAATGCTACTCAATATGACCATGAAGTAGCTTTTGGATAATGATGAGTTGTTGTATCAAATGAAACAACACAAGTTTTGTAGAGCATGTTCATGAACCAATTGCGAAGAACTATGAAGTTGTTGGGTTATATGAAACACATGCATATTTTGCAGAGCAAAATTAGAATAGCATTGCCAATCTGAATGTGGTTGATGGTGGTGAAGCACTAGTAAGCAACAATGAGAAACCAACCATTCCAACCTAGGTATCACAACTAGGGTGGTTAGTGAAATCCATGATGAATTTGAATAGGAAGATTGTCATCGACACCAATGACGAAATCCTAGAAACATGCCTTCACTGCCATCAATTGTCAACAACCAAGTTGCCCATTATTATGTGGATGAAGGGGGTGTAGAAGAACATAGTGTAGACAATGAAGTGCCAGTTGAAGAAGGCAATGTAGATGAATCACTGCTCCAATATGATCCTCACATTGAACTAGGCTCCACACCGATGCTCGACCAATTCCTAAAGTTTCCAATGGAGAGAGTGGCAATGGAAAAATCAACAAGAACAACATACCATCTTCGATTAAGCAAGAATTCATAGCTACTCACTTCAGAAGACTACACCAAACTATTGGTTGAGAAAGAACAAAAGAAAAATGAGATGCAAGATTTTAAACAACAAAAGAAGCAATTGGAAAAGGAGAAGAAGGAATCAAGGGTTATAGATGCTAAAAAAACGAAGGCAGGAAAGGATCCAAAGAGATCAATATAGGGGAGAAAAAGAGCACCAAAATAAGTGGCAAGGCAGGAAAAGGAACAAAGAAAGCTGCAATAGACAATGGAAAATGATCAAGGGAGGACAAAGGAGGAGAAGACTGGAAACACAATTGATCAAACTAGGAGGATGTCCAACTGATTGGATAAAATTGCAGAAAATACATGATTCTTTCAAGATATTATAAACATCTAGCTCCCCCAATATCATCAGGCTGATATACCTCCCCATTTTATTTCTACCAATGTAGGGGCCAATATGGCATATGATTTTCCAACACCTTTGGTCAATCTAGGTCTGTTGAACACAAGTTAGAGTTATGGATTTTCAATTCCTCCTTGGCTGTACGCATCGAGATGGGCTCAAGCACATGAGGGAAACTCAACTCATTTAGATCAAGAAAACTTGGGAATCCCAACTTACCTGGATGAACTAGTTGCAGGCAACACAACAAGCTTGTGCAATGAGCTTTCTAGACCTCCCTAAACCATTGGGATGTTATATGTTTAACCTTACCCCAAACACTGTGGATTTTGTAACAAAGGAAATTTTTGGTTGTTGCTCCATTTTTGGTTTGAATCCGATCTGAGGACACCTCTTGAATTCCCTTATGCTATTATAGGGATAGGAAGGTCCATGCATCCTTGATGAATTTCCTATAAATAACATTCCTAATTTGATATCTAAGTCATTATTGATGGATTTTGAATGGGTGCTTTGTAACAGTCTAAAGTTTGAAACAATATATTATGAGGAAACTGACATTAACCACGTTATTTAATCTTATAATAACAACAAATGACACACAGTAATGTTGGGCCCCTCTCCTTACATGAGGGAGATGAAAATTCAATGAACAATATGACACGGGCTTCCATACCCAACATTGATTTTTTAGCCCAAACTACATTGAATGGATCTACATATATTGTTAGAGCAAGCTATGCAAATCAAGCATTAGTGCTATGGATAAGCATGATAGTTGCTACAAACCCACAAAAACATAAGCAAATGCTTGTTCCTCTTGTTCAAAATCAATAGGCCATTTAACAAAATGAACCCTTCAAATTTTTTCATTATATGTTAGAAGTTTGTTATTATTGTAAACCTAAGTAGAACCTAGATGATGATGATTAAGCTAATGATTATGATTAAGGTGTCCTTAAATACACCAAATTAATCAAGCATGGAAGAACTAAGAATGCAACAAAAATTGAATGTTCTTCTTTGTCTTTCCTGGAGATCATTAAGTACAAAGATTGAATTGCAGAACTGATGCGCACTCACACTTTGGATGCATCTTCTAACTACTTGTAACTAAAGAAGTTAAACTAACTAGTGGGTGTAATTAGTTAATCTAACATTCCTAAATTCAGCATCTATCACTCCTAAATTCTTCCTATCAAATTCAAAAACATCTATTTCCATTAGCTTTGTGAGTATGTCAACAAATTAGTCTTGTGATTTACATAGTTCTAAATAAATTATTTTCAAGATTTTTTATGGTGAAAAACATGGTTTTTGGACAGCCTTATGACTAAGTTGTTGTCATAGTAGAAGAACTAAGAATGCAACAAAGACATGCCCATTTGATTCTTAAACAAAATTCACACACATGTAGCAACTTCCATTCATTTGCAAATTTATGAACACCTTCACAAAGCAACAAGAAACTATTACAAAGCACCCATTCAAAATCAAATTGTTGAACACCTTAACCTTGCTTTTCTTTTGTAAACTAAATTCACACATATGTGTGAGTATGTTTGTGGATGTATTTTAGTGTCTGGGTTTACGAGGGAGGTGAATCTAGAGGACCATAATTAAGGCCTATAAGGCTCCTTATGAGAAAGATGACTGATTGATTTTCCAAGGATATTGCATCACAAGGGTTATGAGTAAGAGTAGTCTTAGAGGAAGTGTTGCAATAAGGTTGAGATTGTAACGAATTATTAGACTAGGGTTTCCATTTTGTTGGTTACATGCCCACTTATATTACAATGAATACAAGATTCATAGGTGGGGATACTTCTGGTGAAGAAGCTTTTGTTGGAGGGGAGACTGATGGCAGTAGTAGTATGATAAACTCCACATTTGAAGGATAAAATAGAAGAAAAGGGACTGGTATGGAGCCGGATGCACCCTTGTTTAGGAGGATAAACCCTTATGAATCCTCTGATTATGGCCAAATTAAGTGGAATAATTTCAAATACCATAATTGCAAATAACATTCATTCACAAAGAAACAAGAAATTGTTACAAAGCACGAATTGTTGAACACCTTAACCGTCATCTCCTTTTGTTAAACAAAATTCACACACATGTAGAAAATGCCATTCTTTTGCAAATTTATGAACACCTTCACAAAGCAACATGAAACTGTTACAAAGCACCCATTCAAAAGCAAGCCACTTGAGTCTAAAATTCACACATAGATGCCAAAATTCACACACACATCGAACAATTCGTTGATTACATGAAGACATGTCAAAATGCTTAAACAAAACTTGCACACAAATAGCTTTGAACTAAAATCCCACAAATTTGCGAAAGTAGAAAGTAGAAAGAATTCCATAGCACTCAAATCACATATGTTCTCTTTTGTTACTAAAATAAGAAATTGTTACAAAGGACCCATTCAAAATCGAGTTGTTGAACACTCAATCTTGCCATGGATTAAAGATGCAAAGCACTTATACAAGGATCAAGCCACTATAGGCTTAAACCCTAAATAAACTATCCAGATTTGGACAATACCCCCATACTTGCAAAAGGATATCCAAAACCCATACAAGGAGTAAGCCATTATAAGCTTAAACCCTAAACAAAGTGTCCAAATTCGACCAATACCCCTAAACTTGCAAAACGATATCCAAAAACCAAACAAGGAGCAATCCACTACAAGCTTAAACCCTAAACAAACCCTACACAATTCAATGAATATCCCAAGGCCTATACAATTCGACGAATATCCCATATTTCTATAGCATAGACGCTAGAATTAAAGGTCAAGAACTAGTCCACCGAATACTGCTAGGGTTTCAGTAACCCAAAACAAAAATATAAATTTACATACAAAGTAAACATAGGAAACAACCCATCATAGCTAAATACATGAAACCCATCAGAGAAACCACATGAAACCTCTTTTTCCATTGAAAATTCCATCAAAACAACCCACGGTACCATGAAAAATGAGGGAAATTTCCAAAGGGAGGATTGATGTGTTGAAGAACACCTGTAGAAGCTGGTAGGGTTAGAATCCTACTAGGTTTCTCATTGTTTCGATCACCATGGTAGACCCCCGCTTCACCTACAACTCCCTCCAGACCGTGCCGCTTCACCTACAAACAAAACCATAAACGGGTACCTAGTAAACCACATATTCAGGCAAGCAATGGGGAAACAAAGTTGCAGAAATGGCTATGGAGTTTACCACCACGCTAACACACTGCAACCAAAGAGTAGACACCAAGAACCAACAACTCCACGTGGGTAATCAACTAAGCTGACACCTTGAAAGCACACAATTGTCTCAGCCAACCACCGAGCCGTCGCATTGAACAAACACCCCCGACGAGGCCCAACAACCCAAACACCGTCCAGTAATGCAATAGGCAATGCAACACACTATAATAGGCTTGATAGCTCACCACCCACAACACCTGCATGAGTGAAGAATGCAGCCAAAGCGGACCACCGCCAAGGTAGCGCCAAACACCCACGGGCAGGCTCGAAGCAAAAATGAACGAAGCTGGAGAGACCGACGTAGAAGCCGCGTGGAGAGCGAATTCCAAATCACAATAAAACACATTAAAGGAAGACATGACGTCAAGTCGTGGTGCGACATGTTGGATGAATGTTGTACACTACAAGGTGTTCGCCATGTGGACTTCCAAGGTGTCAAAGGGAAGGTGCACCATTCTACACGTCCCCCTGATTTTTTTAGTTGCTTTTCATTTGGTTTTAATTTTTTATTTTAAGAGTCCACATAAATTTTAGTGACATCTCCTCCCTAAGGGACTGCACTTGACTAATGCTACTGGATACAATAATGACCCATCATCATTCATCCTACAATAATTAAAATATTTTAATTAAAAAAATAAATTAATAATAATTTTAGTAAAACATAAAAAAATTATTATATGATATTATATGTACCTGGCAGCAGTGTACTACTGCTACTACTGCTGGGTTACCCATCCTTGTATTGACCACTGGATCAAATCCAAATCCAACTGTTGATATCTTACGAGCAACAGCGAAAAATGCACTCCTATTGGACCCAGTTACTTTTACATTGTACGGAAAACTATAGTACCGGCATGGATAATGAAATGCACCGCGAAGTGATTTGATTCAACTGAACATAGAAGGTGGTGAAGATTGGAATAAAATATTTTATATCGAAAGCGGAATCTGCTCAGTCCCACTGGCATTCGCTTTTGGATGTTGATTTTCCATTTGTACGAGAAACATTCTGCTCACGACGGATTTCCGAAATCTCCAGTTGATTGTCCAAACGTCTAATCGCATGTGGTTTTTGTGTACGGAAGCCTATAATATGCTCTGCATTCACGGACTCACTTTCTTGTCATTGTTTGCCAGGCATGCCTTTGGCAAATTGGCAATACCACCTAACGCCACAGGCGGAGGCCTCATCAGTCAAATGCCCATTACCTCCTTTCCCTGCCAGCTTGTGGGTGTCTCTGGCTTGTGTACGCTCGCTGCTTGCCTTCCCTCTCCATCGAGATATGCACCGCTCCCCAGCTAGAACGCTCACGAGTCACAGCCATGGAGGTGGGTTCAGTACCAGCGATACCCAAATTACATAATCCAAATGAAGGTAAGCTGAGGACAGAGACGATTTCGCAACTCGGTGAAGAACCCCATGATCACAGCCCAGCACCAACAAAGGTCCAAATGTCAATGGAAGGGGAAAACGATGAAGAGGGTTCCTTCTATCACAGAAACCAGGGAGGATGGAAAACTATGCCTTTTATCATAGGTGAACTCCTACCCATACTACAGTTATTAATGTTATCACCATGGACTGTTTGGATATTGTTAATTCAATGCCTGCTACCACAAAAATGCTTTTTATTTTTATTTATATCTGCCATCCACTGTATTGAGAGCTTCAAATTAATTGTTCTCTGGATCATTTGTTAGGTTTTGAGTCTCTCCATTGATTAAGGGGCCATGCTCTAGTCTTCTCATTATTTCATTTTGCCTGTGTAATAATATGCCTTTGTCTTAAATGTCCGCCAAATCCATTGCGCATTGCTTTTGATAATGTTTTCTTATAGGTTACTATGCAACATTTTTATATGATTTCGTTTTTGTTGCATTTTACTCTCCTAGGTGGTTTTCAAGTTTTTAATGCTACTATCCAGGAGCGATCAAGTTTCCTGTTCCATTTTTCTTTGCACTTATACATTTCATAATCCCAAGACGTAAGATTTGTAACAGCCCAATTTAATATGATTGTTTTAACACAGAAACACCCGGATAGCAACACAGCACCAGTTTATATTTTGCGTTTTTGTTAGTACCAAATTGCTTAAGTTCATCAATTTTAGACCCCCAACTATTCCCTTATTATACATTTTGGATATCTCTTGCTTTCATTGTTAAAAGGCTACTCCCTCAGATGGATGGAGATGAGCAGGACGTACATTTTTTTTTTTAACCATGGGAACAACAACCTTTCAAGGGTATATCCAAAAGTCCGTAAGCCAGATATACCAGTAACTTGTGACTGAGCAGAGGGTCGAAACGTCCCTAAGCCCACCAAAGTGAGCCTCTATCCCAAGGATCACTTACCCTTCAAACCTTACCACAACAGAATCACTTATTATACATTTTAGATATATATTGCTTCCATTGTTAAAGGGTACTCCCTCATGTGGAGATGAGCAGTACGTTCTTTCTCATAGCAGGGTTTGTTTTTCAGCCGTGTATACACAATATACATGTAACATGTGTATATGTATTTGTTCTTAATTTCGCAGTTTAATTAGTTGATGTTGAAATGGCAGGAAACGAGGCTTGTGAGAAATTGGCAACTATAGGTTTGCTTGCAAACATGATCGTTTACTTAACGAAAGAATTCAACATGCCAAATGTGACGGCTTCATACATTCTTAATCTGTGGACAGGAACGACGAACCTTACCCCGCTTCTAGGCGCTTTTCTCTCTGATTCATACATTGGCCGATACTGGACGATCGCTCTTGGCTGCATAGCATCTCTCATTGTATGTTGCTTTTTAATAGATCACCATATTTGTTTCTCACATAAAAAACATCGTAAGATGCACACAAGTCAAGAAATCCATTCTAGCCAATATTGAGCAATTTGAAATGAAACTTTGTAAGTTGTCTGTTTCTATAATAGCAGTGCAAAATGTGAGACTCCAGTTAGTTACTTCATGCATGTGTCATGAAGGAAAAATGTAGTTATATATCGCAGCTAAGTCCCCAAACAGCCTTCTAATCAGCTGGTTTTTATTGTGAAGGGAATGACACTCCTCTCACTTACAGCCATATTTCCACACTTCAGGCCGCTTCCATGCAGCAATATTAATGCAGGAACCCCGTGTAAACTTGCATCGGGAAGTCAAAATGTCTTACTATATTCCTCCTTTACATTAATGACTATAGGGGCAGGTGGTATCAGACCATGTTCTGTAGCATTTGGAGCAGATCAATTCGATTACACAACTGAAAAGGGGAAGAGAAGCATACAGAGCTTCTTCAACTGGTATTACTTTTCATTCACCATAGCGGTGATGGTGGCACTCACGATCATAGTATACATTCAAGATGATGTAGGCTGGAGTTGGGGTTTTTGTATCCCCACCAGTCTGATGTTTCTTTCTGTCACAAGCTTTCTTATGGGGAGAAAACTCTACATTCGTGTTACACCAGAGGGAAGTTCATTCACTAGCTTCCTGCAAGTTCTGGTTGCTGCACGAAAAAAACACCATTTATCGTTGCCTTCTCAGACAAGCGAGTACTATGATCCTCCACTGAACGGAGTTGTCAAATCAAGAATCGCTCTCACAAACCAATTTATGTAAGTCTACGTAACCAAAAATCTGATTGAT
Organism: Larix kaempferi; assembly: GCA_027924585.1. Classification (NCBI taxonomy): domain Eukaryota; kingdom Viridiplantae; phylum Streptophyta; class Pinopsida; order Pinales; family Pinaceae; genus Larix; species Larix kaempferi. The sequence continues at coordinate 6,662,693 of BSBM01001163.1, read as the reverse complement.
TAAATGTTTCTACAAATCGTACCAGCCTGTAGAAAAATATATGTTGTTTATGTGGATTTACATTTTTTGGGGAACTTTTCTAGATTCCTCTCCAGTGAATATATCAACATACGATTTTTCTTAAGATTCTTCGAGTTTAAAAATGTAATTTAAAAGAATATCTTCTTGGAAGTGCCATCGCCTGAGTTACAGAACGTTACAGTGAATATGATGTATAGTTCAGTATTTTGAGTTATTATAGAACTTATATCCCTGTGCTGCAGGATGTATAGTTTAGTATTTTGATGGATCGTTGTTCATTAATTTTCAGGTATCTGAACAAGGCCTCTATAAAAACCCACGAAGATTTTAAGGAAGACGGATCCGTGGCCAATCAATGGAGACTGTGCAGTGTTCAGCAAGTGGAAGAGTTGAAATCAGTGATAAGAATAGCACCCGTACATGATCAGCATTTTTGTGTGTATGGCACAGCTAAACACATTCTCGGTTCTGCAGGCAGAGACGATGGACAGACACCTGGGCAAGAACTTCCAGATCCCTGCTGGCTCATTTGGAATCTTCATGATGCTAGTGCTCACGTTGTTTTTGCCGTTATATGACAAATTTATCGTGCCCTTCTCCAGGCGCATGACCAAGGAAGGCAGAGGCATAACGCTTTTACAGAGAGTCGGGATCGGATTGACCCTCGCTATCATATCGATGGCCTTCGCCGCGGCTGTAGAAACGAAGCGGCGGAACGTGGCGTTAAGCCACGGTTTCATGGACAAACCGAGGGGCATAATTCCGATGTCAGCGCTGTGGCTGGTTCCTCAGTATTCTGTGGCAGGTCTGGCAGAGGCGTTCAGTGCCATCGGACAGATCGAATTTCTGTACAGTCAATTCCCGGAGAACATGAAGAGTGTAGCGGGTGCACTCTTCTTCTTGTCCCTGGGTCTGGGCAATTATCTCAGCAGCTTCATCGTCAGCATTGTGCATAAAACCACAGGCGGCCGCGATCACCAAAACTGGTTGGCGCAGAATCTGAATAAGGCCAAGCTCGATAAGTTTTACTGGCTATTAACGGGATATAGCGCTGTCAATTTGGTGTATTTCATTATCTGCGCTCGCTGGTACATATATAAAGACACTGTTAACGTTGAAACTGGGAAGATCTCCATTATTGAAAAAGATAGTCTGACATTACCTCATGCATAGCTTACTACAAATACACACATTACGTAGCTTGCAAACATCCTTTTACCTGTAACAAATATTCCATTGCAGTTCGATGATGACTTGTTATAAACAATCTCTATTTTAATGTTTCAAGTGTCAGAAGCACAGCGGCTTATCCGGAATTTGTGTTTATTGGGATATACACTACTTACAATTACCAGATAGAAAGAAAGAGTGATTATAAATTTTTCCTAAATGTAACTAAACCATTTAAAGAATGGTGTCGGTATATCAATCAACTAATGTGTGATTATAAATTTTTCCTAAATGTAACTAAACCATTTAAAGAATGGTGTCGGTATATCAATCAATTAATGTTATTAAGCTAGTTGTGTGATGAATCTACAATAATTAATTAATGCAAATACACAAGATATCAGAAATAATAGAACATAATCACTTTTATATTGATCACGGGCCACTTGGAGGGAGCAAGATCTTTTGAGCAAGCTCAATACAATTAACTGCACGGTGCCTTCAATGACCTCAACACACACTTATATACTAAGTCTATGCCAAATACTATGAGTCAAAACCATGGGACATATAATACTACGGGACGACTTGCAAAGTATATGCGTCCAATACTATGGGTCAATACTATGCGCTAATATAAACTACGGATCAATAAATACTACGGAACGACTTACAAAGCATATGCGTCCAACAACAATATACTAACATAGTAAAGAGAAGGGTTGACATAGGTTCCTAACATCCCCTCTCCCTTAGAAAAAGCTTTGTCCTCAAAGCTTTGGTTGGAGAAATTGCTACAGAATTTGAAGGAGTGGTTCCCCGGTAGCATCCTCGGGTTGCATTCCGGGCCACTGACGCCTTTGGAGTGTCAAGGAGGATTGCTTGGAAGGCTGTAGATGAAGAAGAACCCTGTCAGCTGCGTGGAAAATGCGCTCAGAACGGTGCTGATCGGCTTGTTGTTTCAGGCGAATTCTGGCCATGTGAAGATTGTCCTGCAGAATGAGAAGAATCTGATCGCAGTTTCGAAGAACCGAGTCAATTTCCTGAACTAGGGAGCTGCTAAGGGCGTATGGAAGAAGAACTGGCGGTGTTTTTCCATAGACTACTTCATATGGTGTCCTTTGAGATGTGGTATTGTACCACCAGAGCGTTGCTAGGAAATCCATAGAAATAGTTGGCCAAAGCTGTGTAGGGATGGGCAAGGGTTTGAGCAATCCCGAAAGGAGTGTCGTTTCACCCTTGTTGACTTAGAAAGTATCATCATCAGCCACCATCTGTTGAATTGTCATTTTTAGTCCCTGCAAAAAGAAGTTACATTGTTCCCGGTCCTACATTTTGCAGAACCCAGAGTGCCCTGTTAATGAAGAAGCATGGAGTTCATAGAAGAGAGAGCCCTGTTGAACATATTGCAACCAATTTGGAACAAGCAGAGAAAGAGCTGTAAGAGAAACTGGGTCATCAATTGTGCGAGAAGGAGCATCTTCCACCATATTGTCCTTACCCTTCTTGTAAGTGATCATATAGGGATAACCCATTTCAGGTGTGTTGGGGAGGAGACCCATTGTTCTAGAAAATTTTCCAGACTCTGGAGATCAGTCTTGATACAGAAATAATTCCTTAATAAGTATGGCTGCCACTTCTGTACTGCATGCAAAATAGCCATCATTTCCTGCTGAGAGGTAGATGTGGCTAAATTCTTACCGGAAAGGTCTCTTGAAGGCAGCAAGCACATTGGTTCAGCAAAGATACCTGCATATCTATCCAAGGAAGTAGTGGAGATTGTTGATGGGTGCATCTGAATGGAATTGAGCTGAGCGATGACACCATGTGAATTCTTCTTAAGGATTTTTTCCAGGCGATGTGAATTGATGATGTAGAAAGACCCTGGTTGTAAGCCCATAAATTTGTGTTGTGCCCCATTGACTTTAAACTACATCCAAAGTTCAGCAAAATCCCATAAGATGGGGCCAAGTGTACGTAACCATTGAACGCCCAAAACCACATCACATCTGCCTAAGGACAAGAAAAACATGTCAGAGCGCAGGTTATAATCTTCCATAGAGATACGCACATTGTGACACTTCCCCTTGCAAGGTAAGGTGCCCCCATTAGCAACCATGACTTCAAAGTTGGAGCAAGGATGGACAAAACAATTAGCCTGTTTGGCAATCCGAGGGTCAATGAAGTTATGAGTGCTACCAGAATCAATGAGTATGGTAAGAGGGAGCTTTTTGAAGTATCCCCTGACCCTCATTGTTTGTGGGGTGGTGACGTCGGTTACAGCATGGAGAGAGATCTTAGGTGGGTCGTCCTGAGATGGGGTGTCAACAGGCGGGTGTTGAATGTCGACCTGATCATCTACTGTATCTGTAGCTTCTTCACCAAGTTCTAAGGCAGGCGGAGAATCCACATCCAAGAGATAGAGCTTTTGTTGAACACATCTATGTCCCCGAGTGAATTTCTCATCACAATTATAGCAAAGCCCTTTTTCTCGGCGTGCCTGCATTTCTATTTCAGACAAATGCTTGATAGGAGTTGGTTGAGGAGAAGGCGTGATGGGAGGTCATTGGGAACCCATATTTCTGAAGGGAACAAAGGTGGGTTTGGAGCGTTGTTGAGCTGCGATCTTGTCCTCGGCCAGCTTAGCCAACCCTAGGACTTCTATCATTGTGTTGGGACAAAACATTTTGACCTCTGAGTGGATTTCATCCTTGAGACTACTGATAAAACAACTCCTGTAGAATTCATCAGACAATCCTTTTGTGTGATTGGCCAATTTCTCAAATTCTGTCTGATACTCTCTCACTGTGCCAATTTGGTGAACTTTATTGAGTGCTCCTACATGGGTGACAACCATAACCAGTTTTTTTTTTGTTGTTGTTGGTGGAATGGGTAGAAAAACACAAACAGAAGCTGATTTAGTAAAGGGAAATTTGGATTGGGGAAACAATCTGATGGGTAATTGGGGTTTGACTAGATTTTGGACACTGTCGAAAGCACAATAAAGTAAAAAGGGGGATTTCAGAAGTGGGGTGATAGAATGAGAAAATTTGGCAGAGAGGGACAAAGAAGCAGAATTCAGAAAGGAACTCTGTGGTAAAATTTGAAGGTGATTGGGTGAAATCTGAGAAAGTTATGGCAAACCCTAAAAATAGACAAATGTGGGATTTCGGGCTTTGGGAAGGGGAATTGGGGATAGGGTCCTTCGGAATGAAAGATACAGAATGGAATGACAGGGGTTCCCCGAAAATTTCAAGGGAAACAAAGTGAAAACAAGAGAGATATGGAGAAAAAACTGAATTTTATACTCTTTTTTTTTTTTTTTTTTTCACAAATGGATCTGCAACAGCGGCGTGGAAGGGATCGAAAACGGCGCAGAAGGGATCCGCAACAGATGGATCTATAATGGCGTGGATGGGATCGAAAACGGCTGGATCTGAAACGGTGACGGGATCTGGAACGACTTTCAAAATAGATCTGAAATGGTTGGATCTGGAGCGGAAGTGATCGGCAACAGTTCAACTGAAAATAGATATGGACCCCAGGTATGTGCAGCTTCCTAACAGTTCAGGGGTTTCACTCGGCCACCAATGCTGTCTGACGGCTTGTGTATTGGGGCAGTACCCCTCACTCCACGGCTCAGGTAAAACTGATAACCACTTTGCCACAAACGACAACTCTTGGTTTACCTCATGGGTGGGAACTAGTCAATCAGGTAGGGGTCGTTGCCCTTTTCGCTGGCAGGTCCTCTCAATGGGCCAGCTACTTCGGGGTTCCTGTGGTACTCCTCACAATGAGTTTTAGGGCTTATGCCCAAGTACTTCCCACAGTTAAGCAGATAGGGATTATTCCCAAATCCGAACCTGCAACAGATGCGAAAAAAAAAATTGGCAGAAATTTCATCCAGCGAGCCCAAGAAAGTGCTCTGATACCAGATGTGATGAACCTGCAATAATTAATTAATGCAAATACACGAGATATCAGAAATAATAGAATAGAATCACTTTTATATTGATCACAGGCCACTTCGAGGGGGCAACCTCCTTTGAGCAAGCTCAATACAATTAACTTCACGGTGCCTTCAATGACCTCAACACACACTTATATACTAAGTTTATGCCCAATACTATGAGTCAAAACCATGGGACATATAATACTACGGGACGACTTACAAAGCATATGCGTCCAATACTATGGGTCAATACTATGGGCTAATATAAACTACGGATCAACAAATACTACGAGACGACTTACAAAACATATGCGTCCAACAACAATATACTAACATAGTAAAGAGAAGGGTTGACATAGGTTCCTAACAAGTTGATAGTCGACATGTAGAAGCATGTACCGGAGAGTATTAATGAATTTAAATATTAATATCAATAATTTTAAATTAAAATATTCATGATATTTGATTAGAGTTGTTTATGTTTAATCAACCTCCACACAACAATGTCACATTTTATGCCCGTAAACAAGTTTGCCCTCCTGAGCACTTGTTTATGTTTAATCATGGTTGATTATGGGGAGCTTGCAAAAAGTTGCATCATTTTTTTTATACAATAGGAGTGTCCTCAAGTTGAAAAAAAAAGCATGTGAGTTGTAGGAAACACACGTGTTTCTATTTAATCAAGTTCGGGTCCTTTTTGAACCTCCACGCAACAATGCTACATTTTAAGTTCGAAGACAAATTAGTGTAGGAATGCACACACGCTCCTAAGCGTGCATACACAGGAACGTGTGTTGGTTCATGTCTATTAAAAAAAGGCAAGTCAATTCACATTTGTTGAATTAGCCTCCCCAAGATTGACTACGAACACCGGCTATGAGAGAACGAGAACAAGTTGTAGGTTGGAGAATCCATCCACACATCCACTAGCACCATCATTTAGTGCACGTAAACCCAATTTTTCTCATTAATTTTTTTTCATTGTGGATTTTTTTTGTTTTAAAATAATTTTTTCTTTAATTGGAGTTATTACTCAATAAATATGGTGGAAAACCTAGATCCAAATCTAAACCAAAACCCTAACCCCCCACAAGACACAAATAACAAGTTTAATCAATGTTTAGATGAGTTGAGAAACCTAATTGGAGAACTTAGAAACACAAGAGAACCATCCCGCTAGTCACTAGCCACTTCCATTGACACCATTGTTTCTTCCATTGACCATGCCCGAGGGAAAATATTATATATATCCGACTATAGGGAAAGGATGAGAAAATTTTACTCAACTAGAATTAGAAAGGAAGAAGTTAAAAAATTAAATATAACCAAACAATCCATTTTCTAGTTGTTCATTAACCCTAAAAGCAACCAACCACCTGATTTGAGAAAGAGGCTTATTTGCATGCATTGGTGAATATTCCAATCATGGAGAGACCACTGGATGGATTAATGGTAAATATGGTGTTCGATAAACTTCCCTTCAATAATAGGAGGGTTCTCTTGTATTTTCTTTCGAAATTATGTGATGAGTTCATTGTTGGTCTCCATGTTAATTAATTTGACATTGGATAATTCTAGGGGGTTGGTCTTGTCTTCGCTCAGGATCAAGAAAATGCTAGATGCAACCCATAGAAAAGGCCACCTAATCCTAGGTGCATGTCCAACTGCCCCTCCCCAAGCCACCCAATCTCAGAGATAGGATCTGAGCCATTAGTACTACGATATCATCCTAGACACATCGTTTAGTGCAACACAATGCATTTGCAGCAACATCTCGTCAAGAGACATCCTTTGATGATATTAGACCACCTGGTGTCGAGCCATCATCTAGCTAGCCTGGATTTTCTAGTTCTAGGCTAGTTTTTCCTCATCGATGCTTGCATTGTAGACATGCGTGCTATGGCCCGAGAAAGGATCTTATTCAGGACAATTTCTTCGACAAGGTTAGTATGACAATTTTTATATATTCAATGTTTTTGAATTTTATGTTGCATTTGACAAATATTTGGTAGACCTAACTTTAAAGTATTTTTAAATGTTTTTTTTTGTGCACATGCAGCTCTTATAGATGACACCCCTCTGCCTAGGCAATGGTTTACCTCATCTTTTGGACTTGATGCAACGGTTATGGCAGCTTGTTCACTTGGGGATCCTCACACCCAGGTATTTAGATGACTTTATGTCCCCCCCTATATGTGTGTATATATGTTTTCATCAACTTAATTGCCATATTAAATGCAAATTGAACCTTAATTCTTGTTGTTGGGTGGCCTATTAATCAAGCTATAAAGATATAACAAAGACTTATTAATCCTGAAATACATTGTGTAAATCCTTAGTTTTACATTAAATATAGAGCCTTAGATTCCTTATACGATATATGTGGCATGGTTTAAATCCTTAAACATGGACTATAATCCCTAAAACTAATAGTTAGGATAGAAACCCATGGTTTTGGTCCTAAACCATAAATTGGGTAATTAGAGACATAATTATCTCGTAGTCCAATGTTTCTTTATTTAGGGCCTATGCTATGATCTACACCCAACTGCATGATTAGCGAGGGCTAGAAATAATGGTTTGTGCACGGCTCCATAGTTTTACCCCCAAACCACAACTAGGACCATGCAACCCATCCTTGTTGTGTCAAATCCTATAAATTGGTCCCATACTCTTCTTCTAGGCCAAAAATCCATTTTATAAGGCATGTGCCATGGTGTAGGGTACAAATCCTTGAGTTTTTGTTCCAAACCATGGATTAGGCCACGCGACCCATGCCTAATACATCTAATCCTCAAAATTGTGTCTATATTCCCCTTGCAAGCCAAACATCCATTACATAGGGGATTATTCCATGGTCTTGGGCCTTATGCATGACTTATGAGTCTTGAAAGCAATGGTTAAGGAATGAATCCATGGTTTTTGCTGGGAAACGATGACTTAGACAATACAATCCATCCTTTTTGTCCAACCCTCAAAATCATGTTTGTATTCGTCTTATAAGAAAATTTTCTTCTATAAGTTATGTGTCATGGTATGAGGTCACATTCATGGCTTATGAGCCTTAATAATCATGGTTATAGCCTAAATCATTAGTTTTTACCCCAAAATTATGGGTTGGGACACGAAATACAATCCATCGGTGTCCAATCCCCAAAATTAAGGCCACATCTTCTGACAGACTAAGGATTTCTTAACATGGCATGTGTTTTGGTCTAGGGATCCATACATGGATTATAAGTCTCAAAAGAAATGGTTTATGCCTAAACCCCTAATTTTTGGACCAAAACCAAGGCTTAGGCCATGCAAGCCATCCCTTTTTCATCTTATCATCATAATCATTCCCATTAGCCAAAAATTCAATCTTGAGGGATTATGTCATGGTTAGGGATGCATGTAAATCTTGTGAGCCTGGAAAGTAAAATTGAGTCTTTGAAACACCATTTTTTAACTTTGACCATTTCTTGGGCCTTAAGACCCATCCATTCTATAAGCAATCCTTGAAAGTAGGCCAATATTCCTCTAATATGCTAAATTTCCCCTCTATAGGTCTTGGGTTGAGGATGAGGACTAACTTAGAAATGGTGTATGAGCCCCAAAGTAATAGTTAGGGCCTAAATTCATAGTGTTTGGGTTTGAACCATTACTTGTGTAGTGACACCCAAGGCCATGCGATGATAATTCATAAAAAAATTCCCATATCATTTTGTAGGACTAGTATTCCTTGTTTAGGGCATATGTTGTGGTTAACGGCCCCATATATGGATTATGATCACAAAACATATTAGTTAGTGTATAAATCCATGGTTTTGGCCCAAATAATGGCTTCATCCATGAGGCCCATCATTGCTTATAATTGTTAAAATCAAACCCATATTTCTCTCCCAAGATAAAAAAAAAATGTTTCTCTAAGACATGTTTCATGGAGGGACCTCATGCATGGCTTATGACACCTAAGAGCAATGATTATGACCTAAATACATTGTTTTGACTTTGAACTATGGCTTGGGACACAAGATCCATCCTTGTTTTACCTAATCCTTTAAATTGACTCTATATGCCTCTTGTAGGCCAAATATTACTTAGACAAGGTCCAAGTCATGGTTCAATTGCTTGTGCAATGCATATGAGTCCTAAAACCAATGATTAGGGAATAAATCCCTACTTTTGAGCCTCAAAATATGACTTGGCCCGTGAGAGCCATTCTTATTAAGGCCATTACTTGTCATGATGATCAAATTCCTCTCACATGTGAAACACCCATATTTCATTACTTTGAATGTCTTGGTTAGGGGCCCCATCAGTCCTAAATCCTTAGTTTTGACCCTAGACCATGGCTTGGGCCATCAAATCCATCCTTTATGTCTCCAGTCCTTGAAATCATGTTAATTTTCCTCTAATAGGTCAATTATTCCTTCTTTCATTCATATTCCTTGGCCTAATTCCCTACGCACAACTTATTAGCACTAAATCAAATGGTTAGGTCCAAAAATCTTGGTTTTTGTTTACACGCTTGTTAACTTTTCGATAATTTCATTCCATTATCATTAGGATCTCTAAGAGAATAACATGTACAGCATATCTCTACAGCAAATCAATCATAGACACAAAAGCAATCACACAAGAGACACAGAGTTTCACCGGGGAAAACCAAGAAGGTGAAAAACCCTGCAACTTCTTCAGAGATAAAATAAGCCACAATACAAGATCTCAAGGATCAAACCCAAAGAGATGTCTCTAGCAGATGGTCCTCCTCCTCCACAAGTGCGCCACTTTCTCTCTTAGCTATGCGAGCTTGAGAAGTGAGTGAATGAGATAAATGAGAAACACAGCCTCTCTATTTATACATTGACTTGACCTGCCAATAATTCATTGGGGCCGACTTGCTAATCAAGCCTAATAACCCAACCACATGTGCTAACCAGGGACGACTCCACATTGGTGGTCTAATAACCCATCAATACAAATGATGACACTTGTCGATGCACATGACAACACTTACAAATACAAATGACGACACTTCCAAATAGAGGAATGTAACATCTCTAATGGATATACAATAGAGTACAAATGTAATACATAGAAGAATATCTTCTGAAGTTACAAATACATCAACACTCCCTCTTAACTAGGAAGGTATTCTTTTGTCACAGGTCATCAATACATCTTGGCGCAAGTCTTCAATTTTGGAGCTGGATCATCATCACTGGATCCCGAAGCATCATCATCATCACTGCTGCTGTACTCGACATCTCGATCATTGGGCTTTCTCTGAATTCTGCTCTTCATAGGAAGTTCTACAGAGCCAGCCCTTTTTCATGTTGGATGTAGGCCCACCACCTGTAGGTCTTCATCATCACTGGCCATACTGTGGATCCCAGGACTTATCACGTGTGTCAACAAAACCTAGCTCAGACTATAGCATTTTTTACATGTTGACTGTCACAAAACCTTTAAAGGGTGTCTTGTATCCTGTAAGTACTCTAAAGAGCATCCCAAGACTGATTACGAGCTTACTGCTCAACCTCTCGGATCTTTAGGGATGATTATATGTGACCTCACGCACCAAAAAACCTTTAAAGAGCGTCTTGCATCCTGCAAGTACTCTAAAGAGCATCCCAGGATTGATTACAAGCTTACTACTCAACCTCTCGGATCTCTAGGGCTAATTACATGTGGTTAGGCAAAACCTTTAAAGAGTGTCTTGCTTCCTGCAAGTACTCTAAAGAGCATCCCAGGACTGATTACGAGCTTACTTCTCAACCTCTCGGATCTCTAGGGATGATTATATGCCTCTAGTAGCAAAACCTCGAAAGAGCATCCCAGGACTTATTCACAAGCTTACTGCTCAACCTGTCTGGATCTCTATATCCCAGGCTGTTACAAGCACACCGCTCTACCTGTCCATATCTTGAGGATATTTTCTATGCTACTTGCACAACCTGTCCATGGCCACGAAGTATCAACCTGATACTCATCATACATCATCCTGATAATCATCATAGCATCGTCCTGATGCATATCATTCATAGCATCGTCCTGATACTCATCACACATGATCATCCTGATCATCGTCACTGCATCATCCTGATGCATATCATCTCGAGCAACATCTTGAAGCTCGTCATCCATGATCATCCTAATCATACAATGCATCCACCGGATGCATACCAAGTATCTACCTGATACATATCATCATACATGATCTACTTGATCATACAATGCATCCACCTGAAGCATACCAAGTATCTACCTGATACATATCATCATACATGATCTACCTAATCATACAATGTATCCTCTTGATACATACACAAATACATGATCCACCTGATCATACAATGTATCCACCTGATACATATACAAATACATGATCCACCTGATCATACAATGTATCCACCTGATACATATACAAATACATGATCCACCTGATTAAATCAAGCATCCAACATGATGCATACACAAATACATGATCAAACTGATCAAAGCATCCAACTGATGCATATACAAAGCAGTAACTGGAGCATCGTCTTGATGCTCATCACACAGCGCTTAGATCCATAGCCATGGGGAGGATCCTCCTCTCACCATGCTTGGAATGGCTCCTGCAAATGTGTCCATCACTACTTCCTCACAGTGTCATCAATCTGAAGAACACCAAGCCTCTCTTTGAAGTATTCAAACTTCACTATGGCCAGTGGTTTCGTCAACAAATCTGCAACCTACTCATCCATCGCAACATACAGGAGCTTCATTGCTCCTCTCTGCACCATATCCCTGATATAGTGATATTTGATCTCAATGTGTTTCGACCTGTCATGGAACATCGGGTTCTCAGGCAGCTTCACAAAACTCTGGTTGTCACAAAAGATACCAGTAGCACCCAACGGAAGATCAAATAACTCAGATAGTAGCTTCCTCATCCATATTGCCTCACAACTAGCTAAACAAGCTGCAACATACTCTGCTTCGGCTGTACTCAGTGCTGCACGGGACTGCTTCCTGCTAAACCAAGAGATCACACCTGCTCCCATATTGAAGTAGCACCCAGAAGTGCTCTTCCTATCTGCAGCACTGCCTGCCCAATCTGAATCAACATAACCCTCTAGGTTAAACTTTTGATTCACATCATACTTGAGCCCATAATCAACTGTACCCTTCAGGTACCTCAGAATATGCTTTACAACAACTAGGTGAACACCTCTCAGATCCATCAGGAACTGGCTCAATGTGTTCACCGCAAAGAAAATATCTGGTCTCGTATTCATTAGGTACATCAAGGACCCAATCATCTGATGATACATCGTGACATCAACCGGCTCAGATGAAGCATCACACAGAAGCTTCAGGTTCGATGCCATAGGTGTGGCCATGGCTTTGCAGTCCATCATCCCGAACCTCTTCAGGATCTCTACTACATACTTCCCTTGTCCAAGGAAGATCCCATCTGCACTTTGCCACACCTCCATGCCTAGAAAATAGTGCATCATCCCCAAGTCCTTCATCTCGAACTCGACTGCAAGCTTCCTCTTGGTGTCAGAAATCAACCCATCCTCTCCTGTAACAAACAGGTCATCCACATATAGGAGTAGTAGCACAGGATTTCCTTCCTCAACCTTGTAGTAAAGGCTGGAATTTGCTTTACTCTTGGTAAAGCCCAAACTGGATAGAAAATTGTCCATCCTACCATACCAAGTCCTAGGATCTTGCTTCAAGCCAGACAAGGATTTCTTCAACCTGCACACATATGACTCCCTGTCACGTGTCTCAAAACCAAGTGGCTGCTCCACATACACTTCCTCTTCAACTACACCATTCAAGAAAGTTGTCTTGACATCCATCTGGTGTATCTTCCATTTCATCACTGCAGCCAGAGCAAGTATTGTTCTGATGGAAGTGTATCTGGCTACAGGAGCAAAGGTCTCTTCATAGTCTATTCCCTCTTTTTGAGAGAAGCCACGAGCTACAAATCTTGCCTTGTACTTCTCTATGCTACCATCTACAGCATGCTTGATCTTATATATCCACTTGGAAGTCACAAAAGACTTTCCTTCTGGTCTTTGGACCACATCCCAAACATCATTCTTCATGATCGATTGGTATTCCTCGACCGTGGAATCCTTCCATTCTTTCTTTTTTGTTGCCTCTTCATAATTGGAAGGTTCTTTGTTCATAATGTCACAGAGCAAGGCAACATAGCTAGTGTGTGACCTTGTCCTTTTCCTTTCTCTGTGTTCCTCTTCTGGAATACCATATCTTTCTGCATCTTGGATGAGCTCTCTAGCCCATGCAGGTTTCCTCTTGTGAGATTTCTTCTCACGGGGTGGATCTATAGGTTCTTGTGGATCTTCAATTTCATGGGTTGCTTTTGGAATTGCTTCATTCATAGTGGTATCTTGAAATTTGGATTCCTTTGGTTCTTCATGATCTTCAATAGGTGTCTTCCTTGATTTGATGTAGGCTAAGTCCTCATCAATTGTTACATCCCTGCTGATGTCAATCTTCTTGAACCTTGGAAAGTATATTCTGTAAGCCTTTGAGTTTTCACTGTAACCCACAAAGATGCCCTTCTTTCCTGAAGGATCTAGCTTTGTCCTCTTTTCCTTTAGAATGTGTGTGTATAGCCAAATATTCTGAGATGGCTTACTTCTGGTTTCTTACCAGAGAAGACTTCTTCTGGTGTCTTATTGTCAAGTATCTTGTGAGGTGTTCTATTCTGCACATAAACAGCTGTCCTAGCTACTTCTGCCCATAGATGCATAGGCAGATCTTGGTCATGAAGCATTGCCCGTGCTGCTTGCATGATAGTTCTATTCTTTCTTTCTGCAACACCATTTTGTTGTGGATTGTAAGGAGCAGTCAACTCCCTCTTAATCCCTAAATCACCGCATAACTTCTTGAAATCACCTGAAGTGAATTCTCCACCATTGTCGGATCTGAAAGTCTTAATCTTCTTATCTGTTTGATTTTCTATCAAGGCTTTGAATTCCTTGAACTTATCAAACACTTCATCTTTATTCTTCATGAAATAAACCCAAGTCTTCCTAGAGAAATCATCAATGAAAGAAACATAGTATACATACCCACTCAACGAACTGGAAGACATTGGTCCGCATACATCGGAGTTGATAATCTCCAAGACTCCTTTTGCTTTGCTTTCACTGCTTGGAAATGATTTCTTTGTGTTCTTTCCCTTTGCAAACACCTTTATGCTTTGGTTGGATTTCAGGAAGACCTTCTACAACTTTGCTTGCAATTGGTAGTGCTCTATAGTGCATGTGTGCAAGCCTTTTATGCCAAATTTCACTTGGTTCCATGGATTCATGAACCATGGCATGTTCAAGTTGCCCCTTTAATTTGTACAATCCTCCCTCTTGCTCTCCAATCACCGCTGCATCATCTATTGTCTTACCTTTAGGCCACATGAGTACTTGGCCATCTACAAATGCAACTCTCATCCCCTTTGCATCTAAAGATGATATGGATAGGAGATTCTTCTTGAGTCCAGGTACATATAGAACATCTTTCATTTTTAGAGACTTCCCAGAGTCTAGCATGTAGGAGGCTTCACCACTTCCTTTGATGGGATATTGATGGTCATCCCCAAGTTTCACTTTATGGGGTGACTCATGTTTAGAAAGGTCTACAAAAGATTCTTTAAACCCAGTCATGTGTTTAGAAGCCCCACTAACAATAACCCAATCATTACATCCATGAGAGATAGTACCTGTGAGAGCAGAGTTTAGAACATATTTATCTTCACTTGATGAGTCATCACTTTCTGCTCTATCCTTCTTCTTGGGTGGTTCATCATCCTTAGCAGTATGAGCATGATATCTCCTTTTGCTTCCCTTCGTCTTCTTGTTGTAGTGATTCTTCCTTTTTTTCTTGGGACAATCTGAGGCAAAGTGTCCCAACTCATCACAAGTGAAGCATCGAACTTGAGAGAGATCTTTCTTCTTATGAAAGTGAGAATGCTTCTTGTTGTGAGATTTCTCCTGCTTAAACTTGCTTCCTTTTGTGTGTGCTGTGAGGGCTTGATCTTCACTTCCCATCTTTTCTTCTCGGGCCACAAGCCTAGCCTCTTCTTGTGAACACTCCTCCCATAGTCTACTGAAGGAGACCAATTTTCTTCTTGTATAGATTCCTTGGATGAAGGAGTCCCATGACCTTGGTAGGCCATTCAATGTGGTCATTACAATTTTACCATTCTCTACTACTTCATCCACAGCTTCAAGTTGTTCCTTGATTTGAAAGAACTTGGAAAAGTAGGATTGAATGGTCTCTCCATTCTGAAGCTTTACCCCTATCAATTGGTTCCGTAGAGTCATCTTTTGATTTATGTTCTTTCCTTCAAACAACTTGGTCAAGGAGTCAAACATCTCCTTAGGTGTCTTTAGGGAAGACACATGGGGTATGAGATGGTCCTTTATAGAATCAGCAATGATTCTCTTATCCTTGACCATGTTCTTATTGTGTAAGGTCTTAGCCTCTTCTTCTTCTGGAACTGAAACCTCTTCCTTTATGTAGTTGTCCAACTCATTCTCTTCTAGGATTAACCCAATCCTATACTTCCATGCTCGGAAGTTATCAGCCCCTTCAAGCTTATCCTCAAGCTTGGTGTGGTGAGACATCTTAAAGAGTACTTCAAATGGAAATAGAAAAAGATTTAGGTCTTACCACTTGATTTGCTAAAAACTAGATCTGGAGCTGGATTAGAGTTTGTTAGAGAAACCCTAAAAATTCAAAATGTGAATTTCAAAATTCTGAAATGATAGAAAGATGCACCTTGATGAGCTGATCAGCCTGGTATACTCAGAATTTGAAAACTGCAAAGTTTCACCCCTCATAAATGCTTTTCAATTTCCTGGATTCACTCAGGAGGACCCTGAATTAGGGTTTGAGTTTCCCGGAGCTTCACCCAACCAAAAATTTAGATCCAAAGCTCTAAAATTCGATTTTTCCAAGGAGCTTCCAGCTATGTCCTCAGATTTCAGAAATTCCTATTTTTGTGGAAACCCTAATTTTTAGGGCCAAAACTGAAAATGCTCAGAATTGAATTCTATCTTAATAGAAAGATGCACCCTTCCAAGGAGAGTCAATCTATCCTTCTTCCTTTGATGTTCTGTGGAGAGAAACCCAAAAATTAAGAAGCCCTAGCTTTTGCAGCTGCTCAGTGCCTTCTTCTTAGGTCAGCTCTGATACCATATTAATTTTTCGATAATTTCATTCCATTATCATTAGGATCTCTAAGAGAATAACATGTACAACATATCTCTACAACATATCAATCATAGAAACAAAATCAATCACACAAGAGACACAGAGTTTCACTGGGGAAAACCAAGAAGGTGAAAAACCCCGCAACTTCCTCAGAGATAAGATAAGCCACAATACCAGATCACAAGGATCAAACCCAAAGAGATGTCTCTAGCAGATGCTCCTCCTCCTCCACAAGTGTGCCACTTTCTCTCTTAGCTATGCGAGCTTGAGAAGCGAGTGAATGAGATAAATGACAGATACAACCTCTCTATTTATACACTGACTTGATTTGCCAATAATTCACTGGGGCTGACTTGCTAATCAAGCCTAATAACCCAACCACATGTGCTAACCAGGGCCGACCGCACATTGGTGGTCTAATAACCCATCAATACAAATGACGACACTTGTCGATGCACATGACGACACTTACAAATACAAATGACGACACTTCCAAATAGAGGAATGTAACATCTCTAGTGGATATACAATAAAGTACAAATGTAATACATAGAAGAATATCTTCCGAAGTTACAAATACATCAACAATGCTATGGGTTAGGCCATTAACCCCATCCCTAATATGCCACTAAAATAACCTATGATGTTAGTACTAGAGTAAGGGAGGATGTTATTACTCTAACTTGGGGATTTGCACCCGAAATCTAAAATATAGATGGGGAAATGTTTTCATTTAGGTAATGCCTTATAAACCATATCTATCCCATAATATCAAATGTTTATGATATTGTTCACAACATGCACACCCATTGTGGATGTTAACAAACACACATACACACATACACACAATTGTTTTAGAAGAGAAGTATTAATGTAAAACAAAATCCAAATACAATGATATGTGACTAAAGTAGAATAGTTTCTAATATTACACATATAACAACCACAAACAAAAGACAATCAAGACAATTCACATGTTATAGTACTCCCATTCAATCATTGGAGAGATTGATTTTTGCTATTCCCATTAAGCAAGGAAATGCTTGGTTGCAAACCATTTTTCAATGACACAATATAGATCATCACATCATTATCACCATCAAGGTATCTTATGTTAAAAAAGGCATGTCGATATTTCTAAAAGAGTAATAGAGTATAAGAAATAAACAATGGTAAAAATAATTTCCATATGGTTAGCTGCAAAAAGAGGAAATTTAAAATGTTGTTGAGTATGCATTGTTGCATTTATACAGGTTGTGACCGAGGATAGTGAGGATCCATTTACACCTAAGGTAGATAGAGCAACCCATTCCCAGGTACTCATGATTTGGTTTTAATGTGAAATGTGTTCTCTTTTTGGTTTATTTTCATCTTTTGGTAATAATGATCATATTATAAATTAATATGCAAGCACCCATATTCCACAAGCAGTCATCACAACGATATTCCATAAATTCATTCCCTATCCACCTTGCACTAGCCATTAGCGTGCCCATTTCCCTTCCTATTCCTTCCATCCTAGAACCCATGGGCATTTATTGCCGACCATCCCCACCACCTTTTCTGTTGGCTTCACCCACCCCCCTACTGCATCCCCCCATGTTGCATCCATTATGTGTGCATCTCTTCGCCCTATTGCATCCACTATGGGTGCAATCACCCACCCTACTTCATCTGGTTATATTACATCCACCACAAATGCACCCATCAACCCTACCTCCACCTGCCTTGTGGTAGCCCCTACAGTTACATCCACTATGCCCGCACTTATTAAACCTTTACTAGTGGTTCCCTTGGATTAGGTTTCCCATTTGAGTGCTCCATCTCCTAGCCAATCTCCACCATTGCTAGATTTATTCACAGTGGGATCACTATTTGATGAAATTTTTATCCAACATGAATGGAATTGATTTTAGGCATTTTTATTAAACTTCATTTATCGATTGTTGAAATTGTTGCAGGGAGGAATCACCAATAAATTAGGGACACAAAGGAGGGAAATGACCTTACGATTTGTAACCCCATCTATAGTGTGTTTTTTTTTAGGAAATTTTGAAGTACCACTTTTTAAGTGTTAATTGACAGAACCGTGGAGAAAAAGTCACGTGATTTTTTTTTTCATTTTCCAGTCACCAGAAAGATGCACAATTCTGAGATGTAACAAGACTCAAATTGCCTCCAACTCTAACAGAAGGAAGACTGTCTTTGGGATGCACTTGGTAGCGACAAGGGTGGCGAGGGTCAATGACCCATACATTGTGTATATTAGCCATGGTAGTATAGTTTTGGGAATGAGGTGCCATTTTGTGTCAAGGCATGAGGTGCCATTATTTCATTTTTGGGCACAAGATTCCATTATGTATCTTAAGCACGATGAACCATTTTAGAAAATATGTACAATTTGACAAATTTCGAATATAGATACACCGATTTCTCTATTATTGCAGGGATTTTCTTTATTTGATTTTTATGTATGGGGTGAATCCATGAATATGGGAAACACTTTTTGGCCAACAGTGATGGTGAAAATTTGATTTTTTACTCATTTATTAAATCGAAGCCCTCAAAACTTATATATGCCTTGTGAATTCCGACATGTAACAAAAACAATTGTAGGGAATTATGTTTCCTTTCCACCTATATATAGTTTAAAAAATAATAATATTATTTAATATGCCAAAATTGCATTTAATGATAGTTTTGTTGTTGTAAATTTAAGGAAAAGTTAGCTAGTGGCTTGTGTGCACGTAAAATAATTTAGTGATAAATGCATAATTTTTGAAAAAAAAATATGAACATAATCTACACAAAATGCACTGTGGCTCACATATATTTTTGTTGTTGTTGGGAAATTATATTTTTTATTAATTTTTGAAATTGACTATTGAAAATTTTAATCGCATTTCGTACACGTGTGTGCATGCAAACTTTTTTCTTATTGGTTACAGAAATTGAAAAACAAAAAATACCCTTTTGAAAAGGACGCGTTGATTAGGGGAGTATATATTTTTTCAATTTTTTTGGTTGTGTACTTTTTATGTTGTTGATTTTCCTTTGCGTTGATTCAAAGTTGTGGACATGATTATGTAAGTGCAAGTTTGAAAAGAAAAAAAAAGAAAAAAATTATCATATGAATTTAGAAACCCGTAAATAATATGCCAATGGATAGAATATTCATTGACGAATCCATTGATATGAAGTCTGCCACCTAAGGTGCATCCTAGGACAAGGTTTAGCAGGTAAAGAAGCCAGTAAAATTAACTTTGTAAAAAAGAGGGCTAAATGCCTATTTTAAAGTCCTCAATTGAGATAATAACTCGATCGAGGTTTTTAAAACCCTCGTTTGAGGTTTTATACACAATTTTTAAATACCTTGATCGAGGGTTTATGTGTGGTTAAGTCAAAAGCTCAATCGAGCTTTTAAAAAGCTTGATCGAACATTTGAAAAGCTAGAATGTGTAACTCCCATCAAGGGACGCATGTTGAATATACTAAACAAAACATGCATACATATCCAATGCTATATATGAACATCTACGACAAACACAAATTTTCTAAAACAATCACAGATTAACCTTTAGATAAACCACAATTCTAACTTTTTCTTTTTGTTGTAGGTATAGAATACAAAACTCATCATAAATAGATTTTCAACTCAACAGTATCTCAAGGAAATTATATTCATCACATTATATTTTTAAATAAACAACCGAATAATACCTTCAAAATCGCTAGTTGATGAAGGTTGAGATCAAAGCCGGAGTTTGATGCTGCCATCGAAAATCCAGTTCAAGTCAAGTCTTCAAAATTGATAATCCAAAATGATCCACCGGTTTCCTCCCTACCATACCCTAGGTTACTCTGCGTCCCCTGGGACCCTCGAGCTGCGACGAGGCTGTCGACACTCTGCTAACCAATGAACCATGATTTCGGTCACAATACCGAAGGATATCCCAATCCTGCTAGCATTATAGTGAACCACACCTCAATCAGTCACCTCAACAGGAGTCACAGCCCAAGTTGCACTCCAAAACTCTTGTCGGCCAAAAAAGATGTGAGCCTCATGCTCATTTTCTTATTTAATAATCACCGACCTCTTTTTTGAAATTCTTTCCTTCTTTTTCTTTGCTTTGTTTCTTTTTCTTTTTCTTTTTAGATGAAATCCGTTTTAGTGATTTTTCCTTAATTCGGTTGCTTTTCTTTTTCCTTTTTAAACCTACACAATTTTTTATTGTTTAGATTTTTCTAATTTTTATTTTCATTCTCGTCATTATTATTATTATTTGATTTTCATAAAATTTATTATGTTATTGTTACTTTTAATTTTATTATATTTATTACTTATTCATTTATTTTATTAGTCCCTGCCGAGGCATGGATTATAGCAATGGGTTCCTTGTCAAAATTAATTTGACTTGTTATTAATTTTATCAATTTAATAGTTGTTTTACAATGTTATGTAAAAAATAATTATTAATTTTAATTTTTTAAAAATAATAAAATGCTTTTTAATTTTTGAAATTAGAAAATACTATTTTGTTATTGGTTGTAAGGTTTGATTTGATAAAATACCCCTGGTTGGAGGTGACAATTAGTTTTTAAAAATATTTTATTTAAATTTTTTTCTCAAATTGACACATAGTCATAAAGAGTACATATAATAATTATTTTACAAATACCAAAGCAACAACTAGTAGTACACATTAATTGTGGATGGTATGTACATCAACAACTAGTAGTACACATAATAATTGTGGATGATATGCATATCCATGAATGTTATAAACTTCTCCTTTAAAATAATAATAATTTCACTTTAAAATGCTTAACTTTTCTTTTTTATATTTCCTTAAAAATAAATTATTTTAAAGAATTTTTTAAATATTAAACCTAAATAAAACTTTGCAACACTTTCATATTTGATTAAAATTAATATACTTGGTTGATAAAACAATGACTTAAATAGAACCTTAAGAACTATTTTATCCTTTCATACTATATTTTAATTATTTTGTTCAATAATATTAACCTAAATAATTGAACATAAATTTTCTAACTGCATTTTTTTTATTAATAAATTTTATTTTGCATAAATTTTATAAGCACACTAAAGATAACAAAGTAAATTTTCTTAATTACAATTATGCAATATTTAATACTTGTACTTTTCTAGTGAGTCGATAATGTTTACCAAAAAATCGCTCATAAAAATTATATGTGAACTAAATTATGTCAACTACAAACATAATCTTATGGAAGGGACTAGCTGTTTTGCAGCTAATTCACTTGTTTCAGAATTAACTAATTAATTCATTTTTACTTAATAGCTTTCTAAGCTATACTTTATTAATTCTCTTTTCCCTGCCCATTGATTATTAGTTAATTATCCGTCACATTTTCGTTGCAACCAGGGATATCAAGGCGCCAAGCTTCCCGCATGCCCTTCAAATATTCCCTTAGGTGAAGATATGGTACAACGCTTGAGACGTCATTAACTCAACCCACCCACCCTGATGAGGTTCTAGTGGTTCTTTGGGAATATGGTCGAGTCCTTATTGTGTGCCCCCTAGCATTATACCTTGTGAGTGACCGTACTACGGCCTACCCTCTTGGAAATGCACACCTGATGAGTTGGAGCCTCTCGTGCTCTAATCAAACTCATTGCGTTATCATTGGCTAGACTTATCTTGTGTCATGTTTGGCCCCGTCCCCTAATGTGGACCGATTGGAAATCACATCCATCACCTGCACATAAACACCATGTGCATCAAATATTAATAAATTAGATTTCAAATAAAAACATGAATCATAGCTTGACATCACCTGTTAATGTAACCAAATAATCTCGAGTCCATGCACATCATGTGCATCAAATATTTGACCAAGATTTCCACATAAGCATATATGTTTTCTAGGTTATCAACACCTATTACTGATTCATGACTGATTCCGAGTCTATGATATATTGATGCCTACTTGCGTCCCATGTTCTTTTTCTACATGTCCACTCGACAACACATCAGAGTACATGATATATACATATGTAACCATAAGAATTGATCAACATTTCTCATTGCGCATTCATTTGATTATATCGAAACATAATAACATCATATAACATCTCAACAATCATAACAAAAGACATATAACATTTGATCAACATCAAATTATATAATGATCATGTGAGATCTCTATCACATCAATATCATAGCATAATCATCAATGAAATATTAACATGACCAACATATCATAATCATAAGAGATCAACATCAACATCACATGGTTAGCAACATGTACCAGTTTCACACACATAACCGGGTTATTCACAATTGAATGGCCTCAAAGAATAGTCATAATCAAATATATGGTCTATAATCAAAGTCTATAGTCTATCACAAAAAAATGTCATTACATACACCCCAACTTCAGGAAAATTTGTCCCGAAGTTCTAAAATAGATAAGGAAACTATCTACGCATCTTCGATGCGTCCTCCTAGGTCGCAGAGGTGGGACTATAGTTGTCCCACTGAACCTTGACGGGATTGACTACCTGACGTCGAAGCTGTCAAGCTTGTTGCTCCAAAACCCAAATAGGATCAACCACAGTGGCCCCCTTGTCCAACATCTGTGGATGGCTCAAATCAATAACATGGGATGGATCTAATATATAATGATGTAAAAAATAAACATGAAAAACATCATGTATCCAACTCAAATATGATGGAAAAGCAAGGCGATAAGAAACCGGTTCCAATATCTCAGTAATCTCAAAAGGTCCCACAAACCGTGGAAACAAACCCCCCCCCTTTCCAAATTTGATAGATCTCTTCTAAATCCTCACTTGCAAGAACACTCTACCACATAAAGAAACTATTATATTTTAAGCATTAATTCAATATGCTATAGGATCTTCACTGTGAGAATAACATGTACAGTATATCAATGCATAACAATCATATCAAGCATGTCAAACATCACAAGAATCAAAAGCATGAGAAAATGGACACACAGATTTTTTCGTGGGGAGATAGAGAAATGGCTCAACCAAAGTACAATAGATAGTCTCCTACTATGCAGCTGATCCTCCTCCTCCAATGTGTGCCACTTTCTGAGTGAGAGAAGGGTGAGTTCTGAGATAATCAAAATAGAGAATCCTGACTCTCTATTTATACTTGTCCTAACTTGCCTAATTACTTATGGGGCCAACTTGTCTAACTCAGCCTAATAACCCCAGTTACATATATATCGGGCCGACACCCACATCAGGTAGTCTAATAACCCATCAGCAAGTTAATCTACTTGTGACACTTGTCAATACAAATGACGACACTTCCTTATAGAGGAATAAAACATCTCTTATAAGGGTACAATAAATATATATATGAAATACATTCCGAAGTTACATATACATCAACACTCCCTCTTAACTAGGAAGGTATTTATCGACACAGATCATCGGGCACAAGTCTTCTTCTTTGGATCATCGTCATTGATGCATCGTCATCAAATCATCGTCATCGTCACAGCTGCTGCTATATCGTCCAATCTCTAAATCTACTCATCATAGGAAGTTCTACAGAGCCAATCCTTTTTCATACTGGATGTAGGCCCACCACCTGTAGGTCTTCATCATCATTGGTCATACTATGGAATCCTCAAGACTCATCACGTGCGTCTGCAAAACCTCGTAAGAGCATCCCACGCTTTTTACGAGCACACAGCTCAACCTCTCGAATCTCTTAGGATCTTTTACATGCCACTGCACAACCTGTCCACGACCACAGAGTATCAAACTGATACTTCACCATACATCCAACTAATGTATATCATCACATGATCAACCTCATCATCATCAAGCCATCAAGTAGGTACACCTCAGGACTGATTACACTACCTCTGCAAAACCTACAAGATCTCTCAGGACTGATTACATTGCCTCGGTAAATCCTGCAAGAGCATCTTAGGACTGATTATATGCCTCTGCAAAACCTGTGTACCAAACTGTCACATCAATGTCTTCAGATCACCATAAAGTCCACGGAGCACAACCCAGATGCACACACATAGCACTTACACTCACCATGGGAGGACTAACCTGCCACCATGTGAAAGGCTCACAGCACTTACACTCACCAGCATGGGAGGACCAACCTACTGCCATCTAGGAAAGGCTAACAGCACTTACATCAACGACCATGGGAGGACCAACCTACCACCATGTCAGAAAGGCACAGCACTTACATCAACGACCATGGGAGGACCAACCTACCACCATGTCGGAAAGGCCTAGCACTTACATCAACGACCATGAGAGGACCAACCTATTGTCATGTCGGAAAGGCTTCAGCACTTATATCTCACCATAGGAGGACTAACCTGCCACTATGTGAGAATGGCCCAGCACTTACATCTCACCATGGGAGGACTAACCTGCCACCATGTGAGAATGGCCCAGCCCTTACATCTTACCATGGGAGGACCAACCTACCACCATGTAAGAATGGCTCAGCCCTTACATCCTGCCATGGGAGGACTAACCTACCACCATGCAAGAATGGCTCGGTCCTTACATCCTGCCATTGGAGGACTAACCTGCCACCATGCAAGAATGGCCTAGTGTGCATCTGTGTCTCCGGACTTCATCACTTCCCTCTGGAAGGCATCTCGATCTGAAGTACACCAAGTCTCCCTCTGAAGTATTCAAACTTCACTCAGGCAAGCGGCTTGGTCAACACATCGGCTATCTGCTCGTCTGTCGCAACATACAGGAGCTTCAGATCTCTCCTCTGCACCATATCCTTGATATAGTGGAATTTGATCTCAATGTGCTTCGACATATCATGGAACACTGGGTTCTTTGACAACTTCACACAACTCTGGTTGTCGCAATATATACAGGTAGCACTCAACTGGAGATCAAACAATCAGATAGTAGCTTCCTAAGCCATACTACCTCACAACTAGCTGAACAAGATGCGACATATTCTGCTTCAGCTGTACTCAGTGCCACACAGGACTGCTTCCTGCTAAACCAAGAGATCACACCTGATCCCATACTGAAGCAACACCAAGAAGTGCTCTTCCGATCAATGGAACTTCCTGCCCAATCCGAATCAACATAACCCTCCAGGTTAAACTTTTGATTCACCTCATACTTGAGCCCATAATCCACTGTACCCTTCAGGTACCTCAGAACATGCTTTGCAACTATTAGGTGAACATGTATCGGATCTGTCAGATATTGGCTCAAGGTGTTCACCGCAAAGCAAATGTTTGGCCTCGTATTCGTCAGGTACATCAAGGACCCAATCATCTGACGATACATCGTAGCATCAACCGGCTCAGAAGAAGCATCACACAGAAGCTTCAAGTTCGATGCCATAGGTGTGGCCATGGCTTTGCAGTCCATCATCCCAAAATTCTTCAGGATCTTTACTGTGTACTTCCCTTGTCCAAGGAAGATTCCATCTGCACTCTGCCACACCTCTATACCAAGAAAGTAGTGCATCATACCCAAGTCCTTCATCTCAAACTCGACAGCTAGCTTCCTCTTTGTGTCGGCAATCAGTCTATCCTCACCTGTCAGAAACAGGTCATCCACATACAATAGTAGTATCACTAGGTTTCCCTCCTCAACCTTGTAGTAAAGGTTGGAATCCGCTTTACTCTTGGTAAAGCCAAAACTGGATAGGAAGCCATCTATCCTGCCATACCAGGTCCTGGGTGCCTGTTTTAAACCGTACAGACTTCCCATCTAGTCTTGGGACCACATCATTCTTCATGATCGATGGATCATGGCATTCTTCCAATACTGCATCCCGGATCCTGGGAACTTCATGTTCTTCAATATCTTCAATAGATAGCTTTGTTGCTAGAACAAATGTTGTAGTCCTTCTTTTGTAGGTGATGGTATACGATCTTTCCTACAAGACAAGTTAAATTGCATGATTAGAAACATCTCATAGTTTTCAGAACAAATTCTTGTACATAAAGAAATATGTCATACAGTCATGCAATTATTTTAGCCAATGCTTCAATACAACATTTATCCATATCCTGTAACTTTCTAGATGCCTTCCATCTCTACTAAAACATTGTTAAGAGTTTGCACTACTCCCAACATGTCAGCAAAGAGGTTTCATTCTAGATAAGTAGCAATGGAATGTTGTATAGTTCCATAGGCCACTTACCCATCACTATATTAGTAGTATCTTGTTCATTAATGCAAATATCCTAATATGCGTAATACACATCCTAACTTTAGGAACATAAGTATGTACATAACTGAACAATATCATATATATAATAAATAACAATTCAAATACTTATCTTTGTTTGTTTGTTGGGTGGACTCCCTCTGAGTCTTTGCTTCCTTGTAGGAGCTGCTAGAGTCCTAATCTGAAGTAGATTCTTCTACACCTTTTTGTTGTGGAATGTAGAGAGATCATCAACTCCCTCTAAATGTCTGCATCCTTGCAGAAACCACTGCAGTGTGTTCCCTCTTGATCTTTGCTTCCTGGATTACCTGTTCTTGAACTTATATTCATTCTCGATCCCTATGCATGCTTATTAATATCATCATTGTGTTATCCTCGAGGTCTCATACATAATCAAACATTTATTAGTATAATCTTAATATTATCAAAACACAATAATCTCAAGCATGTATAGTCAGGATCATTTCAAACAGAAATAATAAGCATTCTTATGGTTAGTCATAAACATAATATACCTAAACCCATGATTACTCAATCCTATGACTCTTCTGGTTAGTCATATCATCAATTAAGGTAAGAAACATAATATGCATAAGCCGTAGATTACTCAAACTTGTAACTTCAAGAGTAATCATTATCAATCATACAAAAGTATACAAAAACATACCTGGTCACCATATTTGCTAGTTATGTCTAGCAATGTGTTCTTGTTCTCTTCAATGACCTACGTAACTCATTAGTTAACCTTTGCAAAAACAAATTATACATACCTCTATGTGATCCATGACTATGGATGAATCTTTGTCTTCATAGCATGTTCAGGTTGTCCCTTTAATTTGTACAATCCTCCCTCTTGCTCTCCAATCACTATTGCATCATCTATGGTCTTACCCTTAGGCCACATTAGGACTTGGCCATCTATAAATGCAACCCTCATGCCTTTTGCATCTAATGCAGATATTGACAGTAGATTCTTCTTGAGACCTGGAACATAGAGTACATCTTTCATCTTCATAGACTTTCCAGAGTCTAGTTTATAGGAGGCTTCACCACTCCCTTTTATGGGATACTGGTAGTCATCTCCAAGCTTCACCTTGTGGGGTGAATCATGTTCAGATAGATTCACAAAGGATTCTTTGAATCCTGTCATATGTTTGGCAGCCCCACTATCTATGATCCAATCATTACTTCCATGAGTAATGGTTCCGGTGAGAGCAGAAATCAAAACATATTCTTCATCACTTGAAGAATCTTCACTATCTTCTCTAGCCCTCTTCCTAGGAGGCTCATCATCCTCTAAAGCATGAGCATGATGTCTTCTTTTGAAGTTCATCTTCTTGTGAGTACCCTCTATCTTATTCTTAGGGTAATCTCTGGCATAGTGTCCCTTATCATCACATGTATAGAAATGGACATGGGACATGTCCCTTTGATGTCTGGGACTACCTCTTTGATTTTGATATTTTCCTTTCTTGCCATGATGGTGAGATTTCTTGTCACCATGGCTTTTGGAGTGATATGTGAGTGCTTGGTCTTCACTCCCCATCTTCTCTTCTCTAGCTACAATTCAAGCTTCTTCCTGTGATCATTCTTCCCACACTCTACTGAAAGAGATAAGTTTCTTTCTAGCACAAATTCCTTGGATGAAGGAATCCCATGATCTAGGGAGGCCATTAAGAGTGGTCATCACCACTTCTCCATTTTCTATATCTTCACCCACATCTTCAAGTTGTTATTTTATCTGGGAGACCCTTAAGAAATATGACTGCATAGTCTCTGCATTATGGATCTTGATATTCTTCAATTGATTCCTCAGGGTCATCTTCCGATTTATGTTCTTGCCTTCAAATAATTTGGTCAAGGAATTAAACATCTCTTTTGGTGTCTTTAGGGATGAAAAATGGGAATGAGATGATCTTTAATAGAATCAACAATGATCCTCTTTTCCTTAACCAAATTCCTCTTGTTGAGAGCCTTAGCCTCTTCTCCCTCTGGGACAGGGACCTCTTCACTTATATAAGTATCCAACGCATTTTCTTCAAGGATTAACCCAATCCTATACTTCCATGCTCGGAAGTTATCAGCTCCTTCAAGCTTATCCTCAAGCTTGGTGTGGTGAGACATCTTTAAAGAGTACTTCAAATGGAAATAGAAAAGATTTAGGTCTTACCACTTGTTTGCTGAAAACTGGATCTGGTGCTAGATTAGGGTTTGTCAGAGAAACCCTAAAATTTCAAACTTTGAATTTGAACTTTCTGAAAGGATAGAAAGATATGCCTTGATGAACTGATCATCCTGGTATATTCAGAAATTCAAATCTGCAAAGTTTCACCCTTCAAAAATGTCTTTGTCTTCCTACATTCACTGAGGAGAACCCTGAATTAGCGTTTGAGTTTCCCGGAGATCTACCCAGCCAAAAATATCGATCCAAAGCTCTAAACTTCGATTTTTGCAAGGAGCTTCCAGCTATGTCTTCAGATTCCAGAAATTTCTATTTTTGTGGAAACCCTAATTTTTAGGGTAAAAAATGGAAGTGTTAAGAATTGAATTCTGATTGGACAGATAGATTCACCTTGCTGAGGAGATTCAATCCATCATATTACTTTTCCAAAATCTGTGGAGAGAAACCCAAAAACAAGAATCCCTAGCTTCCGCAACTGCACAGTGTCTTCTTCTCAGGTTAGCTCTGATACCATGTTAGATTTTAAGCATTAATTCAATATGCTATAGGATCTTCACTGAGAGAATAACATGTACAGTATATCAATGCATAACAATCATATCAAGCATGTCAAGCATCACAAGAATCAAAAGCATGAGACAATGGACACACAGATTTTTCCGTGGGGAAAACCCTAAGGTGAAAAACCCCACAACTTCCTCAGAGATAGATAGAGCAATGGCTCAACCAAAGTACAACCAAAGTACAATAGATAGTCTCCTACTATGCAGCTGATCCTCCTCCAATGTGAGCCACTTTCTAAGTGAGAGAAGAGTGAGTTATGAGATAATCAAAATAGAGAATCCCAACTCTCTATTTATACTTGTCCTAACCTGCCTAATTACTTATGGGGCCGACTTGTCTAACTCATCCTAATAACCCCAGTTACATACATATCAGGCTGACACCCACATTAGGTAGTCTAATAACCCATTGGCAAGTTAACCTACTTGCGACACTTGTCAATACAAATGACGACACTTCCTTATAGAGGAATAACACATCTCTTATAAGGGTACGATAGATATATATATGAAATACATTATGAAGTTACATATACATCAACAGAAACTCAATCGGGGCCATCTATATCGAAATATGATAACTATTGTTGTAAGTGAATTCTACCAATGGTATATATTCCTCCCAGTAACTCTGATGGTCCATCACATACGTGAGCAACATGTCTTCTAAAACCTGGTTGAACCTCTTGGTTTGGCCATCCATCTCAAGATGGTATGCGGCATTGAAGTTCAGTTGTGTGCCCAATGCTTCCTAGAAAATCGTCCAAAATCTCCTAGTAAATGTTGACGCCTCCTATTAGAATTGATCTTCTGAGGTATGCCATGTAGTCGCACTACCTCTTTCATGAAAACCCATGCTATCTCAGGCACTTGATAAGTAACCTTAACTAGAATAAAGTGCGCGCTCTTGGTCAATGTGTCCACCACAAGAAAAATGGAAACGTGCCTCCTAGAGGTCATTAGCAATCCAACTAAAAGGTCCATCGGTATCACCTCCCATTTTGACTCTAGGATGGCATGAGGTTGTACTAACCCCACCGGATGGCGATGTGCATACTTCATTGGCTGGCATTTAAGGTGCATAACCGATGACATCCTTCTTCATATCGTGCTAGAAAAATAATGGTTTATATTTGTGTACATCTTCTTTGCCCCTAGATGTGGTATATATGTTGCCTTATGGGATTCAAATAGAATCAAATTTCGAACTTCCTCGTTCGCTTTCACATAAGTACCTTCGCATATAAGTGAAGGTGAAGAATGCCTTCAAGTACAATAATGTACATAATTCTAGCTACAATGGGGTATCACATACTGCCTCTCTTCATGAAACTTCATCTCGAAGTTAACGTAAAATGATCACCCATTGTGTGTGTGTGTATGCACTTACACAATATCATCAAAGTCACTTATATTCCATATCCATGTCAATATCTACACTCATCCTATTTATTCTCAACATGGATATAATTCCAAAGTGTTGGGACTTGGATGAACATTTTAAAACTAATTCCTAGTCCTTTTGTCAGCACCATCATGTCCAATTTGAAGTGCTTGTGGTGCACATATCTCATTTCTACATTTGACCCCTTCAGCAGGTCCTCCAAGTTACTTTTTCACCGTTACGATGTCATAGTTTAGTTAAGTTTGTAGTTTTTTTCATTTTTGTTGATGGCATCGTCATATTGCAAAATCAGTGTCAATGTGCTCACCTCATCATGTTGGTCACATCGATATCTCGTTTTCCATATTTTGTGTCTATTTTATCCCCTCGACAGTTTGTCGAATTCTTAACAAAAAGAGGTTTTTGGTGTCTTATTAGTTAAGATTTATCAATTTCTTGTCATTTAGTGCACTCACCAAATGCATCCATCCACTAGTCTTCTCATCATGGCTATGTAGGAAAAGTTTAAAATATCCCCAGTCTTGGTTCCTTTCTCTTAGTACTTTCTCCTTGAAATTAGAACTTATGTTATCAATACAGTCTCTATATCTTGTCTTTGCCTAGATCCACGTTTCCCTTTACTTTTTGTCTCTTTATTTATGTAGCACACGTCGGGGTCTACCCAATTTATTCATTATTAGTTTGGAAAAAGGGGTATAAATTTTTTCCTTTAACATTTTCCAACAAACCAACATGTTAGCCTGAAGGAATACTTGACATCATAATTATTATTTGTAACCTTATTATTTATCCTCAATCCTAATCATAAACCACCTCAAAAGTTATGTCAAGGATTCACATTTATTCACTTAACCTTTCATAAGTGTAATACTTCTACTACATTAAATCATCTAACATAAAGTTTATACATTAGCTAAACTTAGCTATTCAAGCCTACGGAATGTAATTTAACTCATAAAGTAAGTAATCTTTTTTTTATAAACACTTGTTTATAGAATAAAACTTTCCTTAATAAGTCAAGATAGCACAAACCCAACAATCATACTTCTAGAAATCCTTTTTCCACATGTTCTAGTTATTACTACACTATCATAAAAAAAACACATATAAATTCCATATGTAATTCCCATAACATATCTCTCTAGGGAGCTTCTATGCAATGTTCTTTATTCTTTGTAAATATTCCTTAACAAATATTATTTCCAATCTTCTTAAGTATAACGAACCAATACAAATAGAGATTACTTCCTACATAATAGTGGTACATCAACTTAAGTTTGACCAATCCTTGTAAATGAAGCATATTCAAATTTTAACATGTACATGCATACGATTACATGGTTCATATTAATTTCACATACATAATCATAGTCAAGCAAAAAATTCAATCAACCATTTCATGAATAATGATACCATCTATCTTAGATCAACGTTGTTCCAACTAATTATGCATATACTTATTTCCAACATGTGAGCATGACAAGATAGGATTTAGCATAAATACAAGACTAAATATTAAATGAAATTATAACAATAATTATTTAAACACATTACATTTTTTTTTTCCAACTAATTATGCATATACTTATTTACAACATGTGAGCATGACAAGATAGGATTTAGCATAAATACAAGACTAAATATTAAATGAAATTATAACAATAATTATTTAAACACATTACATCTTTTTTTTTTCTTTTAAAAAAATATACTAACTTGTTATCATAGTTAATAATGGGAGGATACTTATATGAATCAAATAGATTTTTGTGACTGAAGGCATTTAAAAACTTGATTGCAATATTCCACACAATCTATTGGCTCTTTGTCCAACGTATATTCCTTCCGCCAAGCTAGGATGGAGAAACAAGGAACCCTCCCATAGCGATTTCTTCTCATGACTTAATTATTATGTCTATGACCTCTTATTAGGAATTCTAGCATTGGCTTACTTATAACCTTCTTGTTCATGTTATCACTAATTTCATTTCCATAACTACATTTCTAAGTAGTAGGTGACATCATTAGTATTAAGATAGGTTTATTTAATTCCAAATTTAAATTCTCCAAGCTAAATAACTATCTTAAGCCATCTACTAGAGTCTTGACTCATAAATAACTATAGCAATCCGAGTTCTTCCTTTTAAAACCAAGTAATACGCATGACTCTAATCTTTAAGGATAGAGCTGGGCCCTAACATTTTTAAACATCAAAGCTTATTTATGGGGCTAATCCAATCTGCATAATCTTGGTTCCTTAAATTATAAGCAAATATAGGGTGCTGCGTTCTTGATTAAAACCAGTGTAAGGCCTTCGACAAAATACAACACAAAATAGACCAAGGATAGAGCTTTACTCTCTTTACACCACATGTAGGGTTTAATAATCTTCAACATTATGGGGATAGGTCACTTTTATTCATACAACTAGTGTATCCCATTAGTAAATCCAAATACAATATTATTCGAATTTTCTTGGAATTTTCTTTGATTGATACTTTAGTAATTTAAAGAAAACAAATAAGTGCGCCCTCTTATTCAAACATCAAGCCTTTTTTTTTCAGCGGAAAAATCACCTTCCTGTTATTCTAAAGGAATTAAGGAAAGATAACAATGCATGGGAAATCTCAACAAACTTCCTCAGATATCGTGGATGGTAGGTCGAGCAAACCGCCGGCCGGTAATCCAAGCCAGAAAATGTCTCAACGGAATTGAACCCGGGTGGATGGAATGAAATCCATCTAACCCCACCAACGGGCCACCGTATCCTTGACCAAACATCAAGCCTTTTAAATTATTGGTCGTGTGTGTGTGTTTTTTTAA
Organism: Larix kaempferi; assembly: GCA_027924585.1. Lineage (NCBI taxonomy): Eukaryota > Viridiplantae > Streptophyta > Pinopsida > Pinales > Pinaceae > Larix > Larix kaempferi. Next base: position 6,629,137 of record BSBM01001163.1, on the reverse strand, counting down.
GTTATATAAAAAACTAGTCAAAGCGATTGCTTCCTTGTTGGTTAAGCAACTCTAAAACTAATTGTTTTCTTTAAAGCTTCCAAGCTCTTTTTTTTTTCTTTCATAAATAAAAGTAATTAGCTTTTTCATTATTGCTAGGAAAGCTTGTAAAGCATAACAACATTTATGCTTTGGACTAAAATGGTTATAACCTTTTTAGTTTTTTTATAATTTGAATAATTTTTCTTTTCTAATTCTTATATGTAGCTTGGGTGGTTGGGAGGAATGGTTTTTTTTTTTAATGCTGCAAAATTCTATTAAACGAGAAGAGATAAAAATACAATAGTAATTACAGTCTGTGGTGGTCTTATTAGATATAGCCACCACCCATGGAGATCCACAGGGTCATAGAGGTTCTGATCAAAATTATACAAAAAGCCCTGCCCAGTATAGGGAGACCAGGGTAAACTAGTAGTAATGTCATAGCCATTAAAGCCTAAAACCCAGTAGTTTGGTGCATTGTGTAACATACTAAAAAACATATAAAAGTAAAGATGTTGAAAAACACAGGGAGGAACCTCCTTAATGAGGCGCTGAAGCTGCTTCTGCATCGGAGGGAGTTTCTTCCAGGATTGGGAAACCATAGTATCTTCATCCTCCGAGTCTTTCACATGTGGTTGAGTGTCTTTCACAGGGAGTTTGACTGGAAGGGGCACAGTCTTCTGGCTGGTGGGAGCATTTCCATCCTGTTCGCTTTGAATTCTTTTGGTAAGAATAGGGCCCATGGTGGAGAAGATGGGGAAGGAGAGATGAGCCGGATCCTTTCCTTTCTATAAGTCCATCACCCTGCCCCGTCGAGTGACCAGGTCCTTGCCTTTATGTTTGTCCATCTCCTTGCCAAGTGGAGTGACCAGGTTTCTAGGTGTCGCATTGGATTTAGCAGCCGAGGGGGTGACTCTGTGAGCGCTTCCTCCTAGACGAAAGTCATGATGGAGGTGTATGGTATGGGCATAAGAATCCCAACTAAGGGTGTTCTCCAGACTGCTGAGTGTGGCTGCCATGTTTAGCATGGTAGCTCTCAGGGTTTGAGTAGCATGTCTTGCAGTGGCCCAATTGGAGAGCATATCATCCATGAGTTCGCCCAACATATTCTTCACCATCCAGTAAGGGTCCTAAGGCTGTTCCTGACTCCCCTTGGAGAGATTGTCTACAATTATCCTTGATTCCCAATTATCGACGAGTAAACGAACCGGAATAGAAACCTCTGCGCCATAGCCTTTCCTGGTTTTCCATGTTTCCTGGACGTCGTTCTTCTTTTTCCCTCTAGTGCCTTTCGGTCGACCCATGGAGTCAGTCCAGAGGATAAAACGAATGGGAGCGAACGTGAGCTCGTGGAGCGCAAGAACAAGAGGAGCCCAATACAGAGTGACGATCATGGCTGAAGGCCGAGGCGAAATACTGTAGAAGAGACTGGAGTGCCACTTAGCTGGAAATATTAACACCACACACTGGAGAGACATGGGGATGGTGCACGACATACCAAGCCAAGCTGGTTGATAAGACGTCGCAAGGGGGAGGCTTAATGAGGCCTGCGACCCGACATCACTTCCTTTGTAGGCCCGAAGTTAGCATTGCCACGGGGCTATTGCTCATGCCCAAGTGTCGTGCTAGTTAGGGCCCGCGTGTTGTGCCACTGTTTCCACCTGCATCCGAGGTGGTAGGAATGATTGTTACCCTCCCTGCCTAGGTTCAATTCTTGTAAGTGACATGATGCTCTTGTTGAGCCCCTATGTATTGACTAGCTTTCCTTGATTCCTTCAGAATAGCAGGAAGGTGATTTTACTCTGTCATATATGCACAACATTCATCGTAGGATTTCCATAAGAATTTATAATTTCTTAAGGTAACTATTAATGGCATGTTGTGCCTTATAACAAAATATTTAATGGTATATTCATTAATAAACTAATATAGATATTTAGCTTCTTTTAACTTAGGAAATTAACAATAATTCTTGGCATCTTTTTCTAGGGCTAAGATATCATTGATATCTATAATGATCACTTTTTTTTCTTCTTAATTTTACAGATCTAATGCTAGTTTTATGGTTGTGGGTAGTTAGGTATTGGCCCTACAATCAAGGTCAATCAAATCAATTAATCCACGCAAGTTTAATTGTAAACATGATTCAATATCACAATGATACAATATTCTTTTTGAAAAGGAAGTTGATAGATCAAATGGTTATAAAAACATAGTTTTATGATATTCTTTTCTTTAACGAACACCATAAATCTATGCTTATAAAAATCAGAGATCTAGTGTAATTAATCCATAAATCTAATGCATTAGGTATCATAAACCTAACACCCATAAAATCATAGATTCAATGTCTAAAATCATAGATCTAATAATTTCATTTTATGGTTGTAAGGCTAGTGTTGTTATTGGATGTCGAACTGGCACCGTCATGCTCAACTGATCAATTCTCATACAAACACACATCATATATAAGCATAGTGAGCACACATACAAGCGTGGAACTTGCTCTGATACCATATGTAACGCTCCTCAAGGGATGCCTACTGAATCTACTAAAAAAAACATGCATACATATCCAATGCTAGATCTGAACATCTATGACAACACAAATTTTCTAAGACAATTGCAGATTAACCTTTATATAAACCACAATTCTAACTTTTTATTTATGTTGTACGTATAGAATACAAAACTCATCATAAATAGATTTGAAACTCAATAGTATCTCAGGCAAATTATATTCATCACATTATATTTTTAAATAAACAACTGAAGAATACCTACAAAATCGCTAGTTGTCGAAGGTTGAGGTCAAAGCCGGAGTTTGATGTCGTTGTCAAAAATCCACCACAAGTCTAGTCTTCGAAATTTCTAATCTGAAATAATCCACCGGTTTCCTCCCTACCATACCCTAGGGTACTCTGCTTCCCCTGGGACCCCTGAACTGCAACGGGGCCGTTGACACTCTGCTAGCCAATGAACTATGATGCCAGTCACAATACAGAAGGATACCCCAATCCTGTTAGCATCATAGTGAACCACACCTTAATCAGTCACCTCGACATGAGTCATGACCTAAGCTGCACTCCAAAACTCTTGCCGGCCAAAAAATATGTGAGCCTCATGCTCATTTTCTTATTTAATAATCTCTGACCTCTTTTTCAAAATTCTTTCATTATTTTTCTTTGCTTTGCTTTGTTTCTTTTTCTTTTTCTTTTAAAAGGAAATCTGCTTTATTGATTTTTCCTTAATTATGTTGCTTTTCTTTTTACTTTTTAAACCCACCCAATTTTTGGTTGTTTAGATTTTTCTATTTTTCTATTTTCATTCTCTTCATTATTATTATTATTATTATTATTATTTTATTTTCATAAAATTTATTATTTTATTCTTACTTTTATTTTTATTATATTTATTACTTATTCATTTATTTTATTTCAAAACTAACTGATTAATTCATTTTTACTTAATAGCTTGCTAGGCTATACTTTATTAATTCTCTTTTCCCTGCCCATTGATTATTAGTTAATTAGCCGTCACATTTTTGTCGTGACTAGGGATATCAAGGAACCATGCTTCCCACATGCCCTTTAGATATTCCCTCAGGTGGGGATATGGTACGATGGTTGAGACGTCATTAACTCAACCCGCCTACCTTGATTAGGTTCTAGTGGTTCTTGGGGAATAAGGCCGTGTCCTTATTGCGCACCCCCCAACATTATACATCGTGAGTGACCGTACTATGGCCTACCCTCACGGAAACACATACCTGATGAGTTGGAGCCTCTCTTGCTCTAATTAAACTCATTGCATCATCATTGGATAGACTTAGCTTGTGTCATGTTCTGATCCAGATTTGTGTGGGAACGAAACAAAAGATAGCATATACAGAGATATATTGCAAAGAACACAGTTATACAGTAAACACATATTCTATTAAATAGCGGAAATAGAATAGACTGTAAAATACAATAGCTGGAATGGTGGTAGCTATCTCTGAGAAGAGATGTGGCCGCTATGCTCATTCGTGCCAAGATGAATACAAAGAGAGACCGAAAGGCCTATTTATCATAATCATGAGGGAAAGAATCCCAAACATCCAAAAACCTAACCCTAGAAGATGAATCGTCATAAAGTTTGCGGCCCCAAGGTGGTTAGTTGAACAGTCAACTTCCCGGGGTCATAACTTTTGCATACGATCTCCGTTTGGGGCGCTCAGTAGCCCATTGGAAAGATTTATCCGAGGAATACGCTGAGGACCCTAAAATGGATAGGCCCATGGATAGGCCCCGTCGGACCTAGATTTCCCAAAAAACATCGTTTAGGGCCTCAAAACGACCCCTGAAGTTTGGGACTCAAAAAACTGTAGAAAAATTACTAGAAAATTGGCAAAATGGGAAACTGTTTTGAGCCAGTGGAATAGGTTGGTGGCCACCGATATCCATCTGGATCATGTTCGGTCCCATCCCCTGATGTGGACCGATTGACAATCGCATTTATCACATGCACGTAAACACCACACGCATCAAATCTTAATAAATAAGATTTCAAATAAAAACCCGAATCATAGCTTGACATCACCTGTTAATGTAACTAACTAATATCAAGTCCATGCACATCACATGCATCAAATATTTTACCAAGATTTCCACATAAGCATATGTGTTTTCCAGGTTATCAACACTTGTCACTGATTCATGACTCATTGCGATTTGATGATGTATTGACGCCTACTTGCGTCGCATGTTCCTGTTCTACATGTCCACTCGACAACACATTTGGGTACATGATATATACATATGTAAGCACAAGCATTAATCAACATTTCTCATTGCACATTCATTCGATTATATCAAAACATAATAACATCATATAACATCTCAACAATCATAATAGATACATACAACATTTGATCAACATCAAATTATATAACGATCATGTGAGCTCTCTATCACATCAATATCATAGCATAATCATCATTGAAATCTTAACATGACCAACATAGAATAATCATAAGAGATCAACATCAACATCACATGGTTAACATGTACCAGTCTCACACACATAACAAGGTCATTCACAACTGAATTCCCTCAAAGAATAGTCATAATCAAATCTATGGTCTATAATCAAAGTCTATAGTCTATCACAAAAATGGGGCACTATAGAACAGTCTTATTAGATCGATCAAGCTTTTTCCTATCACCATTTTCCATTGATTTCGCTTCACTTCCTTCCCTCCAACTAAAAGCGTGAATTACTTACCAAATTTTTGCATCTAATGAATTGACTTACAAAAAAATTCTATAAAACACAAAAATATAAACTCAAATTTATCAACTGTAACACCATTTTAAATCTCTTGAGTGTCCCATGTTGTACATTTTTTTAAAGATTTCAAAGGAAATTGGACATTTTCATTTCTTATTCACCAATCAACATGGGAATTAGGAAACTTGATCATGATAACGTTAATGAAGAAATACAAGAAAAGGCCAAAGAAAAGATGAGGTGACGACAAACAACATTAAGAGAGCAACAAGAAGAGGATGTAGGTCAACCTTTGGTGGATCCAGCTCCAATTGAGGGCGATATCGATATTTTATTACTTCATTCTTCAAATGCTAATTATTTTAAACAAGTTTCTTGATTCTTACCTCTTACCCCATTCTTTCAATTATCATGTTTCAAAATTAATTACAATTATCATGTTGAAATTAGTTACAAAATTATCACGTTTAATTAGTAGTCTTTGGATTTTCAATATATATATATATATATATATAATTTACTTGATTTATTATTGGTCACAATTAATTTTTATATATTAAATAGTGTAGTGAAATGTTCATGCATGCATTGGGTGTTATTAGAGAATATTATTGCATGTTAGTGTAATTAGTATCAATCTATACAGAAAAAATTTGTGTCCTCAAAACTTCCATGTAGTGTTAAACTTCATTCCTCAAGGTTGGTTTTGATAGGACTTCAAATATCATAGTGGAATTGATAGTCAAATATTCATAGCAATGAGCACTCTAGAACAACTTAGATTCAAATATGTATGTTAAAAAAACAATAAGTTAGATTTACCTTACAAATGTTTATCTATGTCCACAATTCATCCTTAAACCAAAGGTAATGTGCGTGCAATTTCACACATAAAATGATAGATCATGAGACATGTATTGTAAATTACTTCCTTGGGATGGATGTTGCAACAAAATGTGAGAATACATTTAAATTGTAGATAAAAATTAGTACATAAATTTAAAATTAAATGATTGCAAAACTTAGCACATAGGTTTGTGGGCCCATTTGTAAAAAATATCCTCACTTTCCATTTAATAGAACCTTCACAAAGTTCACTTGAATTTTAGATACATGTGTAATACTCCATGTAGACTAGATATTGTAAAATTGTTAAATATACAATGGCACACATCTCCTTTTAAAATGTACCATAGGTAGTAAATTAAGACCTCTTAAGATTTAAGAAAACCATGTTTAATCAATTTGGTAATTTTATTTTCACTTAAAATCTTACTCTTAATCTGTATTTAATTTAATAAAGAATAGATAAAAATTTTAGTTTTTATATATAATAGATTAACGAATAGAAAAATTGTATAGATTTGGAGTGATTTTTGTCATTTAATTTTATAAGTTTTAATACTTCGACATGTAAGTTAAGATTTGGAGTGATATTCCAATTATTAAATTTGTTATATTTATATCAATTAAATTTGATATGTTTCAATTAAAATTCAAAGCATAGTTAACATAATCAAGAAGAATCTAATGTAGATTACTGAATTTTATTATTTTAAAATGTAGAAAGTAGGAATTTGTATCGTCATGTATGGTCATACATTATTAGATTAAAAGTCCACTTATGTTATTGCACAATCTTAAATTGAAAGTGCACATGTATTAAATAAACCAATTAACATTGAATTATGTTATATGATAGTTAAACAAGTGAGGTTGTATGGCTTTATAAATACGCTTGATATAATGCAGTCATGAGTGATGCTTGGATACAAAATCTATTTTTTTTTTTTAATTCACAGTTTGTAAATACCATGTTTTCTATCACGTGAGTAGAAATATGCTTAGTCACTATTTTGAAATGTTTAAAAAAAAATTGTATCATATTTAGTTATTATTTAACATGTACATGCATAAAATAGATATAATTTAAATTAAATGGATTATTTTTTAGTAATGTTCTCCCCTTCTCACTCCACTAAGCGACGAAAGACATTTTAAAATCAACCAAAACAACTTAATCCAAGCAACATAATTTCTCCATAGGAGGACACAAAATAATTTGTTAGTATAAGGTAGGGTTATTGGGATAGACATCCAAATAATGCCCATCAATCATTTCTCATCTGAAACATAGTTGTTGTCTATAAGGAACATTTAAAAACCCTTCATCATCAAGTGGAAAATAATTCCCAGGGAAAGAGGCATCGTGCCAGAGGAGGTTAAACCCAAGGTAATGCGTTTCATTTCTCTCTCGAGGGCTATCTACCACCTGTTTAAAAGAGGCGACACAATATTGTTCTAGGGATAAATTCTCCCCCCCCCACTTGACAGAGGTTCTTATTAGCCAAAACATAGGGTATCTACCCTATAGGTTATTTTCATGGGATGCTAAGACTACCCGGATCTGAGTTTGTCGGCCATTGGTACTTCTCCCAGTACCCATCGTTATAACCGATCATTTGTTACCTTCACAGGTCGAAGTCTCCAACTGGTTCACAACCATCAACACGAGATCCTTTGGAAGATCTAGTTACAATTTGAGTGCAAGGACGCTAGGTCATAGGGACCTATTTACATTCCATTTTGTCGATACGATACATGATACATTTTTGAAATATAAGTATATACATCTGGACAAAAAACCAATTCTGACGTGGCAAGAGATATGGAAAAAAAATCAAAAGACATAAGATATTATAGTGATCTCTAGAATAAAAATATGAAGAGATCACACAAGTGAAAAGTGTATTTGACTTCAAATGGCATGAATATCAAAAGAAAATAAAATTTGAAACATGCTCCCAAGTGGAGTTGGAATGGATTTCATTGCAACATTGAAAGTTCTAGGAAGTCTAGGTATAGTTACTTTTGGGGAAAGACTGACTAAGGGAATGAGACAATATAAGAGAACGTTGATATTATTACTATGAATTTGAATTAGGAATGAAAAAATTGGGCTTGGATAGAAATGCTCAAGGTAAGTGGAGCAACATGACTATGTCATAAATATGCATGCACATGAAACTCAAATTTAGGAAAATATTGTTGCATACTGAAATTGGCCTTGAGGATAGTTGAAGACAATTGTGTTACCCAATTGATCAAGTAACATGAAAGATGTTGATGGAATCCATGTAGTCATGAATTTAATATTGTTGATTGCATAAGTGATGGAAAAGGGATTGAGTAAGAACCCATTCAACCATATTTAAATACCCTAAATTTTCATACATTTGCTTGTGATGTTTGAATGCATTTGAAGTAGTCATGCGTGAGACCATAGTATTTGGATGCTTCTTTCTTCGATTCTATTTTTTCTTCATTCGAAAAAAAGTACCTTATTTGTTCAGAGTTGAACTTTCAAAAATTCAATTTGACTATAAGCAAGGATAGAACCCGATTAGCCGTCACAGGACCCCGTTCCCTCTCACACAGTTTCAAGAGTAATTGAGATATGTAGTGGGATTGTAAGAGGTGGATATTGTTTAGAAGACCTCATGGATTTTTTCACAGAAGAAGAGTTAATGAACTTGGTCCCTGTTCGGACAGTTATAGAGCATGTTAGCAACATTATCAAGTTTCATTTTGAAAAACACTTAGTCATCACACTAGCTCAAATCCTACATGGATTGCTAAAACATAAAAGACTGAAATATTCCACAAACCTAATGGATTTTAAAGATGCTAAAGGTAAAAGTGCACATGACACCATGGTAGAAAACATGACGAAGGCATTATCTTTGTTCAGAAAATAAATAAAACCTGATATCTGAGCTACTTGCAGAGAAATTACAACTGTTGTTGTGGCACCAACAACCTCAAGAAGTCAAATGGTGGAAACAATGTCAAAATTGCTCCATGTTTCAAGAAAAAACATTGAATAAATATACTAAATTCAGGGTCCATATAAATGAAAAAAATGAAGCTGCTTGTTAGGATCTTATTTGCAGGAAACCCTATCGAGACAAGATTTCCGAAGGCATTAGAGATAAGGTGGTAAATTTTTGGGACATCCATTCTTTTGTTATACCATATGGAAAGCATGTCCCGCAACAACGTTTATCTAGAGGCATTTATGTTGAGCATTGTAAGCATGTTATGGAAATGACATGAGTTGCATTGTAATGCCCCTAGAATGACTGGGGACTTTAAGGGCACCTGTTGAGTGACTCGGTTGTTCAGACTTCAATAAAGTGGCCCTTCAAGTTAGGATGTGTCTTAATAATTGAGAAACACCCGAGGATGTGCATGACGACAATCGATAATTGAATTAATGAACTAAATGACATGTGTGGAGTTGGATATATGAGTTAAATGAATGATTACATGTTGTTTAACGAATAAATTTGATTATGAAAAATGTACATGTGAATGATGCTTAACGACTAGTTGTATGATTGATTATGTGATGAGAACGAAGAAAGTAAATATTGATGAAATGCATTCCTGATTAGATGAATGAGTATTGTTATGAGTAAACTATAAATGCTTAACGAAATAACAGATTTATGAATCATATTATGATAATTGAGGACAATACTTATACTAATATATGTTTGTGAGAAATGTGTGTAGCGGCAGGCGAAATGGTTCACCGACGGACACACAAGGGAATTGAAGGGTCGTAGAGTACGGATAAATCACACACGGGGAGAGCAACGACGATGTCGACTTCCGACGGAATACCATGCATGAGCAGATAAACATTGATCCGCTTGCTCAAGAGGAATGCGTAAGGGAATACGAGGTGGGCCACGACAGAGCTAGTCACGTACGAGTTGGGGGGCGTGCAGTGAGAATGGACTCACTCCTCAGTGCCATTAGTCCCTAATAGCGTGTAGACGGAGGATAGAAGGTAACGGCTCCTGAAATCCCTACATGAAGTTCCCGCAAGTCAAAACAAAAGGATGACGACAGAAGGGCCTAACGGTGCGGTACCATGTTGAGAACAGAAAGAGTGGACGCAAGTGCCCAATGATGTGGTACCTTGCCGAGGAATGGAAACTAGGGATGACTGGACCCGACAAAGTGGTGCCATGTCGGGGAAATGAAATTTAGGAACGGGGAAGCCCAATGACGCGGCACCTGGATCCTAGTGAAAATGATTATTAAACTTAACTGCATAAAAACATATAAGTTTGCACCTAGAACTTTACTTAGAAATGTATTTGAGTACTTTAGGCATTTGCACATCAATGATTACTTTGGCATTTAAATAATATTAAGTGTTATTTAGGCATTTGCACATAAAAGAATATTTTGAGCATTTAAAATAATATAAATGTTTATTTTAGGAGCAGAGTAGAATCCTAAGCATGGACACCTAGTCAACTCCACCTACACCTCAAAACTAGGAGTTAAGTGAAATATCTATGGGACAAACATGAGCAAACTTAGGAATGTTGGTGCAACTCCTAGAAAAACTGACACATGGATGGGTGAGTATTATCATGCACCAAATTTCTTCTTTAACATCCTTTCCTTTCTTAATATCATGCACTTGCAAGGTTAGGTTTCCTAACTAGTTCTGCAACTGTGCAACATCGTTACTTGTTCCAGCAATTGGTGAAGCTTCTAGTTTCATAGCCATCTCTAGAGCTTGTTCCTGAGTAGTGAGATTCTGTTGCATAAGAGGAAGTCTAATATGAGGAAGCAGCGCAGCAATGAACCATTCCTTATGCTGCTGCGGTGCAAACTCAAAGCTTACTTGATCTATCAAGGCTTTGAACTTCTGGTCAGAGTCCCATACCGACTCTGTAGGTAACTGTTTTATGTCTTTGAGCTCGGTTATGCACTGTGATTCTGATTTAGGTTTCTTGAATTCTCTAATCATAGCATTTCTTACCTCAGCAAGCGTCCTATTCTGTGCTGCTGAGTATTTCATGAACCAAGTTAAGGCTCTTTCTCTTAGTGTGGTTGCTAACTGAACCAGCTTAACAACATCATCATTAATTTGCTTAATTGTCCAAATGGCTTCACATAGGAACCAGTGCTGCTCAAGGTCTTCTAGACCTGTTCCCCTAAAAGTTGGTAGCTTCATGTCATCACCCATCCTTCTTGCGCTAGGTTGACGTGGAGGTGCTGTGGCACTGCCTCCGGGATGGTTAAACAAAGGTGGAGCTGAGGTACTAGAAGTACCGTGCGGACTACTAGAAGGTGTTACTGCGGGGTTATACTGAGCCCCGTCTGGCTTTTGCGGTGTAAAAGGGTGATAAGGGATATGAGCACTCCCTTGTCTCTCTATATGGCTCGCTCTAGGAGCTCGACTATCTTCTGGGCTAGACTCAAAAGAATGTTGGTCAAGGCCTACTTTATACCGTTTTCCACTACAAGTGCAACCAATAAGTTCAAGATCACTATCAAAATCTACGGACATTACTTGTCTATGCTATTCATCGGAAGCTATGCATAGTTTTCCTTTTTCATACAGAAGCATTTTAATCCATAAGTTAAGAGAATTTAAGAACTTACCCCTATGTGCTTGGAAGAAGCTCCTCTTAGCTTCGCTGAAGCTCTTTCTCGTATCTACTGCAAACTCGGTGATGAAGCCTTCCAGCAGACTGTTCAACCAAAAGTCTACTGCGCGGGACACAGAATTATCTACCCGCTTCAAAATGCTAACTAGCTCAGGCGTCCAAGCGACGAGTTGATCAACATGCACAGTGGGTCTAGTATCTGCTAGCTTGGCTACCCACGCATGCAACTCAAGTGCAAATGTTACAAAGAAAATTTTGTGAAGGTCAGTATAAATATGCTTCTGCAACCAGTCTTCTGTCTGAAGCCTAGAGCTTCTATTTTCTCGTTCAGCGAACTCTCTAGCCTTTGAATCAAACCAGTCTTGAATTTCTTTAGCTGTAGGATTCCAATACCACATTGCCTTCAAAATAATAGGGTTAAAGCCAGCAATGGAAGCATTTATTGGCTTAAGCAGTCGCAAGGCAACAATCTCGCACGTCGCCGGAATAACAAGTCTCAAGGCAACAGAACCATTTGTTGGCTTAAGCAGTCGCAAGGCAACAATCTCGCACGTCGCCGGAATAACAAGTCCCAGCAACGGAACCATTTGTTGGCTGCTTTTTGGACAGACCCGGGTTTTCAGGATGCGCAACAACAAACACCCCTTGGCGCACTGGCCCTCTCGGCAAAGAGCTGCGCAGCAGCCCAAAGTCTCACCCGAAGTGGCTATGGGGGGGCTAAGGAATCAGGCTTCCTTAACCTAGGCGACGCGGAGACTGCAATCTTCCCCTCTCTTCCGGGAGGATTCCTCAAAACGGAACGTCTTACTCTGCCACAGACCTCTCAGCGCGACAATGATGAAACTCACGCTTACCAGCCTGGCTGCGCGGTATCTCCGCTCCGGCGCACGAGGCGATTACCCACTGCATCCGATACCGTATCGTTTTCGGCCTTGCGCCACGGCGCAGCAATGCACTCCTCAAGTGCTGCGGTGATAGCGTTCTTGCAGGCCCCCTCGATAATGCATAAGTCTAACTTCTAAGGAAGCTCAAGAATTTACTCTACAGGTTCATCCATAAAGATAGCGAGACATTCATGTAACACAGATAGTAAAACATAAACATGCATTCACACAACACATTATCATAACAACAAGAATTATGTGGTTCGCCTCCACGGGGAAATCACATTTGCGGGAACTGTATTCTGTATTAACTCAAAATGGGAATTACACGATACGCTGCGCACACAGCTGCAGCCTTAGATCTTTCTGGGAAACTCCACACACACAGCTGGGAGCCCTTCTCTTAGATCTATTCTCTTCTTCTACAGAGATTACAATGACTCAGACACCAACTTAGATTGTCTGCAACTCAAACATCATCTTACAATGAGCTTCTAACCGCTCTATCTCTCGAACCATCTAACTTATCTCTAACTTATCCAACAACTAATCCCTCTATCGTCTAAACATCTAACCTTCTTACATATACAATTACACATATATATAGGTGGCCCTGAGGGTCGCACCTTTACAAAAATGTGGGCCTTTCCCAGCAGTATTCCCCAAAAACCCTAACCGCGAACATGGCTAGGTGTACTGTAGGCGCCGCTTGTAGTCATGTCGCCGCTTCCTGCAGACTCCGTGATTTTCGGCGCAGATTGCGGGTATGGGCGCCGCTTCATCATTCTCTGCTCTTTGTCCTTCGCCTTCAATGCTTTGGTCCGTTGCTCTTCCTTGGTTAGAGCAACCATAACTTCTGTACTTAGCCTTAATGAGGGTAGCTGAGCCCTCTATTCCGTCGCTTCATTTATTGTGGTAGCTGAGCTTTCTACTCAGCCACATTCATTCTCCTTTGACGTGTGTGCGCGAGCTCCGCGATTTTCGACCTGTAATCTGCGCTGAGCTCGTCCATCTGGCGCCGTACTGCGCACTGTTCGCTTCTGCCCAAAATTGGTGCTTTTACTCAAAATTAGCACTTTCCCTTCAACACTTGTGCTTTTTCCTCAAAATTTGCAGCCTTATTATAGCTGCGGCCTATGCTCCAACAGGCCCCTAACACTTACTTGTGGCTCGTCCCCGAGCCACTCGCACTAGCATGTGGTCGCTTTACTTGCGCATCTGCCTTTGCTTGGGTCGCAGCAAATGCTTTCTTCCACTGCGCAATAACGGAGTCCATTTCATCAACGCACTCCGCAGCTGTCTACACCATTTCTGCAGTGGCTTCTTCTTCAGTTATGCCATCAACCAACTGTTGCGATTCAGCAAATTCTTTGATCTTTGCCTCGGCTTGAGAAGCAAGTTCAGCATACTCATCCATAAATGGCTGAATGCTGTTGGTGAGATTAGCATCTTCATTTCTGAGCTTGTGCAGTTGTTGTTGTACTCTACGTACTTCGCTCATTTTCCTCATTTTTGCTAAGCCTTCTAAGGCCTTAGCTTCTTCACTCAGAACAGTTAGAGACTGTTTTGCTGCTTGTACTTGTTCCAAAAGGCCAACTTTGAAAGGGAGCTTCTCAAGCTCAGTCCAAGCCTCCATAGCTTGCGTCATCAGGTTCTCGGCTTCATCTGCTCTGCACTTCATTTGTGTGGAAGCTCTGCGCAATGCTTCAAACTGTTCCTGCCTATCATCTGTAGGATGCGCTGCAACACGGGCTTCCAACTCGGCAATCTGCGTTCTATGGTCCTCAGCCATAGCAACTATTTCCTGCTCTAGGGATTTCACCCTTCCACCAATAATTTGCACTTTCTCAACCAGAGGAAGGTCTGGTTGAATCTGGCAGGCCGGCAGCTCCTGGGCGATTTCATCAACTACGTTTCTTATCCTAGTGTCTTGTGCCTTGTAAAGTGAAAGCTACTCAGAGATGTTCTTATAGCCTGCCTTCAGCTCTATTTCCTGCGATTGCAGTCTTTGGTTTGAATGGAATGTGGAGAGCTCTCTAGCTCTCAGCTTAATAGAGACCTTCTCTTGCACTAACTGTAAGGTTTCTATCGGAATCAAAGACAAATTTATTTCAACGGGGCCAACTGCGCTTACCTGCAGTGCGGCCAAAGGATCCGGAAGTGTCATGCTTGTAGGTGGGATGTGAACGACAGTATGCCTCTCTGCAAGTACTTCAACTCGATCGGTGCTTGTAGATTCCTGCGGTGCCTGCAAACTGGATGCTGGCGCATGGGTCTGCGCAATTCTTCCTGCGAGACCTTTTAACTCCACGAACTGTAAGTCCAGAGCACTTCTGATGTGAGCGTGTGAGGTCCGCAGCTCATGAAATTGCTCCTTCAAGTACTGATCGAACCCCACAGCAAGGGTCTCAGACGGATCTTCTGTCACTTCTACGGGGTGCGACAGCTTCTGCTTCTTTGGGGGTGGTCCTGCCGGACCTTCATCAGTCTCCTGCACGGCCTTTTCCTTTCCTTTATATTTTTCTTGCGCAGAAGGGGGTGGCATCGCGGCAACGACTTCAGCGGCCTGCCTCCATTCATCTGGCCATGACTTGACAGTTTCTTCAACATCTTCAATAGTCATCCTGTAGAGGCCTACGACCCATTCTTCCTGAATTCTGCAAGGGCGAAAGTAAATTTCATGCAAGTTGGCAAAAAAAACCAACTTCATTCCATATATTTGTGCTGTCTCCTCACTCAGCCTCGGCATTTCCTGAATGGTATCTTTGAGGAGATGGTAATATTCACAAAAAACGGCGCGGTTCATCTTGCGCTTCGCGGGATTACTAGAATCCCAGAGGTTGACATAACGCATCCCTGCAACCTCTCCTGCACAGCGTGGAAGGAACTGAGTGTTGGGGGGCTCCTTCCACCCGACAAAAGCACATAAAATCAAAAGCCAAGAAAAATGGAACAACTGCCCGGCGGTGTCCTGAACGTTTCGGCAGTCGTCCAAGAAAGAATTGAGGAGGAAGACAGACCAGTTGTACTGCTCTCCCTCCGCAGCTGCGATTGCGAGCTCTACGACAGCTCCAGTGACTTCTTTAGGTCTGCACTTCGTTAGAAGTCTGCCTGCAAGCAGATTGCCTATGAATCTAAGTGCTTCATCTTCAACTATTGTAAGGTCATAAGCCCGACCTCCTCTCGTCAGTTTGTACTTCTGCACCAACTGTGCAGCCAAATTTCTATCCTTATCTTTACCAACAAAATGAACATTGGGGTCCTTACCAACCTTAGATAGGCCGGTAATACGATGAATCAAGTCCACATTCAAATCGATTGGCCTCCCTAGCCAAAGGTAACCACCATGAACGCAGGATAGCAGGGCCTTAACAACTGCATTGACTTCATTGCTACGCCCGAAGTGTGGTAGCTTCAACAGGTTCAACAGTCCAGGCCTCTCTAAATTTGCTGCAAATTCCTTCGGGACGAATTCATCAACCTTTCTAACGGAATTATGGACTACCGTCAAATAGCGATCCGGCGCGAACTGAGGATACGTTCTGTAGTCTCCCAAGTTGAAGTCAGAAAACTTAACCAGTGGAAGGTGTCCAAGCAGGGACCCTTCTTGTCACACGATATCCGCCATTGGAGGCAGCGGAATCGGATAATTCGCATTCTTCGGAATATGCACCTCGGGTGCATCATCTGGACGCGGAGGAATGTAATTAACCATAGTGGCCAAGGGCTCTGGAACGGGTTCGTCCGGCTGCTGCTGCTGAGACGCCCTTGTGCCTGGAGATTATCTGGGATCAGTCCAACCAGGATGCGTGTAAGCCGAGGTCGTCACTAGGGTAGCCATGCCAAAATCTAAGCCTCTACGCTTGAATTGACGAACAATTTCTTCAGTTGATAGGTTCTCCGTCGTGAACCGGTATACACAACAAACACTTGAACAGACAAATGGCGGAACAGCATAGGATACGAACGCTGAAAACAAAGGAAGCAATGTGCACGACACGGCTCTAAAAACAATAACTTAGATTCTCAAACAAGACACTATGCAACTCGAGAAAAGTAACCCGAAGATATACGAGTGCGGGGTATTTATAGCTAAAGGAGACAGTAAATGCGGACAAGTGGGGCTAATAGCCGTAGGTGCCTATGCATGAGTTGACAACCCCCCTACCCCCGCGCCTTTGCGGTGCATTAATTGCGATGGGCGGACTCTGACAACGTTTCGGGAGATGAGCTAAGGCTTTCAGCTCCTTTCTTAAATGCGAATCTTAGGGAGATCAAGCTGAATCTGTTAGAGCAACTACAATTAATTGGCAAGCTTATCCTTCATTAATATTCAGACGTGGCTATAGAGCTACCGTAATTCAAATTTTCGGCGGGTCACTTCAGCATAGGTAACTGTGCACATGGAGGGCTCCATGGCGAGGAGAACTCCTCAAGTGGCAAATTGACAACAGGGAACTCCACAAGAGCGATGGTTTGACAACCCGGGGAAAAACTTCGCAAGAGCGCAAATAGGGTCGCTCCAAACAAACTTTATTGACATGCGCGGATGTTTCAAGGAGCTGCGCGGGAAGCCAGAGACTGAAATTGTCTCGCGACTTCCATGTAGACTGTGATAATGCGATGCCTCTTTCAACTACACTGGACATCTGCACTACTTTAGCATCTAATTAAGTCGACAGGGCGGAGTGGCCGTCGCGATAAAGCTTGAGCCGACTCCCGTTGATCATTGTGGGCAGCAATTCTCCATTAAGCTTCGCAAGCAGAACTGCTCCTCCTTCTATTATCTTCGTCACCTGAAAAGGGCCTAACCAATGTACACGAAACTTGCCTGGAAACTTGATGAATTTACTATCATAGAGGAGTACCAAGTCTCCTTTTTGAAAGACTTTATTCTTAATATGCCTGTCATTCCAAGCTTTCTGTCTTGCCTTCTGCACTTGTTGATGGAATCCGGCTAAAAGTCTGTCTTCTTCTAAGGCAAGCAATTGTGAGAGTCTTTCACTCATAGTATCAGTATCTGCCATTTCTGTAATTTGCGCAATTCTGAAGCTGGGAACAATGTATTCCATGGGCATAACTGCTTCTTGTCCATACACCAAACTGAAAGGTGTGTGACCTGTTAATTTCTTGCATGTGGTTCTGTAAGCCCATAACACAGCTGTGACTTTAAGGTCCCAATCATCTCTTTGTTGATTACAGATCTTCGTCAGGGCATTCTCGAGAATCTTATTGAATGCCTCCACCGTACCATTAGCTTGAGGGTGGTAGGGTGTACTCTTATGATGACTAATGTGGAATTCCTCGGTAAGGGCCTCTATAGTTTCATTCAGGAAATGTGTGCCCTGATCACTCATTAGAATCAGTGGACATCCAAATCTAGTGATAATGTTCTCAAAAATGAACTGCGCGGCAGTGGCAACATCGCAGTTCTTAACTGGCTTCGCCTCAGCCCATCTGGTGAGGTATTCAGTAGCTGTGATGATGTATCTTGCGTCGGTTCTCTTTCCTGGTGGGTTGATAGGTCCTACAAAATCAATGGCCCACTTATCAAAAGCATGCAGTGTTATCTGGGGTCTTAGTGGCATTTCATCTCTTCTTGAAGGTTTTCCTGTCCGCTGGCACACATCACAACAGTTGCAGAATTCCTTAGTATCCTTTTGCAATGTTGGCCACCAAAGACCTGCGGCTAAGATCTTTTGCGCAGTCGGATTTCCTGCGAAATGGCCTCCTGCGGTCCCGGAGTGCGCTTCTGCGATTATGGAGTTCTTCTCATGCGGTAGGATACATCTGAACAAGATTTCATCGGGGCCCAACTTATAGAGATAGCCTGCTATCAAAGTGAAGTATGCGGCTTTGACAACGAGTTGCTTCTTCTGCTGGATTGTAAACTCAACTGGCGCTTGCCCGGTAGTGAGAAACTCAAGAATATCGGAATAATACTCATCGATTGCTTGAACAGAAAACAACTGCGCATCAGGCAGATTGTCCTCCAGATTTGTAGGCTCCTCCCTTGACTCTATCCTAGATAAATGGTCAGGTCCTGCATTCAATCTACCTGGCTTCATAGTAACCTCAAAATCATACTCCTGGAAGAGTAGTAGCCATCTGCAAATTCGTCCCCCTAACACTGGCTTATTGACCAAGTATTTCAAAGTAGAATGGTCAGTATACATTTTAAAATGAGCGCCCAATAGGTAGTGTCGGAACTTCTGTAAGGAATATACCATAGCTAGTCCTTCTCTTTCTGTAGTGGTGTAGTTCTTCTCAGCTGTAGAGAGTTTTCTGCTAGAGTAAGCAATGGGCTGGTCAATACCTCCTTCTCCCGGTTGTGTCAGCACAACCCCCAATGCTATGGAAGAAGAATCTACATGAACATGAAAGGGTTTTCTCCAGTCTGGGAAAACTAGAATAGGCGCAGTGATCATCTTTTCTTTAAGTGTATCCAAGCTCTGTTGGCATTCTTCTGTCCATTGGAATTTCGAATCCTTTTTCAGCAATCTTTCCATAGGCGTAGTTATCTTTGCATAACCCTTGATAAATTTCCTGTAGTACCCTGTATGTCCCAATGTAGTGCGCAATTGTTTAACTGAGTTGGGCGCAGGTAAGTTAGCAATGATGGCAACCTTCGCAGGATCCATCAGGAGTCCTTGTCTGCATACAATATGACCCAAGAGAATACCAAAAGGAGCATAGAAGATACATTTTTTCAAGTTAAGGGAAATCTGATACTGTCTACATTTTTCTAACATCATCCGCAAATTCCCTATATGGTTTTTAGTAAACCAAGCACAGTCTAGTCATCAAAATAGACTTCTAGAAACTTATGAATGAATTCTTTAAAAACAGCAACAACGACTCTAGAGAAGATAGCAGGAGCGTTTTTAAGACCAAAGGGCATTACCGTATACTGAAATGAGCCCCATTCAGTCGCAAAAGTGGTCTTATGGCGGTCTTCTGGATGGATTCTGATCTGATGGTATCTCGAAAAGCCATTAGTGAAGGAGTAAGCCTCTTGTCCTCCAACATTATCAAGCACTTCGTCTGTAAAGGGAGTAGGAAATGGATCATGCGCTGATGCGTCGTTCAGCTTGCGCAAGTCCACGTAGATTCTTATTTCACCTTTTGCCTTTTTCTCTTGTACCACCATAGGACTAATCCAATCACTTTCCTCTACTGGCTCAATAGTACCTGCTGCGAGCATCTTATCAATTTCTTCTCTAACCTTTTCTTTATATCGCGGGTTCAACCTGTACGGGCGTTGTTTTACTGGCTTGGCGTCTGCTTTCAGAGGTATGCGCATAACTCCTAAATCTCCTAATATGCCTTTCATTTCTGTAAACTTGGTGGGAAAGATATCCTGGTAGTCACGTAGTAAATCTGCGATATGGCCAACGGTTTCATCATCCCAATAATCTCCTATAGAAGCAAACTTGGGCTCGGCTTCTGTACCAATGTTAATCTTCTTGAGCTTGATGTGTTCTGTAATGGCAGGGATATCAAGCTGAGGACCTTCGACCTTGTGCGTCCCTTCTGATTCTGGAATATTGATGTTGCGAAGATCATCTTCCTCTTCACTAGTGGTGAAATTATAGCATTCCAGGGCATGTTCCATCTGGACAGCCCAATCTGGTTGAGAATATTCTAGTAAAGGAAATGGTTCAAATACCTTCTTTCTAATACACTTTAAAGCGTGGTCGATGCTTGGATGTTCTGACTCAAAGCTAAAGGTAAGTTGAAAACTTTCCATCATAAGAGGCCAAGTGATAGTGCCTCTGCGCAATTCTGTTTCAGTGTACCAGTTCCTTGGAACTGTATCCAACGTGTGGATGAATAGGTGAACCCACTCATCTTCTGGAATATCTGACCATTGTTGAATACATGCTTCAACGTGTGACCTGGGGTCACTCTGTCCATCATATTTGCGCAGCACTTCTGCTGTAGTTCCCTGAAATCTGTGCAGTATCAATCTGCGACAGTCTTGCCACGTGTCAATATTTTCTTTATGCGCACCCCACCATCTTGCGGGTGTAGCGCGCAGAGCTACATCCAATGCTTGTATGCGTTGCTTATCTGGGATCTGTTGTTCATATGTATGTATGAATTCACTTACTTCAGTTAAACCATCAAAGATTGGAGTGTTATTCAATTCTGTGCCAATCCATCGAATGGATTTAGTCATCATGGCGCAACGCCTTGTAGAAACCTCATGTAAGCGATTCTGCTAGTTTTCCAGTCCTGCTTCTGAATCTGATGTGCACGAGCTATCGCATCGCCAGCTGATATGGCCGTCCGCTGTGGGATTGACATAGTCATTATGACTAGCAGTCATCTGGTACAAACTTTCCATGTGGCGCACTTCTTCTTCTGCCCGAATGGGTTCAATATACCGTGGTCCTTGAAGTGGATCAAGCAGTGCGATGACCCTGATCTGCTCATCCTCGAAGGTCATCTGTCTTTTCTTCAAATTAATGACAGCCAAATTATCAAATGCCCAATCTATGCCTAAAAGTGCTGGATAAGGTCTACTATCATCCAGAATTTTGATGACTTCAAAGTCTGCAGAACTTCTTGCTCCCTCAATATCAATGGCCACATTGGGTAATATGCCCAATGGGGAAATTCGTTGCTGATTTGCAAGTCTTAGCTGGATAGGAGATCTTGTAAGCTGAGGGATACCCATCTGTTCCCATGTCTACATGGTGAGAACATTAACTTCTGAGCCTAAATCCAAAATGACTTCGTCCATTTCAAATGCTCCAATCTGTGCTGTGAGCCTCATCTCTTTTCCAATTCTAGTATGACTCCCAATCTGGTGAACAGCACGCTGCGGTGTATTCATCGAAGCAGATTGTTGACACTGATCCAACAGGTGTTGGAGTTCTATAGTTGCTTTTTCATTGCACAACAACTTTAAGCAGTTTCTCAGGAAATCATGGACACTTCCTAGTGCATCCTCCTCCTCAGGCCTTCCAGATGTAGTGGCCTGTTCTTGTACCAGGTTCTCTTGTCTTAGCACTTGCGGTCTGATATCATTATGCGGAATTGCGACAGAGCTTGAAGTTCACGGATCTGAGAAATACTCTTGAGCTTGCTTGAATGCTTCTCTTTGCTTCTGCAGGTCAAGCGGTGCTGGTTTGATATTAGCACGGCGCACCCATTGCGTTGCTGGCTTACCAGTTCCCGACTCTGGCGCACCAATAGTTGCTCCACTGCGCGTCACTATATTAACTGTAGGATTTGGTTCTCTTTTTTCTGCTGCAATCAACTGAATATTCTGGTTAACCTATGGCGTTTTTGCTTACATCTTAGCCATCAACTGAGGGCATTCTTCAATGACATGATCATAAGATTTACAGTATCTGCAGATGGTTGTAGGATTTCGGCAATCCCTTGCATAATGGCCTTGAGCTCCACAGTTGTAACAAGTGATCTGTCCTCTTCCTCGACCAAAACCTGCTGCGCATCCACGGCCCCTATAATTTCCTCCTCTGCCTTCGTGATCTGGTTCATATTGCGGGCCTACTGTGGGTCCTTGTGCCTCTGATTATACTCTATAAACATCATGTTTCGTTTCCATCATAAGGTCATATGCTCTGCAATTGTTCTCATCATGGCCTACTGATTTGCAGAAATTGCTATATATATTCTTTGAAGTTTGTACGTATTTCTGTAACAAGTGACATTCTTGTGGTTTGTGACCTCTAGTTCTACAGATTTCACACCAAGGCCCCTGTGCCTGTGGTAAAGGGTTAGGTGCTCCAGTCGCAATATACTCTATGAAAACAGGACAATGATCCTTTGAATGACCTTGTGCTCTACATTTTGTACACCAAATTTCTTCTTTAACATCCTTTCCTTTTTTAATATCATGCACTTGCAAGGTTAGGTTTGCTAACTGGTTCTGCAACTGCGCAACATCATTGCTTGTTCCAGCAATTGGTGAAGCTTCTAGTTTCATAGCCATCTCTAGAGCTTGTTCCTGAGTAGTGAGATTCTGTTGCATAAGAGGAAGTCTAATATGAGGAAGCAGCGCAGCAATGAACCATTCCTTATGCTGCTGCAGTGCAAACTCAAAGCTTACTTGATCTATCAAGGCTTTGAACTTCTAGTCAAAGTCCCATACCGACTCTATAGGTAACTGTTTTATGTCTTTGAGCTCGGTTATGCACTGTGATTCTGATTTAGGTTTCTTGAATTCTCTAATCATAGCATTTCTTACCTCAGCAAGCGTCCTATTCTGTGCTGCTGAGTATTTCATGAACCAAGTTAAGGCTCTTTCTCTTAGTGTGGTTGCTAACTGAACCAGCTTAACAGCATCATCATTAATTTGCTTAATTGTCCAAATGGCTTCACATAGGAACCAGTGCTGCTCAGGGTCTTCTAGCCCTGTTCCCCTAAAAGTTGGTAGCTTCATGTCATCACCCATCCTTCTTGCGCTAGGCTGACGTGGAGGTGCTGTGGCACTGCCTCCGGGATGGTTAAACAAAGGTGGAGCTGAGGTACTAGAAGTACCGTGCAAACTACTAGAAGGTGTTACTGCGGGGTTATACTGAGCCCCGTCTGGCTTTTGCGGTGTAAAAGGGTGATAAGGGATATGAGCACTCCCTTGTCTCTCTATATGGCTCGCTCTAGGAGCTCGACTATCTTCTGGGCTAGACTCAAAAGAATGTTGGTCAAGGCCTACTTTATACCATTTTCCACTACGAGTGCAACCAATAAGTTCAAGATCACTATCAAAATCTGTGGACATTACTTGTCTATGCTATTCATCGGAAGCTATGCATAGTTTTCCTTTTTCATACAGAAGCATTTTAATCCATAAGTTTAGAGAATTTAAGAACTTACCCCTGTGTGCTTGGAAGAAGCTCCTCTCAACTTCCCTGAAGCTCTTTCTCGTATCTACTGCAAACTCGGTGATGAAGCCTTCCAGCAGACTGTTCAACCAAAAGTCTACTACGCGGGACACAGAATTATCTACCCGCTTCAAAATGCTAACTAGCTCAGGCGTCCAAGCGACGGGTTGATCAACATGCACAGTGGGTCTAGTATCTGCTAGCTTAGCTACCCACGCATGCAACTCAAGTGCAAATGTTACAAAGAAAATTTCGTGAAGGTCAGTATAAATATGCTTCTGCAACTAGTCTTCTGTCTGAAGCCTAGAGCTTCTATTTTCTCGTTCAGCGAATTCTCTAGCCTTTGAATCAAACCAGTCTTGAATTTCTTTAGCTGTAGGATTCCAATACCACATTGCCTTCAAAATAATAGGGTTAAAGCCAGCAATGGAAGCATTTGTTGGCTTAAGCAGTCGCAAGGCAACAATCTCGCACGTCACCGGAATAACAAGTCTCAAGGCAACGGAACCATTTGTTGGCTTAAGCAGTCGCAAGGCAACAATCTCGCACGTCGCCAGAATAACAAGTCCCGGCAACGGAACCATTTGTTGGATGCTTTTTGGACAGACTCGGGTTTTCAGGATGCGCAACAACAAACACCCCTTGGCGCACTGGCCCTCTCGGCAACGAGCTGTGCAGCAGCCAGAAGTCTCACCCGAAGTGGCTATGGGGGGGCTAAGGAATCAGGCTTCCTTAACCTAGGCGACGCAGAGACTACAATCTTCCCCTCTCTTCCGGGAGGATTCCTCAAAATGGAACGTCTTACTCTGTCGTAGACCTCTCAGCGCCACAATGCTGAAACTCACGCTTACCAGCCTGGCTGCGCGGTATCTCCGCTCCGACGCACGAGGCGATTACCCACTGCGTCCGATACCGTATCGTTTCCGGCCTTGCGCCACGGCGCAGCAATGCACTCCTCAAGTGCTGCTGTGATAGCGTTCTTGCAGGCCCCCTCGATAATGCATAAGTCTAACTTCTAAGGAAGCTCAAGAATTTACTCTACAGGTTCATCCATAAAGATAGCGATACATTCATGTAACACAGATAGTAAAACATAAACATGCATTCACACAACACATTATCATAACAACGAGAATTATGTGGTTCGCCTCCACGGGGAAATCACATTTGCGGGAACTGTATTCTGTATTAACTCAAAATGGGAATTACACGATCTATCTGGGAAACTCCACACATACAGTTGGGAGCCCTTCTCTTAGATCTATTCTCTTCTTTTACAGAGATTATAATGACTCAGACATCAACTTAGATTGTTTGCAACTCAAACATCATCTTACAATGAGCTTCTAACCGCTCTATCTCTCTAACCATCTAACTTATCTCTAACTTATTCAACAACTAATCCCTCTATCGTCTAAACATCTAACCTTCTTACGTCTACAATTACACATATATATAGGTGGCCCTGAGGTTCGCACCTTTACAAAACTGTGGGCCTTTCCCAGCAGTATTCCCCAAAAACCCTAACCGCGGACATGGCTAGGTGTACTGTAGGTGCCACTTGCAGTCACGTCGTCGCTTCCTGCAGACTCCATGATTTTCGGCGCAGATTGCGGGTATGGGCTCCGCTTCATCATTCTCTGCTCTTTGTCCTTCGCCTTCAATGCTTTGGTCCGTTGCTCTTCCTTGGTCAGAGCAACCATAACTTCTGTACTTAGCCTTAATGAGGGTAGCTGAGCTCTCTATTCCATTGCTTCATTTATTGTGGTAGTTGAACTTTCTACTCGGCCACATTCATTCTCCTTTGACGTGTGCGCGTGAGCTCCATGATTTTCGGCCCGTAATCTGCGCTGAGCTCGTCCATCTGGCGCCGTACTGCGTACTGTTTGCTTCTGCCCAAAATTGGTGCTTTTACTCAAAATTAGCACTTTCCCTTCAACACTTGTGCTTTTTCCTCAAAATTTGCAGCCTTACTATAGCTGCGACCTATGCTCCAACATGGTCGTCACTCAACTATATTCTGAAAATAAGTTTAGATCTCGGCTATATACTGAAATTGGAGTTCCTGTTTTACATCTAAGTTAGAAACCTGCGTATATACTGAGGGTTTAGATCTTATTTATATATATTTTAATTTAAAATTTCTATGTTAGGTTGAAGATGATCATTCCGACATAGATTGAAATCCTAGTTCTATTTTTATAGTTTACATTAAATCTCTGCGTTGGTTGAAGTCGAAACGTCTTTGTACTGGTCGAAAACTCAGATCTCTGCTGTTTAGTTTTTAGCGAGCTCTGATTTCTATTTGAACCCAGATTAGGCCCAGATCGCCCCGCTGCATTATTTTTGTTTTCCTGTACATTTTATTTACAATATCGGTTCATGAAATCATTTACTTAAATTTAATTTGAGATCAAAATGTCTAGGTTTAGTTTTTTTTCTTTTTACTCTGTCGCATCTCTGTTGTTAAACTTCAATTAGGTTTGCTTGTATCTCTTCGATTGAATCTGTGATCCCAGATCTCGGGCGAAGGTCGCATCCCACAGCCTTGATCTCAGTTCCCTGTAATATTTCCCCTCTTTTACTGTCGAATCATGCTCAGAAAGAGATTTAGGTTAATGATCTATTTATTTAATACTGGCTTCAAATCTGTGTAATATTCCTTCACCTTTAATGACAAATTATGCTCAGAAACCAAGCAAGGTTACGGATCTATGCATATAGTGTTTCTCGAATTCAGATTTGTGTAAATTCCTTCTTTTAATGTTGAATCTTATTTTAGAACTGACAGTGATAATGGATCTAAACCTGCGCATTCATACTGTCTCCTGAATCGGATTGCGCTTTAGATTCTGGAAGGAGTTATGGATCGGTATACATATTTGTATATTGTCAATTTCGGATCTGCGCAGATAGAAACTCCTTTAATGTCGAATCGTGGGAGAATTTATGGATCTATACCGCGCGTGTACATTGTTTTATTGGTTTTAGACCTGCGTAGATCTAACTTCCTCTTTTCTTTTATGTAGAAACATGCTGTGAACTTCCTTAAAACACCTCTATGCAAATGGTCCACCATAGCTCTAACAAAATCCCTACCTCCACGCCCAGCCAAGCTTGTATTTCTTTTTCCACCTCCATAATGAACACGCCGAGCGTGGATCGTGAACCCTTGGGCGAGAAAGCCATTTTCGATTGACTTTCCATATTCCGATGTTGTTCTGCTGCAATTCAACTTTAGTATTGTGTTGCCCCCTCCCTGGTTGTATGAGGTTGCATGTCAATGTTCGATCTGTTGTTTACATTTCTGCCATGAGGAGGTTTTAACCCTTAGGTTTATGATCCCCTGTTCAGATCCCTGCAAACACCCTACCTTCCTCGCCTCATGCGCAGACCACCATACATTGTGTCATTACACATCACTGCGTAGGGATGTCGCATAACTATGTTCATAAACAGTCCTACAAATTGTAAAAGAAACTATGTCGATGAATTAAAAGATGTTGAGAGTTTAGTTAATTTCATAAATAGTTTTATGAAATAGTTAATTTCGTGAAAACTATGTTGATCAATTCAATATCTGATACTAATGTTATGTTTATAACCAGTAATATGTTTGCATGATAGCTTAGACTTATCTCATGTGACACCTGGTATTTGCTTGAGTTAGTGCGGTTGTTGAAGTAGGGATGCCGCATATCTTTTAATTAACAGGTTATCAATTGTGAAAACTCTAAACTTAATACAACCAACACCTGGCCATCGTTACTCAGTGGAGTTTTGTGGTTTAATATTTTAGCATAAAAGATCAAATATGCTGGCTGATACTTTGACTTATGATCTGAAAACCCGGCTGTAAAACTATTAATTTTCCCTAAATTGTAGCAACTGCTAACTTGCCAATTTTATAACCACTTCGAGAGTAAGTATCGCCTCATACCTTAGAGTATTCGCTCAAGTGCTCTTCTTCGACATCTGTCTTGATCTCTCTCTTAAAACTTAAATCGACCTTTGTTGAGTCAACAAACATAAGCTTATCAAATTATAGAGGTCTTGGAAAATACGAGTAATTTTTGCATAAGTTAAATGAAGTTAGTTATTAATTAAAGGTTTTACAAATTATGTGCAGATCATATCATTTTAAGATAAACCAGACTTGTGAATTAGAAATAAATCGCATAAAATGGAAAAGGTTGTCAGTTAGAGAAGTACGCCGATGCCCCACGATATGGGTGGATCCTACCGAATCCGCCAAAAATCCTGTCTTCATTTTTTATTACGGAATTAATTGGACTGTCTACCTAACCCGATATTTCAGCAGTTGAGCACTCTATCTTTTTTGTAACTTCTCCATTGTAACTCTATCTTTTTTTTCAGCAGTTGAGCACTCTACCTAACTTCTCCATTTGAGCACATTCATTTTGAACATATCTATAGGGAGGTGAATCTGGAGGCGGGCTCTCTACTCTCAGGCAGGGGTCATCATGTGGCAGGAATGGTGGGATGATTTACTTTTTTCACATGGTTCTCAATAGCTTCATTGGACATGATGATTGTTAAATATTTTGTTCGCTCTCTTATGTTTTCTATCCTGATGCATGCGGTATGTTTGCGGTATGTATAATTTATATGACTTTTAGTGTATGTGTGTAGATGCTTAAAAATCCTGAGTTCAACTACTTGTTGGGCTTTATATATACTCATATTACTTTTGCGGCCTATACTTAAGCATCTGTGGATGCTATTTTGGTATCTACTGTTCTGGTGATTCCTCGGTATTTACAGCTGGAGATGCCTTTGATGATCGGCATATGTGTTTGTCTTTCCTTGGGTCCTATTTTTGGAACTATATTTTTATATTGTTGTGACATTTGGTCACTGTTTAGACTACTGGAGTTATTTCTGTTTGGATATATGGTTCTTTTGAGACATGTGGCACTATTTATGCAAGTTTCCAGAACTTCTTGTTGACACTTTCTGCTGATTTAACTGGTTTGTTCC
Source organism: Larix kaempferi (assembly GCA_027924585.1). NCBI lineage: Eukaryota > Viridiplantae > Streptophyta > Pinopsida > Pinales > Pinaceae > Larix > Larix kaempferi. The sequence continues at coordinate 6,600,625 of BSBM01001163.1, read as the reverse complement.
GAGGTTTTATTGACCATATTGTATAATTTGCTGAGACCGACAGCTGGACATATTTTACTATTTCGTATATTAATAATAAGTTGAATTTTTCTATGAAAAAAAAAACTTCTCCATTCGTAGTATCACTTGACAGATGTCAATTATTAATAGTGAATTAAATTTAAACCTCTGCGGCTATCTCTTTAACCACCCATGTCTAAAGTCAGGAGGGGCGACTGATCTCAGTCGACTGATGGTTTTAATAAACTGGATTTATGGTATTACTTATACATACTTCCTCCACTTTTAGCATTGTTAAAAAAAAAACGTAGCGACTCATTGGCATTAACTGGGAGTCTGGACAAGTAATCCTTATTACTCTGTTTGTGATTCCTAATTAACTAATCTGTGCAGCAGATAATTAAATGTTTACCTCCTTATCGGTCTTCTGGCACATCATTGCTACCGCAGATCGGAGGGCACATTGTAGAGTCAAATGGTGGAATACTCATTTTAAGCTAAGTTCCTTACATAGATAATGTAAGACCGAATATTTGTTGGTAGCTTATTTGGTGAGTTTAAAAAGGTTACTTATTCATTGAGTCGTAATAAAATGCTAGGTGGATCATTGCAATTGTTAGATCGCATGTTACTTTAATTTATTTTTTATGATACAATCTATATGATATAGTTGTAATCTTTGTTAAGGTGGATAAAGTTATTATACCTGCCAAAGGAAAGGTATATAGAAATTAGTTTGCATTTTATTTTTAATTAATTTACAAGTTTTTAGGTTAAATTTTTATATAGTTGTTTATTGTTTTATAAATTTTAATTATTAAATTAATTTAAAAACAAATAAAAAATTATATTTTAAATAATTGTCAGAAACACCTGTACTGTTCCATTCAGACAATTTATCCTCAGGGGTTTACAAACCTTGATCACTACACTCGAGGAGCATTAAGTAGATATCGACATAAATTTTAATCACTGTATTTCTTTACAGTTGAAATATTATTTTACTTGTAACATTTTGATCCGCCGAATCCGGGGCCCGAGTTTCGCCCATGGTCTGGATCAAATTCGGTGAGACCTCGAGTTTTGCCCCACCATGGTCTGACACTTGCTTTTGGACATTGAAGGCGCACCAATCTGGAGGGCTGTTTTGTCAGGGAATTTAACTTGCAAAATGGCCATCAAACTCCAATTTAGGGTTCTCGTTTATTTGGACCACTGTGACCTGTCCGGTAAAGCTTTAACCGGAAGAAATTAACGTGAGGGGTCCTTAACCTGTAGCGACCAAGGGCCGACAAGTTGCTCTCAAACGCCGTTTTCAGGGCCCGACGACAAATTTAACGTCTGCAAGCCTAAAGCCGGCGCAGTAAAAGGAAAACCGATACGGAGCGGCGCCGTCGCCATTCCACCATGCCAGCCAGCCTGTACCTTTCCACGAAAAGGACAGCACACACCTAATTTATTCTCCTATTCTTGTTCCCTCAAAGGACCATACTGTAATATCCCCGACTTCTTCTTTGTAATCCTTGTCCTCCTGGCTGTTCCGAATTCTAGTTTCAGGCCATGGAAATGCATCTTCAGAGGCGGCTTCTTCTCCGCATTTGCAAGATCTGTATTCGAGCGATGCTATTTCATACCCTAATCAGTGCTTTTATAGCCCTTGCATTTGCAGAGAACTACGGTGAACCTGCATTGGATAGCAACGAAGAAGCAGCAGTATACCAAGTTCTGGAAGCCATTAATCCAGAAACAGATTTGAAATCCTCGTACCCAGATAATATGTGCACGGGTGGACCTCATGGAATAGTCTGTGACATCGACAAAGATGACAAGCAATGGCACATCGTAGAAATTAATCTCGGATGGGTGTCAGAGTTCTCCAATAATCCCTCTTGTGGCAGAAATGCTTCCTTTAGCCCTTCGATTTTACAGTTCCCTCGTCTAAGGAAGCTTTTCTTCTATAAATGTTTCACCTCGGATGCCCAAGTCACCATTATTCCTCCATATATATGGACATTAGGAAACCATCTTCAAGAGCTCGTTTTTCAAGATAATCCTTCGCTGCATGGACTCTTGAGCATCGATCTTGGCGATCTTGTGGGACTGAAGCGACTTATTTTAACTGGTACAAATGTTGGAGGAGCTCTTTCTGCAGAGAGATTGGGCATTTGAAAGGACTTCAACAGCTTGTTCTCAGTGAGAATTTGTTTAACGGTTCGATTCCCAGCAATATGGGTGAGCTTCAGGATTTGGTTATATTGGATTTGAGTAGAAACAGGCTGACTGGGCTGCTTCCTGAAGAGCTGGGAGCTCTTAAGAAGCTTTCAAAACTGGATTTGAGTTTCAATAATTTGAGTGGCATAGTCCCAGACGGTTTGGGGCAGCTGGGCGGTTTGCTGATGATGGATCTTAGTTATAATAACTTCTCTGGAGGAATTCCGTCGTTTCTCAGAAAAATGCCAGGTTTGATCGATCTTCATCTCAGTGGCAATCCATTGGGTGGATTGATTCCGAACTTTTGGGACAAATTGGGTGGGTTGGAAAGTGTTGGGCTGTCGAATGCAGGACTCGCTGGGAGGATTCCTGAAACTATTGGTACATTGAAGAATCTTACCTATTTGGATTTGGATAACAATGATCTTTTGGGTGCTATTCCTAGGAATTTCGGTCGCCTTCCTGGTATCTACAACATGGATTTGAGTGGAAATCAGCTGACAGGGCCGGTTCGTTTCTCTGATGAATTCGTAGGTAGAATGGGAAGCAAGCTTCAATTGAAAGACAACCAGACATAGGAGGCCTAAACGTAGTTGGTTTGAATCTGAGTTACTGTGATGAACTATATTTGTCAGTACCTATCGTGCAGGAGAAACACGAAGCTATACTAAATTCAGCATCAGTGTCTTTACAGGCCATCTCGGGAATTCTACATCTGATGCTCTGTGTGTCTGTCGTCTGTGTGACTTCATTGTGAAAACACAATGAAATTGATGACCCGGTGATCGGACCCCAATTTTGTAGAAAGACAAAGTATTAGCTTACGAAAATAAAATAAAATAAAAAGCTAAAAATAAAATAAAATAAAAAGCTATTAGTGTAATAAGCTATGGTAATTTGAGAGTTAGGAGTTGATTAAATTTTTATTTGGTCATTTTTTAAATTGAAATTTAGTGATTTTTTAATAAATCTCAATTTTATGTTATTTAAATTATGTTTTTAATATATTATAAATTCAACATCTTAAAATATTTAGAAATATTTAAATTAAACATTGTTATTAGATATTTTAAAATTTTTTATAAAAATTTAATAAAAACCATGTCAAAAAATATTGTTCATCTCCGTTTATACTATGCATATTAGAAGGACAAATTGTCCTCATTCCAATTTCACTAAGATAAATTCATACAATTATGATAAATATAATAAAAATAAAATTTTTACAATTTGATATATCGAGTAGACCGCGTTACTTGAATTACATTTAGAAAATAATTGTATTATCTAGACAACATTATTATATTACATGTCAACAAAAACAACAACGAGTGGCAACACATTTTAGAAAACATAAAACATAATAATTATTATGTCAAGACAAAAACTACACTAGTAACATATTCTAAAAACAAAATTATAGTAAAAATAAAAACTACCCTAAGCGATATATTAAAAATAAATGTAAAAAATACACTCACCATTGTGTAAGAAAACAAATAACAAAAATATAATTGTGTGAACATACAAATGACAAAACTATAATTGTGTGAAAGCAATTTCACATGAGAAGAAATGCCGGGAGAATAAGTGACTGGAATCACTCAAAGGGTTGCTCTCTAATGAGTTGTATGTTGGAGTTTATATTTTCAAAGGAAAAACATAATTATAACGTTAAAGTGAATGCCAAATGACAACAAAAACCAAAAGTTGAATGAGGTGTAACTTGAATGCTCTATGACATTTTTTTGTTTCATTTTTGGATGGACTGCTAAATGGTAATGGTGGTGTAGTTAAATGCTAATGATGGTGTAATTTATGCTTTCAACTTCTTTTAAGCATTACAAGTTATTAATAAAAGAATTTTTTTATTATTATTATTATTTTAGGTTATATTTATTAAATGGAGTAGTCTATTTATTTTATGTTTTGCATTTTCGAAAATCCTAGAAATTATTTTTAGTAAAATTCAAATTTGAAAGCATTTGAATTGCTTAACATGATTCTTGTTTTCAAAAAATCTAGTTGAAACTCTCAACTACCAAAGCTGAATTTTCTCCACAGTTATAAACTATTATTTCTAAACTATTTCCATCTTAATTTTTACTTTGGGACTATATACAATTATTAATTAAATTACTTATAAACTATTTTCTCAGCTTACTTATAAATTATTTTCAAATAGCAGGTATAAATACCTGATGGATTTCCATAAGAGAGGGATGCATCAATATAAGTAAATATGTAATGGTTTAAATGGTTAACATGTATATATATATATGTAAATAATTTGAATTAATTATATGTGGATTAGTTTATAGATGATTTAAAAGGTATATTTATGTGGATTAGTTTATAGATGATTTAAAAGGTATATTTATGTGGATTAGTTTATAGATGATTTAAAAGGTATATTTATGTGGATTAGTTTATAAAGAAAAATAATAATGGTTGCTAAAATTGTCTTTCATCTAATTCATTAATTGAAAGAAAAGTAATTATAATACTATCACAATAATAGTTTCATAAGGATATATAATAATATGATGATTACTATTGTTGTGCAATACCTTTGTGACATTAAATGTTTTAGGGATAGAAAAAAGGTTATCTAAATTATTATAAACTATTGATGAATGCATGTTAAACAATAAGAAGGTATGGTAGTGTATTATTGGTAAATATTATGAAATGTTTATGTTAGGAAAAAACAAATTCTATTTATGTATATTATTTAAAAAAAAAAGAAAAAAAAAGGAAAAAAAAGAAAAGTAAAAAAGATGGCATTTTAAATCATTTAGCCTGTGAAAGAATTACAAATTTTGTACCTTGAAGAATTATAAATTATATACTTAATATGAACCATAATTTATGCATTGTATGACATTCTATATATGACAATATGATTGTATTTAGGGACATTGGAAGGGTTGCATTTTTCTGTTCTTGTATTAATTAGAAATTATGGAACAATAGAATTGTGCATAGTATAGGTAGGTGACACTTTATATGTTGGCATACCATAGTACTTATAAAAGTTGGGAGATGGGAAATTATATGGATTGAGATGTCAAAAAGATTGGGGTAGTTAGGTATTGAGTAATCGAATTGTTAATTTTCTTGTGTAAATAGAAATAAATTATATTTCTCTTGCAAAATATCATCATTTATATATTCTCTACTGACATTGGAGAGAATTGGGAATTAAGCTTGAGTTGTAAGATCGCTTAATACCTAGCTCCTTCTTGTATTGTAAATTTTTTTGAATTTTCCAAAATTTAAGATGTTGGACATAATAGGAATTATGCCATTGGAACTTTATCATATTATTATATTTTGTGCATAAGTGATAATGTAATGCTACTTGCATACCATCTAATGTTATGTATACATACCTATCATATGTTATATATACATACACGCAATATGTTATATATACATACACATGCGAGCGAAGATTAGATGTTAGAATGATGTTAAATGGTTTGAATAAACTCTTACGAAATTGATTTATTTCTAGAAGGTTAAAAGTATGCATCTTAAACATGTATGAGATACAGGGTGTGCTAGGAATATTATGATTCATGTATTATAAATTGTGTCCTCAAAAGAAACGATGTGACCATTAATGTCTGTCTAGATCTTAGTTGAGGTTTACTTTGATGCTTGAGATTATCCAACATATGTTCATTAGACCATACTCTAATTGATTGCATATTTGGAAAGTATGGCATTGATGAATCTAGCGAAGTGGTCTTATGACAACATGAATGATGAAAGGAGGTAAGGATGTGATAATCTCATTAACCTCGAGTAATGATACTGATGAAAGAACTAAGAGATAAATTTTTATATGTTCGACTAAACCGCTAAGTTTTGACTCTAGGAATCCTATCGAATTGAGAATCGACATTTGGGGATTTGGAAGCAGTCTTATGGAATTTGGATTTGGGACAATTTGAGGGTCTCTCCCGATTTGTTAAATCGTGATTATATCTTACCTATCTATATTTGACTACATATCTTATGATGTTTACCTTCTCATCCAGGGAAGGAGGATAACCAATTAGATTGGAACCCTTACTTGGATTCGTTATGTTGATAAATTATTAGGTGGCTATTGACGCAATGCAGCTTGTTGAAATTTTGGACATCGTAGACCCTCGTGAATGAATAAGAGATATAGGAGATCTAGTTGATACTGAAGATTACTAAATTGATATTATGCGAAGTTCCTTAGGATGTATTGGAACCATGTTGGATAAAAAAATAAAACTAATGATTAGAACCACGAGTGATTATGGCCATGATTGTTGGAGAAAAATAGAATAGAATTACAAGAAGATGAGAATAAGAAATCAAAGTTAATCCTAGTGTCGGAAGTACGAGAACAAATTTAACTTCGGGATGAAGTTCTATACAAGAGGGGGTGTATGTAATGCCCCTAGAATGACTGGGGACTTTAAGGGCACCTATCAAGTGGCTTGGTTGTTCAGAATTCAATAAATTGGCCCTTCGAGTTAGGATGTGTCTTAATAATTGAGAAACACCCGAGGATGTGCATGACGACAATTGATAATTGAATTAATGAACTAAATGACATATGTGGAGTTGGATATCTGAGTTAAATGAATGATTACATGTTGTTTAATGAATAAATTTGATTATGAAAAATGTACATGTGAATGATTCTTAACGACTAGTTGTATGATTGATTATGTGATGAGAACAAAGAAAGTAAATATTGATGAGATGCATTCCTGATTGGATGAATGAGTATTGTTATGAGTAAACTATAAATGCTTAACGAAATAGCATATTTATGAATCATACTATGATAATTGAGGACAGTACTTATACTAATATATGTTTGTGAGAAATGTGTGTAGCGGCAGGCGAAATGGTTCACCGACGGACACACAAGGGAATTGAAGGGTCGTAGAGTATGGATAAATCACACATGGGGAGAGCGATGACGATGTCGACTTCCGACGGAATACCACACATGAGTAGATAAGCACTGATCTGCTTACTCAAGAGGAATGCGTGAGGGCGTACGAGGTGGGCCACGACGGAGCTGGTCACGTACGAGTTGGGGGGGTGCGCAGTGAGAACTGACTCACTCCTCAGTGCCATTAGTCCCTAATAGCGTGTAGACGGAGGATAGAAGGTAACGGCTCATGAAATCCCTACATGAAGTTCCCGCAAGTCAAAACGAAAGGATGACGGTAGAAGGGCCCAACGGTGCGGTACCCTGTCGAGAACGGAAAGAGTGGATGCAAGGACCCAATGATGTGGTACCTTGCCGAGGAATGGAAACTACGGATGACTGGACCCGACGGAGTGGTGCCATGTCGGGGAAATGAAATTTAGGAATGGGGAATCCCAATGGCGTGGCACCAGGATCCTAGTGAAAATGATTATTAAACTTAATTGCATAAAAACATATAAGTTTGCACCTAGAACTTTACTTAGAAATGCATTTGAGTACTTTAGGCATTTGCACATCAATGATTACTTTGGCATTTAAATAATATTAAGTGTTATTTAGGCATTTGCACATAAAAGAATATTTTGAGCATTTAAAATAATATAAATGTTTATTTTAGGAGCAAAGTAGAATCCTAAGCATGGACACCTAGTCAACTCCACCTACACCTCAAAACTAGGAGTTAAGTAAAATATCTAGGGGACAAACATGAGCAAACTTAGGAATGTTGGTACAACTCCTAGTTATTAAATTGAAAATTTAATAAAATATGTATTTATGCATGAAGCGACATGTGTCGCATGGAATTTTCCTTTAAGAGGAAGGCTTTGGGAATGGGTAAAGGACCTAGACCCTGGATGACTATCGTAATTTTGAGTTACGTCATGACTTGCTGCTATTGAGGGTTTGGCTGGAAACTTTGGTGGGGGGGAAATCCCAAGCTGAGTTTCTTGATTATTGTGTGTGAGCTCCATGACCCAAAGCTCGGGGGAGGCCATGCAACTGAAAGTGTGAGCCTATGGTTGGGTGGTGAAGCTAATGGTTTCTTTGCCTATGGTTAAACGAGCTTTACTGGAGGGATCCTACGAAAGACGTAGACGACAGTGGACAAGATGGATCGTTTGACAGGTTATGTTTTTGTTTTAATTTGCTAAATTATTCATTTAGTTATATCATTTTTCCAGTAATTATCATGGCTAATCTGTTGCATGGAGTGGTTAAAGTTTCAAGTTCAGGAGGACCCTAAAGGAGGGGCCCTACATGCATTGTTTGAGGAATTTCAAGAGGCCAATCTCGGTGACAAGATCTCAATTAGCATGTTTGAAAAACTAAAATGATAGTATATTATTAGATTTAACACAATTCGTGACACTTGTTGTTGTTGATACCATGTTGAATTCCAACTCTAATATGACACATTTATATTCTTTTACAAAAAAGGCATTGGAAGGGTGAACTAGCTCCTCCCATGGTGCAAGATTTTGTTTCTACGATACTATGCAAAAGGAATCCTGAGGATGTGTTTTTCAACAAAAGATGTGTAGGTGGAAGAAGATGCCATGAATGTGGTAATTTGGCATTGTTCCATAGGAATTTCCCCATCAATCTAGCACACTCTAGATTGTTAGCTATCACAGTTACGTGGAAGAGATATGATTATGTTACCATGGATGCATCGTCTTCTTTAGCCACACCATATTATTAGTGGTATACTTTGTCCAGGACTACACATTTTCTCCCCAAACTGAGATACAAAGTTAGTACTTTGACCAAGTGTCTATATTCGTACATGTTTTGTACAAACATGCTCAGGCCATCATTGATGGTAGGGATAGCACTCTTCAGTCATGAAATGTGATTAAAGAGTACCATTTTTATGTAAGTGATGATTGTTACCATGACACATTTTCCATTCAACGTTGCTTTGGGTTGATTTACAACTCATTCAAAAAGAATGGAGTGTCATTTATAGAACATTGGATTTGGTCAGATTGGTGTGTGTTGTGGGGTATTTCAAATCGACATGCTCTTTTTACTGGTTGATTCACCTTCATAAAGAGACAAGAGTTCAACATACTTGGATCTTTTTTTAAATAGGGAAAGAAAAGTGCGAGCATGATGGTGTAGGTGCTTGTGTGAAACAAGCACTTGGGAGGTACAAGATGATTCATGCCGCAACCCAACTCAAATCGTTTGTAGAAGTAGTTGACTAGTGCACACTACATTTGGGACATGAAGGTCATGAACAGGCAAGGCCAATGCGTAGGTAAGAGACTACGGTGTGTAGTTGAAGCTCACATTTTGAATGTACTTTGAAACATTGGCTTAGTTGAAATTTATATATTTTATAAATTTATTTCGATGCATGTTCTTTTGGAATGTTTCCATTGGTGATGTGAATAGATCCATTCCTTGGTATTGTGAGATGATACCTAGCACAAGGTAATTACAATCCATTCATAGTAAGGACATGGGTGACACATTTTCCATAGAAACAAGGAAGTATGTGTTCTTTTGTGAGTTCTGCATCGATGTAGATGTATGCAAGCTTAATGAATGTGAAAATGTTGGACATGTGAAACAATGGAAATATGTCCCTCTTAACCTGAAGATTCCTCATCCAATTCTGACATGGAAAGAGATGTACACTAAAGAGGTTGTGGTATCATTAGGTCATGATCGGGTTTCCGATGTGTTAAGGGAAGGTACACGATTGAACATTAATGGGAGTTTACTCATTATATACATCATATGCTTTTATTTGGAATATTTGATTGAATGTTCAAAATTCCAAACTTGTACTTGAATGCATATACATTTGATTAACAAATGTATTTTTTTGTGGCAGGTGATGTATTTGTTGTCACTACACTTCTAGGAAATGAAGACAATGTGGCATATTATTTAATGCAGTGTACACAAACTAAAATAAGGTTAGTGCGACCCTATCGGGATGGAGATTTCACATATCAAATTGGCAACTTGGTTGTGATGGGACACATTTTTGAAAAAGTAAAAAAACAATGCGATTATATTATTTACCAAGGCTTTAGGCCTAAGTATATATGTTGCCAGTATAGTCATTTGGTGGTGGCATCTCAGATACATCTCACATAAATCAAGGTGAAGAGTGGTGAACCAAATATATGGAAGATATCAGAAGCTGACCATGACTGTATTATGGATACTTGCATTCCTATAACCCATTGGCTAGAAGAATAAACTACACGTGCCGCTTTTGAGGTCAACCTACTTGGCACACTAACTTGTGCCCACATTGATTTGCATGATTTTTATACTATCCGATTTTGTTTCAATATTTCACATGTTATTAATTTCCCTATTATCTAACTTAAATTTATATTTAAATGTTCATTTTATAATAAAATATTGTCTTCATCCTTAAAAATAAATGTATTATAAACTCATAACCATGAATTTGTATCCTCAAGTTTCAAATTCCTCCTTCAACACTTATGAACCATAACACAATATATATGTTTCACACTTATACATATGATTTAATTTCCTACAATATAACATTTATCCCAAATACCAAGGTAACAATTCCATGTCATTAGTCATTTAAGTATAAGGAATTAATTTTCCGCTTTATAACATTTATCCCTAAACCTGTCAAATTTCAAAGTAGAACAATTCCTTAACTTTGATTTCATTCTAATATTCAATTGGCACGACATTTGTTTAATGTCTTCTAAAGACAAATAAAGTAAACATAAAGTTGCATTGATTTGTAAGAAAATATGTATAGCTTTATGCTTAACTACTTTTTAACTATACATTGAATTTGTAAATGAGAATAAACTTTATAAATAGGTTAAACTTTACAAATTTATAAATGTTAAAACTCAGTCAACTAGTATTTATTTAATGAACATGCATTAATCCCAACATGCAATCATTGAATTAAAATGATATTCTATAAATTTGATATTTTATAATTTATTCCTATGTTTTTATTTGTCATATATAGTTTTAGTTATCACATCAAAGACACCTCCAAAGTGTTTTGAATTGCACAATACAAAGAGGAGTTTTTTTCCTAAGAACACCAAACCTATCCACATTCAACATTTTTTTTAAAGAACGTTCAAAGACTTTAATCGACCATTATTGCAAGGGATTGGACTAAGTCTTGATATGTACATTAAATGAACCTCTCAACAATTTACATTCCTCTAAGAATAAGAACAAGAGAAATAAACATTGTATTATCATAATTTGCAATAATGAATTGTAATTAGTAGTTTGTAAATTTGATTATGAATTTCTTAAATTGTAATTGTACAATTGTAAGTTGGTATTGTGAAATTGTAATTAATGTAGATTGTGACTCGTAATCGTAATTGTGAACCTGCAACTTCTAAAAGCAAATTTATAACATGTAACTTCTAATTGTAGCTTGTAACTTCTAATTGTAGCTTGTAACTTCTAATCTTAAACTTGTAACTTCTAATTGTAAAATTGTAAATTGTACAATTGCCGACATAAACATGAACATAAGATAAATGAAACGTATACACTCATTGATATAAACATTAACATAAACATAAATAGCATACTCTCGTCGACATAAACATAAGATAAAGTTTAACATATAGGCGCATAAACATAAACATACTTGATAAACATAAATAACATACGCACATCCACATAAACATAAACATAAGATAAATAACTCATGTCGACATAAACATAAGACATCATATATCCATGAAGAAAAAATATGATGCGAAATAGTCCCTCAAGTTAATAAAAAAGTACAAGTATATATGTATACATAACAATAAAAATAGTGCAACATTAACAAGTCTCATCAAATATGTGGACCAGACCCCTGGTGGGATCTGTGGTCATCACCACCATCAATACCACTTGCACAGCGTCCCTGGTGCTGAGGCGACACATGATAAAAAATGTTGTCTAAAGATAGGAACTACAAAAATTAAAATTTTGAACTCTGTAAGTTAGTTATATTTTAGTACTTGAAATTTATAAGATGATATATTTTAAAAATTTTAAGTGGATAGATCAACTTACTTACTATACTTGAGCCTGTGTATGGTGACACCATTCATGTAATTAGTAAAAGAATAATAAATGTACATTATCAATTAAATATCAACTCGAATTCTATATTGCATTGAAACGTAAGTTATAATACCTCATCGACTAGTAGCAAATAGTTGGAACCCAAGGGAGAATGTGTCTCCTACTCCTGTACAATCCCCTTGCCTCTACCCTATACAATTTGAGCAAGGGACAAGACAAAAGTTACGATAAAATAATTTCAATTATATGCATGTATGTAACTTACAAATTTAGGATGATGGAACTAGCATATGTACCACATAGACATCACCAATGGAATTGGCTGGATGCTCAACCAATGGGGAACTGGAATTGAGCAATCCATAAAGACGATCCTCTACATTGATCAACAAAAAAAAAATAAGTATCACTCAGTTGATTCTTTTTTATGTACATGTATTAACAATGATTATTTAACGATGTATAATGAAAAAAATTAAGTACATAAATATAACTGCTCTTTCGATGGTGGCCTTCAACTCTCATAAAAATGATAGTATGCATCTCGGGCACTCAGAGAATACGCAACTAGAGTTTCATGGTCCATCACACAAATTATCGACTCGTCCACCCACAATAACTTGAGATTTGTAGGTCCAGGGGGTGGTCTAGATATCTCATCATGCATGGTAGTTGTAGCACTACCCAATGCAGTGCACATGGTGCCTGCCATCAAATATCGTGTCTCAACTCCGAGCTGCGATGGCTTGATTACATCATCCGATTGAATCATACTTCGAATAGGAATGGGAACTAGTTGAGGAGGGGGTGGTGCAATAGTAGGGTCTCTGCAAGCCCCGGGATGCTTATAACTACATCCCCTCCCGACACCATAGAAAGATGATGACATATTCATGTAATCAGGATGCGTGTGTATCAAAAACTCTCCATAAACATGTTTGGTGAAGTAAAATGAGACTTTTTCATGGTGGCGGAACATGCCCCATGCTATAATAAACCTATCATAAACATGAGGTGCAGTAGCCTCAAGCCTAAACTCTTGCAGTTGGAGTGATTGTCCAAGAACGCGACCAGAAGGGTTGTCAAACAAAGTGCCCTTGACATCCTTTCCTCTTGTTTCGGCCTTCATATCCTAGAATTTTTCAGGACCCAATACCCAGTCTCTCATCCTCTGGTAAGAAATCAACCATATGTCACTAAGAGGCCCTACCCTTTGGTGGACCTCCAATAACCCATCGATCACATCAATCATCATGCTCATCAACCATTTGGATAGAAAATCAAGACACATGTCCCCTAACTGGGTGTGCAACCAATCACGTTGCGATGTGATATCCTCAATCATGCTCCTTGTGGTCTCATCCTCCCAAGGAGGTGGAGAAGTAGGATAAACACCTGAGAGACATATAAACAAATATATCAGTCAAAGTACAAAATGCCGATACAAAATAAAGATATTGGTAGTTGAAAAAGAAACAAATATGAATTTAATGTACCTGCATGATGAGGAACCTCCATGTCGTGCTCTGAGGAGGTCAATTTGTCACGGACATCATGAAAGACACTAGCCACCATGCTGTCGGATGCACGATCACTAGACGAACTAGATGGAGGGGTGCATATGAAAGTAGAAACAAATAACAATTAATAATTGCATGTACATGTATACAATAATTTACTTATTTAGTTCACATATGAGTCCACTTGCGACGTGGGGGGTGTGCCACAACACCGGATCCTCCCAATGAATGCAATTAGCGAAGGGAATAACCCCGCTCTAGAGAATGATTTGCATGAAATGATGAAGATAAATCATATACATTTCATCCTTAGAATACAATGACAAGAATGAAAATGATGATGATGATGGTGACTGTCTATTAAGGTTTTTGTCAAACCTCAATGTTTTCCCCTTTCCCACCATAGTGAACATGATATTGATCTAGTCCTTGGAGCCTCCATTCCCACTACTAATGTCATTCAAGGGGCCCACTTTCCATGGCCTCTAGTGTTTCACACTGACAAGTCAAAATATGTGTCACCTAATAGTAATTCCAAATTTGAATATCGAGTTAAAGGCTACAATGCTGAAACACTAAAAGAGGACAAGGTCAAATGAATCAAATAATAAAATACTTGTGAGCAGTAATCAAAATTGAAGGGATACTCTTAATTTCAAGTTGAAGGGTAAATATTCATCCAACCCTTATGTGATGAAAAGTTGAAAAAATATTTCTACTTCAATTGAAAAGAGTAAAGTGCATATACACTTCAAGAAGAAATATTCTAAATAAAATATTTCTCTTCAAATAGTTTACAATGTCTATAATGGATTGACCACTAGATACATACGTTTTAATTTCAATAAAAAGTGATAACATATATACCTTATAATCAAACCATGCAAAAATATGTGCGAGTCTGGGAACAATTAGAGCATAATCCATAATGCATAAGTTTGATTATAACAAGAATTACACTATCTTTTGGATAAATTTCCTAGAAATCCCATGCATGCATAAAAAATGTTGTTCCAATCAATAATGCCAAAAATGATATGTCTTTTTGACATTGGGCTTGGGATGGGGTAGAGGGAATTCCTGAAATATTTTACATTTAAAGTATTCACACTGATGTTAAAGTTGATATATAACAAAAAAATAAGAAAGGGAAAGAGTGTGATATATAAAGATGCATAGAGTCAGGAAAAGGAGGGAATGACTGATCTCGAGAACATAAAAGAAAGGATTTGATGATGTAGAAAATGAAATGAAGAAAAACATATTTTGAATGCTATAATCCATATTTTAGGTTTGTGTAGTTAACAATGCCCGTTTTGTACAAGTTTATATCTAGTAGTTAACAATGCCCGTTTTGTACAAGTTTATATCTAAACTTAATTAAGAATATATGTAAATAAAAAAATTTCACTGAGCTTAATAGAGATTTTGTCCCAAACAAAAACACTGAATAGTTTTATGAAAAATAAATACAAATCTATGCATTATCTTTATGACAAAGCTAGCTAAACTTACTCAAGTTTTGTAGATTGTTGAGAGATATATATATATAATTATTAGTTATATGTTTCCCTTTAAGTATCTATTCTAATAATGGGAATTCCATTAATTGCAAACTGAGTGATACAAAGGCCCAATATTGTGGTCATATAATAAGCAAATATTAGATATCAACATTGTAACCATATCATAAATTTGAACACAAAAACACATAGCTTTACCAATGCAATAACATGGCTATAAATCAACATGTTAGATGCTTTTAAAGAGATGAATATGTATACATGAAAAAACATAGATTCCCACATTTTCTTAGGTTCATTCAATGCTTATTGTTTGCTTTTCAAAATTGTCATTAAGCCACACATTTGCAATTAATCTTACTAATAAGTCCCCAATGCCATTATAATTGTGTTAATGTTTTACAAAGCCAAAAGAGGGAGGAAAATATAAGAAATATAATGAAATTATGGTGATTGTAGTATCTCAAAATATTAAGAATGGAAACAAAATGTGATGCCAATTCTCATATCGACAAGGATCAACAATGCTCGTAACCCATGAATTCAAGTGAAGATTTAGAAAGATAAGGTGTCTAAGATTATTTAGTAAGCTTTCATTGCGCCGAGAGGCGCTCTACAGCCCAGTATGAGGGAGATCTTGTAACGTGTATGTGTCCCATTACATGTAAAGTTACACCTAATAAAACAAAAAAAGTAAAAAATGATAATATGAGGGAGATCTTGTAACGTGTATGTGTCCCGTTACATGTAAAGTTACACCTAATAAAACATAAAAAGTCAAAAATGATAATATGAGGGAGATGTTGTAACATGTATGTGTCCCGTTACATGTAAAGTTACACCTAATAAAACATAAAAAGTAAAAAATGATAATATGAGGAAGATCTTGTAACGTGTATGTGTCCCGTTACATGTAAAGTTACACCTAATAAAACATAAAAAAGTAAAAAATGATAATATGAGGGAGATCTTGTAACGTGTATGTGTCCCGTTACATGTAAAATTATACCTAATAAAATGTAAAAAGTAAAAAGTAAAAAACTAATTAATATTTTGTCGGCCATTAAAAAAGGACTTGTATTTTCGATTGAAAAAAGACGATTGAAATCAAAGCCTATATAAACAGAAAACAACATAAAACAAATTCTAAAACAAGTGGCAAAGAGAAGGTAATCTAATTAGAATATTTAAACACTAACAACTAATAAAAGCTGCCATATTCACCTGCACCTCCTCCACGGTCCATCCTCCATTCGCAGACCTCCCCATCTTCCATTTGCACCTCGGGAGATTTGATCCCTCTTGGCGCTTGATAGAGCCTTAGGATTTGGATCTAGGATGGTTAAGTGAAACTAACAATGTTGCATGCATCAATATGATGGTAGGATTATCTAGGGGTGAGCTATGTGCTATATTTAATGTTTTGGAAGGGTACACTACATTAAGAAATAGATGAGAGCCAAAAGGAATACAAATTATTTTAGTATTTCTATGCAAAAGCCAAGTATTGTAAGATGAAATCTAAATCATGTTTACATTTCACATCCATCCTCATATAATATAGAGGTACAATATTCATTGAGAAACCAATAATTTTCATTGAAGGAATTGATGGGTTGTCGAAAATGTGACCCTTCTTTTGAAATTTCATAAAAATTGTTGTCCTTCACAAATGACAAGTGCTTTTAAAAATTTGCATTTTTTAAAATGGTGATTTTTAAATCACCCTTTTAGGAAGGGTTTGAACCCATTGGAAGGGATAGGAAGGGTTCAATTTTGATCACTACTTGTGAGCTCCAAAAAGAGGTTATCATACAAAAATTAATCCCTAGTTTGCAAGTTGACAAACACTTATGGCTCTAGAAATAGATGGGATAAAATTGAAAGTTTGAACATACCCTTGTATTCTCTTCTACAACAATTAATGAGATAAGGGTTCTAAGAAAATTCTACCTATAAATGGATTACCCCACCAATATAT
This sequence comes from Larix kaempferi, assembly GCA_027924585.1. Lineage (NCBI taxonomy): Eukaryota > Viridiplantae > Streptophyta > Pinopsida > Pinales > Pinaceae > Larix > Larix kaempferi. The sequence goes on along the minus strand of BSBM01001163.1, from coordinate 6,583,327 downwards.
GTTCTTGATTATATACTTAACATGGAAACACCTAGATCCCTAAACTTATGACTTTAGACACACTTTTATGAAATCCATATTGAATGGGATTACTTTGTGATGAAAATTGTGTAAACTCATTGAACTATATATTTGAAATTTGGTTGAGCTATCTTTAGGACCTATTTGTTGCATCCACTAACAACTAATATTAGCATGCCCATCATGGTTGTACATTTAATATAGAGATGGTTGTACATATCTAAGCTTATGCACATCACCAAATATTTTTGGAAGATATACCTATAAACATATATTATTAAGATGTTTTTGGAGTTACACATTGCCCATATTAGGGTTTTTCCTACTTCTGAAACTAATATGAAACACATGTTTTAGGAGGAAAAACCATTTATGAAGCTACAATGGCCCAAATTGAATTCCACCTATGGAGTTGGAAAGAACAAAAAATATGTTGTCTCAAATGCAACCATCAAAATTTTAAAACTAATTTTAGATTAAAAAAATGTAATGAAAAAACTAATTTTACAAAATTTTCGTTAAAATTACTAAAAAATAAAAATATTTTCAATCAATGCATATAATTGTTTTTTGTTTTTGGGGGTTTTCAAACAAATTTCACAAAATTTTCATTAAAATTACTAAAAAACAACAACAATTTCAATCAATGCATAGAAGAAATGATTTTTGGGGGGTTCTGAGTTGTTTACCTCTTGGTGTTGAGGTCATGATAGAAGGAGGTGGTTGATGGTGGTATGGTGTGGTGGCAAGTTGTAGTCCCTAGCCGAGCTAGCACGGTTCATGGTGGTGGCAATTCAGAGTTCGATTGAGCTCTTCACCGCTCATTCAAGCTGATCGATACTCCTCATTTAAGATCCTATGCAATAGACGAGATGCAATAAGTTGTGGTCTATTGCTTTTTTATTTTTATAACTATTGTAGGAGCTCAATCGAGCTCCTAAATTCTACATGCATGAAATTTTCCACGACCTTTCATTTTAAAATTTTCATTAGACACAAAAACTCGATCAAGCTTTGAAGCTCGATTGAGAAACTACCCTCAAACGAGCTTGAAATAGATTGATTGAGGGTTTTTCTAACCCTCGATCGAGCGTTTCAAAATAGCTCGATTGATTGCTTTGTTAAGCCCTCGATCGAGCTTTTTAAATCTCAATCAAGGGCTTAACAATAGCTTGATTGAGCTCATTTTTTACCCTATTCGTGCCCTCCACTTGCCAAAAAGTGTTACCCATCTTCATGGAAACACCCTATGATGCCATGATATTGTTTATTTGACTTGAATCTGTGTTATTTGCATAAAATCTGTCACACATTAAACTCATAATAAGAATACCAACAATTTCCAGTCACTTGCATAGATTCAATGATTGTCATTAACACTTCCACACCTCATTTCACACCCAAATTTTCAAGCATCAAATCAATAAATTATTTTTTCCATTAATAAAACTAAATTTTTAATATAGTTTTATTTTCCATGATACAATTTTTGAGCACAACCTATAGGTACTTCCTCTCGTTTTGAGGACGGTACATGTTAACACCTAAAAGTCGCACACGTGTGACATTTTAGCTATCCATCCAGTAAAGCATCATCAACATAAATAATGCGTCTCACCACAGGCATCCTCAACAGATCCAAAACAAAACAAGAGTCCATAAGTGCCAAGAAACAATCAAAATAAAGGGTAGAGCAGGTATTACACAGTTGATACGCGCTATAGCGCAGGTTGCCTTAACAATGACCGCGCTACACCTGCACGACTTTTCCTTCGATAGCCGCACTACTATCAAAACAACGGGACCACTCACGCCCAGCGGCACATTAATGACTCAATCCTCCCCAAGGATCAAAATTCATCTCCTCACACACTTGGGGGGCATTAATCATCCCCTCTTGTGTACCTTGGAACTAATTCATGAAGGAGGAGAGTTCACATTTGGATCTAGTTGTTTGATGGACACCTCTTGGCCTATAAAAGGAAGCCATTAGCATGCATTTGGTAGAGATAAATTAGAGCAAGGTTATGCTACTGGATTTTAGTTGGAGCTTCCTCATAGCCCATCATTTCCTACCATTGTGATCATTCCCAAGCTTGATTTCCACCTACCATCAAGGGGCAAGTGTTTCTCTCCATTGTTCTTCCATCTACATAGCATTTATTTTGGACAAGAAAGGCCTCCCTAAGGGATATTGTTTGCTTCCCTTGAATCCTTCACCTTCTAGGTGTTGTACAACTATTCCATTGGGAAATACAAGAGTGGTTTAGCATACCTTTGGTTGTTGTTGGAGTTTGCATCTTTCCCCCATCTATTTCATTTTATTTTCATCAATATTTTTATGTTTGGATGTGAACTACACTAACAATATCTTGTAGGAACACTTGGAGGAATACTAACCACCAAAAATGGGCTCCAAGGAATGAGGCCTTGAAGCAACCTACAAGGATTAGCCCCTCACCAAGTGGAAGAGTGCACTTGTGCAATTTTTTCCATAACAGTTCTAATGGTGACCGTGCTTATTTTTGTTCATTTATTTTTAAACTAGGTTGTTTTATGCTAAGTAGATAATTATGGGTATTTGTCACTTGTAGGAGATCAGGTATTCCACCTCATTCTTCCAGAATTTGGTCCCATCATGACCCCATTTATTTTTCCACAGCCACGTAGTTCCTATCGTCTCTGTCGCACTGATAGCATGGAATAGACTTGGACAGTTGTGCGCATAGTGTACGTTACCAGTGTCAGACCCGCGCTACACTGCTCATCGCACCTATGCGGAAGGTTAGTATATTACCCGTGCTACAACGTGTCTATTTTGTATTAACCCGCGCGACAGAGTCTGGTTTAGCCACACTACTATTGTTTATTTGTTTTTTTATCTACATAGCTTAGTTTGGTAGCCCAATTATTGCTTACTAGTGAACTTAAATTAAGGGTAATTCACCCAATTACTTATTTTTTTAGTAATTAGTGCACCTAGACCAATATTAGGAAGTAAAGAGTACATCTCTCTTGAAACTTACCCAGGTAACAAAATTTGAGGCTTTCAATGGGCCCCATTGTTGTCACTAGTATTCAAGACCATTTCTTGTTTATGCATCGATCGACATGTTGTTTTTAGTAGTATTTCTAGTGTAGAAAACACTTTTTGCACACAAGCAAGGACCTAAAGACACTTATCGCCTAGAGTATTCTCTTCAAATCACACTTCATATGAGCTTGGTGAATCAGAAAAAGGGTGAGAAGTGTGAAATACCTCCATTGCACACTTGTCTATTAGTTAGAAGTATTTGATTTTGCAAAGCGTCATGAGCATCTCTTAGAGTTAAAAGAACACATTGCTTGATATACTCTTTTTGTTAATTTTCCAATAAAATCGTTTTTTCTTTCATCTATGTGTTTTCTCCACTAGCACATAATAAGAGGCCTAAAAACTCTTCCAATCCAAGTATGATCTTCACCTCGCACTTCATGTGAGCTTGGTGAATAAGAAAGGTAGGGATTGTGAAATACCCCTCTTACACTCCATAAGTGAAACATACAAACCCCTTAAAATCAACATTGTAATTGTATTAACCAACTAAAATATTCCACAAGAGGTCATAGAAAAAAAATATTTAGTTAGGTAAAATTTATTGGGATAGGAATCCATTAATGCCCACCAATCTAGTTTCATTAGGAATATTTTGAAACATAGCATTGTTGTCTTTTAGGGTACTTACAAAAATCTAAGCAAGTGTTAATAGAAAACCTGGATTAGAAGTACGTCGTGACCAAGGAGGTGAAATTAGAGGTATAGATTCCCTGCTCTCCCCTACGAGCCATTCAGCTTGTTATAGGGAGACAACACTATACCGTGCAGGTCGAACCACTGATCCACACTTGATGCAAGGTAACTTAGTGTCCCAACTTAAGATATCACCAAGGAGCAATTGTGAGTGCAATTGACTCTTGAAGTTAGCTATTTCCATTGGGAGGTGTTTCCAAGTCTTCTTGATTGGATAATTGGCTCCATTGTTGATAGAACTAGCTCTTTGTTATCTCCATTAGTCGACTGGTGAGTGGATACCATTATCACCATAAATTGTGCTTTTGGGAGGCCCCGTTACATTTTAGAGGAAGGACGTTCGGTCTTCTAGGGAATTTACATTTATTTTATTTTAACTACAAGTTCACTAAATTATAATAAAAAGAACCTACATGTGGGAACTCATGCACTAAAACCAATATTGCACATATCACTCACTTATCACACCATTTTGAATCTGTTGTGATTGGCATATTTTTGCATTTGTTCAAGTGTGTTTATTCCACTATCACTCTCATATTAACACAAATCCTTCACCATTGAGGCACAAAAAAACATCCTAAGATAGTCTCATAGACTGCAAGGGCTATCCCCTCTCTCGAGGGGTGTTTTCACACCTTCCCCTCGTATTGCATGCGGAGGGAATTCAAGCCGGGGTCACTCCCAAGAAAAATTGATAGGATCATTTGGTCAAGGCCATGCCTTTCTAGGTACATTTTCTCCCCTCGAAGAATCTATTAATTACACCACTTCTTCCCCCATCGGAAGTAGTACCCCTCTAGCTTCTCCCCAATGAGATCCTTCGAATACCTTTGACCCATTCTCTCTCATAGGAGGTCAACCATTTTTTACAACATGACTTGGCTATCCCCCTCATGGAAATCACATCCCAAACAGAATAGTAAGACTCGTCGTCCCTACCTTACCATTTACGGCTAGTTTAAATCTACCAGATTTGGACAAATTGGCAAATGACCTCATTTCTCATGATGCGACATGGCCAACTATTCCAGACAAGATTCCTTCTGATATTCCAAAATTTGAAGGAAAATAGGGAGACGATCCTGCCAAACATGTTAGGAAAAGTGGCACCCATTCTACATTTGTGACATTGGCCACCACATTTATTATGAAATTTCAACTGCCAATCCGACATGATCTAGGCCTCAAAATTCTCACCGAGTTTCGTCAAAATACTTCCACCCACATTGCGGACCACATCCACAAGTGACATAGGCATCGCACACTATGTAAGATCCAAATACAACCTCCCTTTTTGTTGGATTGGTTTATCAAATATGTCCAACCCTCCATAGCTAAATATGTCGCCACCTCCATGACACAAAGCGAGGAAGAGGGTATTCTGAAAGCACAACATTTCAACCTCATATATGCATAGTCTGAATTTATTTACACAATCCTCCCTAATGCCCCACGACATCAGTCATTGGATCCTACACCTTCGGGCTTGTCACATTTGGCTGATGGGGTTATTGGGTCCATTTCCCATTTAGGAAATGTTCCTCCCACCACATCGGTACCATTCAAAATGGTTTTGTATTACCCATACATGCCACCTGTGTCGGTACCCCCCTACACTGGTACCAACACCATCAATTGGTCAATTATAGTATGGACCATATAGTCCTACATACCCAAACGTTAGGAAAATGATGACAGTTCCTACACCGCCATTGGCGCCAGTCGCTCCTACATCCACCTCTTATGGAGCGCAAATGGAATTTAACCCACCGTCGGTATACAATCCGTATTACCCTTTCCCATTCCCAACTGGTCAACAAAATTTCCCTCACATGGGGGTTAACCTAGTTTAACCTACTTATGTTCAGCAAGCTCAACAATTTGAGTAATTGAATGCTGCAGAACCCCAAAATCCACAGATTTAGGGAAGAAAAAAGGTAAGAATATGGTGAACCAACTGCTGGGACAAGGGGGAAATCCCCCCAGCAAAACCAGAACATGGGTGATACAAATGGAGGGACTAACAATCCCCCAAACAAGGGAATAATCCTCCGCTAAGAACCAATTATTTATGCTCCATTTGCGGCGATTATGGTCATTACACACATCGTTGTCCTCTTATCAATGACTGCCAACAGTTAGTGGAAGCTGAATAGAAGATGGTGATGAACCCTTCTTAGGTAACAAATCCTCCCCAACTAAAAACAACAGTGTTACAACAACCCTTTTCCAATCAAGGGGAAGTTACACAAGAAAAATATCCTCTTCCACCTGGCGATGTCTCTTTCCAAAATATCTCTACACTGGATATAAACCTTTAGACACATGCCAAGGGCTATGATGGTCCTTCCACCCCCCAAGTGGAAAACATTTCTATCCCCTCGGTGGGGGACTGCTGCAAATACCATGCCTGAATACCGAACAAATACCACATATTCTGAAATCTCCACTCAGGAGTACCCCTAGTAACCCCCACATGAAATCTACCCACAATTATAGTATTGTTGATGACTTGTCTTAGTACCCCATGGCTATGTCCACATTAGAAGTGCTACATTCTTTCTCAACATAGAGAAAGGCATTACTCAATGAAATTGGTGTTGTTGACCCGTCCGACTCACACCTTGTGACCTTTGATGTTGACAAAGGTGATCCTCAACTACCATCATCAGTCACATTTCAAGTTCCAGTCACAGTTAAAATCATTATGATCCATCGTTGTATCATCGACGAAGGCGCATCCACTTGCGTTATGTCCGTAAAAGTATGGAAACTATTAGGATCCCTCGAGCTGGTCCCCTCATCTATCGCTCTTCGCACATATGATGGGAGACCATCCCAACTAAGAGGATTGTACCAAAATGTCCCCATAGAGCTGGGGGGAAAGATGGTTATGATTGATATTGAAGTAATCGATACTGAGCTCGACTACAACATCCTCTTGGGGCGTAGTTACATGTACACCATGAAGGTGGTATCCTCCCTAGTCTTCCATATCATTTTGTTTCCCTTAAATGGGAATATAATTACCCTCGACTACCTTAACTACTATGACCTTAATACCACAATAAATCCCAAAAAATTTCTACCTACTATATTGGGCGATGATCAACCGTATGTTGACATTTCCCCTGGTATGTACACGGACTCCAATTTGTTAGGAGCATATTCGGGACCACCACCAAATATCCCTACATATACTGATGGCCTAATGTGCATAATTTTCACCACTAAAAATGGAGCCGCCTCCACCTCAACATCGTCATCAACACTACCGTTGAGTCATGGAATTGAACAAACATTGAGTCCCTCGGTACCACCAATTTTTCAAATCCCATTCTTGTATCCCCCCACAGGTGTAAAAGGGACACCTGTTATGGCTCAGTTACCTCTAATTGGGTTAACTCTAGGAATACCGGTTTGGTACCTTACATAACCCTTCCTAGCGATGGCTTCTAAACCAGTCACCCATTATGAGTTTTCCCTTGTTTCGGCTAGTACGGATGCAAGACCCATAACACGTCCATTTACGACAACCCAACCTATGAAATCCGCAACTACACCTCAATCGATCATCCCCACGACCACTAATGGGGGCACCAAAAAACCAAAGTTGAAAGGTCCCCTATTACCAAACCCTACATCCAATTCAGTAGAAACTGCAAATCCTAAAATGGGGGGCATCAACCGTCAGGAGTTGAAGGTCCCAATTATGTTCAATTCCCCCACTCAAAGAGTCACACCTCCATGTTCTCTTTACGGGCAACAAGTCCATGCAACAAACCTATGTCTTACTCTCCCAGAGATAAGGAATTTTCTTAACACCCCCATTAGCATCACCCATGCTCCATTAACGGTGAAAGGGGGCACACCTCCCTCTACCACATATAAGCCCAAAAAATTGCATATGCATTATGCATGTTGCATTTGTGCTCAGCACAGGCACTATACGCACCATTTCCCATAACTCCCTCGATATTGAGAGGCATTGGAGACCGTCCGTCTCACTCAAGTAACCATTGAGGAACCCCCCTTCTTATGCTGAGAATTAGCATCCATTAATTTGATCACCACATTGTGACACCACTAGCCATCCCTCCCACAGAAGTGGTTCCAACTACAGACAACACGGTAGAGCCTGTAATGTCGCAAGAACCATCTAAACTTACGGCGACATCATCACAGACTAGTACAAAATGAGAGATAAGTGACAAAAAAAATGACCAAATACGCATATAAATGACTACTTTTGATTTGGCGATCTCTAATGGCTAATTTTTGATCTGTTATCATGTGACCAAAAATGGTCATATTTAGTTTGGTAATTTATAGCTTGACTTGTGGTCATTAATTTGGTCATATATTTGGAATTAATGACCAAATATATGACCAAATTAATGACCATAAGACAATTCTATAAATGACCAAACTAAATATGACCACATTTTTAGTCACGTGAAAAGAGACTGGAAATTAGCCACCAAAACTGCCATTTGGTCATTTATATGCGAATTTTGGTCCTTTTTGTCACTTATTTCTCATTTTTTCCCACTTATCTTTCATGTTTTGGTCATTTTATATGCGAATTTTGGTCATTTTGTTTGGTCACTTATCTCTCATTGTTTGGTCACTAATTTAGTCATTTTTAGTCATTTTATGTGTGTTCATTATTCTCATTTTTTGGTCACTAATTTAGTCAGTTTTAGTCGTTTTATATGTGTTAATTATTCTCATTTTTTGGTCACTAATTTAGTCATTTTATATGTGTTCATTATTTTTTAGTAGTTTTAATGGTGTTCATTATTAATCAATATAATTTTTTAGTATGATATTATGTCTAAATTTAAAACAAAATCTTACAGTATTCATTCTCATCTAATACACATGTAATCATGCAATATTGTCACATTAATTAGTTAATTACAACACATAAATAATATAAAGTACAAACATATTTATAAATTTTAAACGTACATAAATTATATTATATGAAATGTCAAGTATTACAACAAATATGAGTTTTCAACTAAATATTGACACTAATGGACTAACACTGGTCCATAAAAATATTAACTTCTAGTTTATCAATAGTACTTTGGTTGTCTTTATGCCTCTCCATCTTTAGCTTCTCATAGACCTCAACAATCTGCTCCACTGCACGAACAAAGTTGGTTCCCTTTCCTTGATGCTTTGACAATAGATGCTTTTTGGTTTCCTGTGTAAAAGCCTCGATTGCATTGGGACTGCAAAAACCAATGGAAAAAAAAAGAGAATCTTTAGAGGATATATGGAACATAATAATGAAAAATGATAATGAAAATTCTAAATCTCTCATAAACAAATCCAATTTAAATTAATTGATATTCAAAATACTTGGACAGATTGTTGATAGTATCAAACATTGTCCTCTGTAAAAATGATTAAAAGAGACTATAAGGTGATATTTGACACAGTACAGTGAAGATATTCATGCATGTGTTGAAAGTGCAGATGTTGTACCTGCAATGATATGGTTGTTGAAAAATGGTAGCCCGAGTGGAAAAGAAATTGTTGCAATGACATTGAACCATCTTACCCATAAATATGATAGCAACACTATCAACCAACTCACTGCTTTGCTGACAGGTGACTATGTCCAAATAATGCAACCAACTCTGTATTGAACTACACATTCATATCTACATATTTCTTTGAGGTTATGAAACTTCTTCTAGAGGTAGAGGTAATATGTTTATAACTGACTCTAACTATCAGCAAAAATATTTGCACTATTAATATCAGACATTAAATCATAAACCCGGGAAGGTACGCTTAGAGGTACTAGTACTGTATGTACATGAATGGAGCAACACTAAATTGCTAGCCAAATCACACCACCGAATCCATCTAACTTTAAAAGGAAATGCTACTACTAGTCCAATGAAGTTCTTAAAACAGTCCACTTGAAGTAGTAAAACGGAAATAATCATGTTACTGCTATCAATCTGATCTCGCATTCATTCAAACTTAATTGAATTGGTTCCCTAAAAGAGGATCCATCGGGTTCCTATCTTAACCATTACTCCATCACATACAATTTTGAACTATCATGATCATATGAATAAAAACATTTACTGAGGTTATAAATTCATTAGTGTGACTATGTTTGCATTCAACCTCTTTAATTTCACATAATGATAATAAAAAATTCAACAGAACCTATTGTCCCAAACAATTCCTCCCAGATTTCACAAGATGATCATATTGAATAAATAAACTAATACTCTGCCATGCCTCCAAAGATGAAACCAGTTCCTTCTTAAAACCAGTTCTGGATGTCAAATAACTATCCATTATTTCAAATGTAAAAATAATATACCAACAAAAAACTTCATTCTGTGTTTCAAATCTCGAAGCTTCTAGATTTCCATTTAAATGAATTGAAAACATCAACTAACTTCACTCTGTTATGAAATGAAAATTGGAAAAGAGCTAAAACCACTCAAGCTGCAAAATAAGAATTCATCAAACTCATTTGTTGGCGCCAAATCTCTCACATTGAAAATTTAATAATCACAAGCATAACTATAATTTGATCACTTGTAAAAAAAAACTAAATCACAATCAAAACTTCTGAACTAAACATGTAACACTCTTCTTCCATGACTTAGGATGCACAACAAGTTTGAGTAGGGGGGCCTCCTATCCCAGGATACTTCTATAACTAACTTCAAATTATGCCATATGAAAAAGAAAAACCATCATAACTTTATTCATTTACCATTCAGTTCAAAAAGAGTACAACACTTGAAAAACTCAATAAGAAGCCTTCATATTATATTTCATCCCCTATATATTCCATTTTCTCTTTTCTTCGGATGCTTCCCCCTCCCTCTTTATCATTAGAACTTGTGTTTTTATAAGATCAATAATTCGAGCTTCTGTTATAATCAACACGTTCTAAGATAAGAATATTATTGATTACATGATTACATTGCTTTCAAAGCATGCTCGAAATAGAAAAGAATTAGTTGCAACAACTGCGTCCTTGTTGGAGGAGAATAACATTATTTCCTTTTACTTCCTTATCCTCATGACACGAACGAAGTGTCATGAGGATAAGGAAATTCACTCTTATAACTGTTTATCATTAAAATAGGGCATGCACTTCCATGCCTCTTGCCAGCCATATATGATTGAGATAACATTTTCATGAATTCACCATCCTAAGAGCGTTCCAATTCCTCTTGTGTTGGTGCTGGAATAAAACATTAGTACATGAATCCATAGTGTATTGATTATAAATGATATTTTGCATTAAAACACTAGTACAAAATGAGAGATAAGTGACCCAAAAAACAACCAAAATCCACATATAAATGAACACTTTTGAGTTGGTGACCACTGGTAGCAAATTAGTGGCCATATATCACGCGACCAAAAATGTGGTCATATTTAGCTTGGTCATCTATAGCTTATCTTGTGGTCATATATTTGGTCATTAATTTGTTAATATATTTAGTCATTAATGGTCACGTGATAAATGACCGCTAATTTGCTACCAGCGATCACCAACTCAAAAGTGGTCATTTATATGCATATTTTGGTCATTTTTTTGGTCACTTATCTCTCATGTTGTAATGGTGGTCGTTTATATGCAAATTTTGGTCATTTTTTTCGTCATTTGTCTCTTTTTAGTGGTTTCAGAATATAAATAGGGCACGATGGAATCGAACCACCAACCTCCTTCCTATAAGGCAGGTGCTCTACCATTGAGCTAGCACCCTTAAATATAATTCCTTATGGATTGATATGAGAATAAAATTCCCAACAATTAACATCACCTTGTCAAATTTTGGAAAATGGTCAAGCAACAAAAATTACCCAATACTCACTAAAAATGGTCATGTTAATGATAACCTTCATCACTTTCAAAGATAAACATAGAAAAACTTCAACTAAAACCAACCATGCTGAAAATTTCCAGAAATGTACTTGGGATTTACAAAAAGTAGCTTAGAAAAAATGTATGTTTCTTGTAAGTTGTTAAATTATTACTGAAAATAGAAAGACACCTTTTGAGCTCTCTTTGAACTTCTCCAGCACTTGTTCCTCCTTGGTAAGTGATTCTGACAATTTCATAATCTCTTCTTCAAGCCTTGGTATTATTAGTATTGATTCTTCTGACTCCTTTTCAATATCGTCAATCTTTGCAGCGTCCTTTCAACATCATAAAACTAATGAGTTAAATGACAAAATGCCCCAATTATTAATTTATGCTGTGAGAAGTTTCATATTTAAGTATAGTCCATAATAGTAACTCAAATACTTAATTTTAGTATTTAGCCACTCAGACCATAATATATTTTTATAAATATAATAAAACTTATTTTAACATTAATCAAACACTACTTGTTAGTCTTTTTGGATGCCCATTATATATCTGTATTATAAATTAATTGGTCAAATTCCCCTTCGAAAAAAGTGTAACTCTATAGATGTGTATGCAACTATACTTCAACATACCATTGAATTTTTGTTTTCGGATGGTAGAATTGCTGCACATTTAGAGCAACTGGAATTTGATGTCTCTCTTGTGGCAACAGAGTGGTTTCTTTGTCTCCTTGCAAAGAGCTTGCCATCTGAAGTAAGCATCACATTTTCATTTAAAAGATTCTATAATTGGATGATCCAACTTATTTAAATTGTGGATGTCGTTTCACTAATACTTTACTGTGGGTGGTATTGTAGATTACGATGCGGGTTTGGGATGTTCTCTTCAATGAGGGTGCCAAAGTTTTATTCCGAGTAGCATTAGCAATCTTCAAGGCAAGTCTATTTAATTTATTAACAAAGAGCACTATCTCTTCCCCTAGAGCTTTCTATATTTATAAGCTTCCCCATAGCCTCATTATGTTTTCTTCTGTAATTACAGATGAAAGAGGACGAGCTATTGGCTTCTCAAAACATTGGTGATGTTATCAATATCTTGCATAATAAAACACATCATGCATTTGACCCTGATGAACTGTTGAAGGTGAGAAAAATAGGTAGCCAATAACACATCATTTTTGCATATCTTTATTTATATTTCTCTTGTCAAGGTCTCTCTATGATTTAATATAGAACAACTCTTTCTATTGACATTGCAGTTGAACTAAATTTATAAAGACAGTGCTAGTCCTAATCATTGGCAGCATGGAGATTAGTATAATTATTGTTTGTGAGCATCATAGTAGTTTTGTATTCTACACAGCTTTAAGCCTCGGTTACTTTTCTTTCCATATTGCAGGTAGCATTTGAGAAGATTGGTTTTATGACCACAAATACAATCACAAAACAACGTAAAAATAAAGAACCAATAGTCATGGCAGAGTTGGACAAGAGGTCAAGGTGACTTGGTTCCATGGGAAGCAATAACACATTAATATCCGTTGATTAGCTATTGAATTGCTCTTTATAGTGTTTGTTTGTGTGCTAATAACTTGGGAAGATTCAAATGATGCCACATAAATCATATATGTTTTGTTAACCTACTTAGAAAAAAGCATTAAAGGCTATTGCAGTATATGTGACAGATGGGGTAGGCATCTTTTGACCACCAAGTGATGAAATCATGCGAATTCCCCAATATGATTGTTGCAGTGTATTGAGGGGTTTGGAATACTTGCATTGTTACAATTTTTAACAATCATTTAACAATGATGAGATGCAATTCTGTCTCCGTTGTTGTTTTACTTATTTAAGGTTCTAAACATGCCTACCTTGTTAAAAATTGCAAGGTATGCTAAGTCAGGAAGTACTTGTCCTGAGCTCAGGTAAGGTCATGTTCCTGAGCTCAGGTAAGGTGTGATATAATAAATGGGATGGCTCTCTCTTTCAAGTGTCACAACCTTAAGCTTTCTTTTATTTTGACAAGATTAAAACTTCTTGTGGGATTATATTACTTGAAGTTCTTGACCAGGTAAACGGTTTAATACCATTCAATGAATGAAGACATTTGAAGCTCCCACAGACCAGTTGATCTATTGGACCTTTTCTGGGAATGCATTTACATGATTATATTTAGGTCCACATTTAACTTTAGCATCCATACTACTTCTATATATTTGTGATTTGTCAAATCTAATTTTAGGTTCTTGAGGCTCTTCTTCAGACACTGTTTCCCTAAATTACCAAGTTGTTGACTTTGGTCAGCTTAATTCAGCCAAAGGCTGAGGCACATGGTTAGCTACCAGGAGGATGAAGCCAATGCATTCAACAATTACATTTATACCTTACAAGAGCAGGGAAATTCACACTAAGAATGCAACTAAAAATAACAAATTTGAACATAGACAAGGTAATGCTTCTGAATGTCAAGCAACAACCAATCCCACAAACATGTCAACTACGAAAGAAATCACGTCAATGGTTGTCATTAATCACCATGCCCTGAAGTCTGACATTATTCAATAACATATATTTCTGCTTCTTGGCTATAGCAGATTTGTATAAATTTAATTCTTAGTATTCTTCCACAATAAGAAAAAGATGAATTAGATCTATTTGATATTTAAAAACCACTTACAAGAGGAACAATGAGTCTTTTTAGCCGATATTTCAGTCTTGGTATTTATTGTAATCAATACAATAAAATTTTGATAGACACCCAGATTCAACAGTTTATATAATTGACTTGCTTAAATGATCCAATAGTGGGGAGATTAGAGATTAACACACCTCTTAAAATGTTATTTTTTTCATTTTCTTTCTCTTCTTTGGCCAGTTCCATTAGCCTAGCTAAATATCACTGCATGAATACCTTTTCCAACTCAAGAGTTTTCACCTGCAAGAAAAGAACTTATGAAATCAAAAAAATAGAGGAGAAGCAACAGGGGAACACTACAAACTACTGGAGCATTATGAAATGTTGGAGGCATGCTTCCCCTGGAGGAAATTGGTTTTCATCGGATCATCCTCAACTCTTTTTGGAATTTTATGCTTCCCATTTGCCTTCTGTATTTCTGAAGGTGTGGGTTTTCCTCAAGCAGTTGATGCTTTGAAACAAAATGGTTTCCTTTTAGTTGTGGGAACCTTCACTATGGGTTCAACAATTGGTTATTTATCACCATTGAATGTTAATCCATATGGAGAGAGGAAGCAGTGCTGCTCCATAAGTGAGATTAAGCTGGGTTCCTTCGTGAGTTATCAGGGAAATCTGCTAAGATGTGTGGCAGCTATGTCTACTGCCATCATGCGTGCACACAATTTTATTTCAAACAGTTTTATTCTTGTTCAGGGAGGGGTGGAAAATTTTCTTCTGGATTCAACAGGAGTCTTAACTCTTCAGTCGGCTATTCAGAATGACTCTATGGTTTTCAAGACCTC
The DNA here is from genome assembly GCA_027924585.1 of Larix kaempferi. Lineage (NCBI taxonomy): Eukaryota > Viridiplantae > Streptophyta > Pinopsida > Pinales > Pinaceae > Larix > Larix kaempferi. The sequence continues at coordinate 6,568,164 of BSBM01001163.1, read as the reverse complement.
TGTCATCTTTTGCAGGCAGTCTTGTTTCTGATACTAAACACTCTTCTTGGTGTCATTGGGGGAAATGGGGTGTCAAAAGAAATAGTAATTCAACCAATACGAAATGCTTATTCTTCTGTGATCTTCAATAGTATATCCATGCATAGTTCTATGAAAATTTTGGCTGCAGTTCTTCCTCTCATCATTCTAATACTGCTAGTCTCTTAGTGGCTTCGAGTGAATCATTTTTCATGGGACAGATATTGTTGGTATACCTTTTACAGTGGGGTAATTCTAAGTTACCTTTTGATAATCTTCCATTGGATTTTGGAAGATACAACCTATATGCCACCTATCGCTCTTCTGAATTTGCTGAAAGATACTGAAAGACTTATGTTTCCATGTCTAGTTTATCTTCTTACCACTGGGCTGAAAATATTTTTGTTTTATAAAGTACTTTCAAGGATAGCACAACTATAGCAGTGGTAACCATGTTATCAGTGTGGAGTTCAAGTATTTTATTGTTGCTGGGGAAGCAGGGCCCTTTTATATTATTGATTTCCATTTTGCAAGGAACTTGTGAGGCTTTTGACTTTGACCTCTTATTACTCTTTTCTTGCTTCCGAGGAGTATCAACTACACACTACTGTGCCATCTGCTTTGAAATCTCAACTGTCTCAACATCCAAAGTGGCTATTGAACTGGGTGGTGCATCTTGCAATTGCAAAATATTATGAAGAAAGAGAAAGAACCTAATGCCACGAAGACTGAGCTGAGGCCAAACCCCTTGCACAGAAAAAGTCTCATATAAAACTCGTTTTAAACTACCCAAAACTCAATTGACAGGTGCTTGAGTCATTGGCATTGTTTGTTGAGTATGCATCTATTTCTCCCTAAATTGAAGCTTTAGAGAGCCATTTGCATGTTTTCTATTCAAACAATATATCAATAGCAACAATCCCCATTTCCAATTCATTTTGATTTCCTCACTACGTAATAACCACAGCAAGTCACACAAATTCCCTATTCAGTGGTGATTATTGCTTTGTGAACAATAGACTACAATTTTTTGAGCTTGGGCATCAACTTAGAGGTGTGTTAATTAAGTGTTGGGATACTGCATGCACTTCGCATGCACAGAAACAGAGGATGTCATCAAGTGCAAGTAAAATAATCAATATTGAAACAGAGGATGTCATCAAGAGAGTGACTCAAATTGAGGGGAGCCAATGGCATTAGCATACTCCTCATTGAAAGATAAGTGGAAGAAGATGCTTTAATATCGAAGGCCTGAGATCTCTTGGAAGAAGAAGCTAGGTATATTGCCCTAGTAACGAGCTCTAGATTAGAGGAAGGGAGGGACTGCTAACACACTGTCTCAACCATTAAATATTACATTGCAGGACTACAAAAAACCTCAAAAAACTTGCAAATAAAGAACTTTTGTATCATACAATCATATCCATCATGTAGACTTCCCCTAATTTGATGGTCATAACTCAGAATTACTTGAGCATCTCTACAATCATAATGAGCTACAATTGGGAGGAAATTTCCAGTATGGTCTCTCTGATACAACTAAAAATACACTATAAAACACTACATGAAATTTTCAGTATGGTCTCTCTCTCAATAAGGTGCAAAATAATCCTTTACTAAAAGTTCTAGAGTTACGCCAAAGAGTTAATCTAACCTCCATTTTAGGATCTACTAAGTGAGCAACCAGCTTTCTTCCTGCAACCATGAATTATTCTTCATCAACAACCACCTACAAATTGAAATTTCAAAAACATGGAGAAAAACATGAATAGAAATGCTGAGAAATAAACTTGTCTCTTTAATCCAACAATTCAGGGAACCACATTCCTAAAGCAAAAAAAATGTACAGGAAAGACATATTCTAGAAGCAGTGCAACTCATAGATATTAAAAACAATGTTATTGATTGCCAATGATAACCCAAAGTGGTATGTTTTACATGATCCTAAATGCATCTACAACATACCTCAATCAGGTTGTAAGTTGGCCGCTGATGTGCAAGAATTTGAGTGACATGCAGGTCGAGGATTATTTTGAAGATTCAATGAGCATTTCCATGGAGAGGATTTCGAGTAGTTTCACATTCTTTGTGATAGTTTAAGGTTTATTTTCATTTTTAGAATGCTGATAGATTTGGTTTCCTAAAGAGCTGGTAACATAATGAAGATGTAATTGCTATATATTTTATCACGTTGTAATGTAAAAGGGTTCTGGGGTTTGGATCCTGGGGTGTTTTGAAGTTTCAGAGATCCATTTTTCTGTCAACCAGATATATGCATATATTTCATAATTGAAATATCTTGGTAAATTTGGCCCCAAATTTGTCTTCTTATGTATTTCCATAACCTTTTCTTTTGCTTAAATGAGATGTTTCCTAATGAAGTGTTCATTGGTAGCCTGTGTTTTATGTATTCCTGATCAATGAAGTATTCACTGTGATTTTCATATTCACTTGACTTTCCAAGGAGAGCAAAGATACCCTAGCAAGAAACTTTCTTCACTTGGATAATGTGTAAGAAGGCCACCACATCTATCCACCAATCCTTAGGGGTGTTCTAGTATATCTACTATTAGTTGCCTCGTCTCTCAATGTGATGCACTTGCTACTTGTTGATGATCAAGCCACCCATCCTCTCTCTAAACTGCAACTCAACAACCAATCCAAAGCTGCACCTTGGAACCATGGAATTACCTCTGCATCTTCCAAATATAGACATGTCAAAAATAGGAGTTTTGACTCCCAAAAATAGGTGTCCCAGAATATGAAAATCAGCTATGGCAATGTTTATTATAAATAACACATCGAAAAATAGACATTGCTAAAAATAGAAACTGCTTGAATGTCACTGGTCTCATTAGATTCATCTCTTTGCAAGGACCCAGATATGTACTCTGTCTCGACATGCAAGTCCTGCAACTCTAATTGCTAAAACTAGCAGTCCCATGAAATCCCTTGCATTTCGTCGGAATGAAGCTCATTGGGATTGTGAGCTCTCAAAGACCGACAATATTTAGCTAGCTCTAACCTTTGGGCCTATAACTCTAGCTCCTACAAAATAGAATAAGTCCTAACAATCATACGAAGGATTTCCCCTAATGAACTAGTCTGATGAACAAATCTAGAATTAACATGAGAATTGCATAGGTGAAATTTTGGGTGTTAACAAGTCCATGAATGTCATTATGAATCAACTCCAATAGCTAAGAAGCATGACTCACATCAAAATAAACTAAGGCTTCCACTGTAAAACTGGCAATACCTGGAACATAAAGAACATCTCCAAAGTCCAAACATGGTGAGGTCAAGAATAATTCCATCACAACCTGAAACTGGTAAGGCCAAATATGCAAAGTGCACTGCCAAGGGCGCACCATAAAAAGAGTCCATGAAGCCCAACAAAAGTGTAGTATTCATAAAATTGTAAAAAAATCCCACTAAAGGACCGAGGGAAAAGAATTGATATGAAGATGGCTTTTAAACCCTAGGAAATAGATGATTTGAAACCCTGATCATGCAGCCAAAAAAATTGGTGATGACACCAGTCAAAGACCTCAGATCAGCTGCTAAAAATTAGAAAAAAGTATGGTATGAAACCCTAGTTTTGTAGTTTCAAAATAATAGTGACTCCACCAGCCAAAAGCTTCAGATTGGTTTTCATATTCAGCACTTGAGCAAACCTAGAAATAAGAAATGATCCAGAAACATAGTTTAGCAACTTGTAGGTGATTGCCACTTGTCAAAATATGAACTGAGCCCTTGAATAAGGATTTAAACTCTAGGAAACCCTAAACAGAGAAGATGGTCTGAAAATCCTAGATATGGAACCCTTGGGGCAATGCTTCTAGGTAAAAATATTTGGATCAGCTGGAAAGGAGTGTTTAAAACCCTAGAAAAAGTTTTGTCCTTAAAGGGGGGTTTTTACCCTAGGAAAACAACGTTGAATAGAGTGAGGGAGGTTCACACCTGCTCTAAAACCATGTTAAGATCCATAAGAAAGAGAGGATAAAATGGAGAAACCCTAATCCAACAAACCTTAAAAATGAACAAATAGTGTGTAAGATATAAGAGCACAAGTGTGCTATAGAGAGAGAGAAAGCCATAGCCATAACTGTTAACACCCAAAAAGTGCTCACTAGCTCATTTCCTTATTCACATGACCCATTTGTCCACTTTTCCACCATTTAAGCCTCTAAAGCCACCAAAAGGTCACCAAAAGACCATAATACACCCCTTTTTCCCCTCAAAATGAATATTTTTCCTCAAAAAGCATAAAAAACCCTCAAAAAGGGTCTAGAATTCCCAAAAATATTAAAAAGGGAATAAAAATATTAAAATATTCAAAAAAGGAAAAAGGAGGGAAAAGGTACCTAAACCATGTTGGTCAACACCATTGGTTTCCTCAAAACCATAATGGTATTCCCCACCACCAAAAACTATAAAAAGGTGGTAGAGGCTCCTCACTTTCCATCCATCCATCATCCTATCCTCATGCTGTCAAAATCTCTCATGATTTTTTGACCATTGTAGCTATCTTGGAGAAGAGACCTTTGGAGCTTGGAGCTACTCACCTTGGAAGTTGCTCAACACAAATCCTCACCATTTGAGGTATCTTAATACAAATACTCATTCTTTTTATTTCTTGTTCTTGAATCTTTTTCAGAAAATTTTATTTGTTATATGCACATGCTAGTTTAGTTTAGATTCAGATTTATAATTGTTGTTTTTTCTTTCAATATTTGAAACTGCTATCACTTGTTGATAGGTTCCCATAGCGCTCAAGCTTGGTTGCAAAACCAAGCCAACATTTTTTGGCGACTCCGCTGGCTTCGAATTCTTAGATCTCATTTTTTTGCTTTAGATCTTAGTTTTTGTTAGTTTTAATCATTTTAATTCATAGATCTGCCATCCTAGACAACAGATCCATTGTTGCTCTAGATCTTGACCCCTTCTATTGCCATTAACAGCCTGAAATTTCCATTTTTGGGTTCGTTATTCGGCATCCGTTTTCGGCTTTCACCTCACTGTTTTTTGCCCGACAGTCGCGCAGTTCATCGCGACCTCGCGGCTTTTTTCCGTGTGGCACGTCGCGGCTTCACGGCCATTTTATGCACTGCACATCGCAGCTTCGAGGCCATTTGCCACGCTGCACATCGTGACTATGTGACCAAAACCCGCCCTGCACATCGCGGCTTTGCGGCCAAAACCTGCGCTGCACATCGCAACTTCGCGGCCGAAACCCGCGCTGTCCATCGCGGCTGTTTGCCCGAAACCCGCGATGCAAGTTTTTTCAATTCGACCAATTTTTTGAAAATTATTTTTTGCTGTATTTTCTACCCATTTAACATATTTTACAGTATTAAATTTCCTGCATTTTTACAGCCATATTAAATCTGTTACTATTTAGAATGCTCCATTAAAAGTCTTTTTACAAAATTTTCAAAAATTGAAAGAGAGATTTTTTCTGCATTTTATCTAGATCAAGGTTGTACTGTTTATTTGCTCGATACTTTTCCCAAGAAATTTTTAAGAAATCCATTTATTTCTTGAAGTATTCATGTTATTTGCTTTCCTTCAAATTATTTCAAAGATCCATTATTTTGAATAGTTTTTTCAAGCATTTACATTTCATAAACGCCTTTATTTTTTGCAAAACTGGAAGCGTCTTTTCTTTCATTTGTAAAATCGCCCAAGTGAGGCAAATCAATTTCAGTTTAAATACCACACTTGCACCCACTCTACCACATAATTTAAACTGAGCCTTAAAATTTACCTTAAACTCAACAAACTTTTAACCCCACTTGGGGAGCACTTAAAAGAATTTTGTAGTTAGGTAGAATTGAGGGGATAGGTGTTCCAATAACACCCCTCAATTATTACATTTGAGACATAGTGGTTGTCCTCTACGGTACCAAAATTCCTTATAATTTTGACACGGTTATCAACCAATTTATCGAGAAGGCCTCTCCCTTAGGAGGGTTTAAGTAGCCAGACTGGTTCCAGAAGTCTGAGTGGAATACCGTAATCCATTCAGTAACCGAAGGATACCTTTCGAATTTCTCGGTGTACACCCCGCTGGTTTACAGCGGCGATAGAACCAAACTGCAGATTCACCCAACCGAACGTGTCATGAACGGGGTATCCTAGTTGCCACTCTTTAGGATTGTCTACCCGGTGTCCCTCTCGGTAGGGGGATATCTAGCCGTTGATTCAACACTCTATATTTTCTGACTTTGATTTCATCACCTTGCAGAGGATATTGTTTGTTGACTCACAATACTTCTAGTTAGGTGTTTGCATGATACATTACCCACCTTTGGTCTAGTAAACACCTCTTTTTTCTAGAAACTGTTTGACTTTTGGTATTCTGACCAATTTTGTTGCATCCCTCCACTTATTATAGCACAGCTGCTATAATAAGTGCTTTTTGAGGTTGATTTTTGGCCTGAGAGCCTTTATTTTCACTCCCCTTTTTGCACTCATTGTTGCATTAGGGTTTCGAGTTTTTTTTACATCACCACCTTACACTGAAAATTTAAAAAAAAATATTTCTCACCATTGAGAATTTAAGACGATTTCGTCATCTTCAGGGTGAACCCCCCCAGTTCAGTCTACTTGGCTCTCCACGTCATCGACGTAGAGCCTTATCCCTTGACTCGACACGTCATTGGCCAAACATAGAGTCATCCGATTCTGACACGCCTCACTTCACATCTGATTCTGAGGCTGAATCCGAAAACCCTACTGAATTATCACCAAGCAACCTCATGGCTGGACCACAATACGAACCACTTTTTACCAGTACTATTGGAGATACATCCACAAACCCTTATACTACTGTGCCATCTATGGTAACAACAACCCCTCTAGGAATGCCTAATATGGGGGACACTCCACCTTTAGGTATGCCCAACACAGGACTACCTCCTATTATGGGTATGCAAAACATAGGAATCACACCACCTGTCATTACCACAACCCAGATCCCAGGAATTCCTGGCGCTATTCCTAACCCTAGTGTAACCCATGTTGCACTTGGAAACATTGGCCCATACCAAACCACAGTAGTTGGAGGACACATACCTTCAATACCTAGCATACCCTTAGGGGCTACTGGACCACTACATAATGCCACCATGAATAGTTATGTCCCAGTCACTACGCCACACCCATCTGCTAGTTTACCTTACATGGCTAGTATGAACTTACCAGACTTAGCCAGACTAACCAACGATCCTATCAGGCACAACCCTACATGGCCACCCATGCCTACAAAACTCCCCTCGGACATACCCAAGTTTGAAGAAAAACCTGGGGAGGACCCTCAAAACCACATAATGTCTTTTCACCTATGGTGTTCATCTAACTCCATAGTGGATGACTCCATTCATCTAAGACTGTTGCAACGAACATTCACTGGCTTTGCAGCCAAGTGGTACATCGAACAACCACATGGGACCCACCATACTTTTACGTCTCTCGCCTCCACTTTCCTTCAGTTTTTTCAGATACCTATACATTACGATGCGGGAGTTGAAATACTGTTGTCTTGCAGACAAAACACAACTACCCACATCATGGACCACATCCATGAGTGGCGCAAGTGTCGTAGCCTCTGTAAGATTAAACTGGATGACCGTATATTTTTGGACTGGTTCCTTAAATCACTCCTACCCCTCATAGCAAAAGACGTCGCTTCCGAACGACCCTAGTCAGAGGAAGAAGCTATCCTAAAAGCTCATCAATTTGACCTAATTTATGCCCAATCAGGCTATCTCTACACCATCATACCAGACGCCCCACGAGGCGATTCTTCACGCGGTGACGCTCTGGGGGCATCACATGTCGCTGATGGTATTATCGACCAAGTCACACCACAAATTAAACCTTTTAGCATGGTGAGCACCATAAATGCCCCAAACCTCTCTAGGGATACATCTAATTCTGGAGCGACAACTTCGTACGCTCCAACGAATCAGACTCATCACACTCATGGACCCTCTTGTCCATAACATTGCTATGGGAAAGCGCCATCGACATATGTACCACCCACATACTATAACCAACCGGCCACCCAGAACCCAATTCATTTCCCGGCACAACCAATGTATTACCCACAGCAAGCTACAACAGCTAACCCAACACCTCCAATAGCTTAGGGTTACCAACAACCCCAGCAAGGAACTAGACCACCTCCAGCCCCACCAGCGTATTATCCACCGCAACCTGCTCCCGCACCTGCGGCACCCCAAAATCCTCCCATTGCTCAAGGGAAAGTGTACACACAACACAATCAACCCCAACATCAAAATAACCAACGCAACCAGGGTGGACAACAAAACCGTGGAAGAGGACGTAACTGCGGCAACAACCAACAACATAATCAAGGTACACCACCTCCCAATCCTCCAAATAATAACAATGCTGCTCCTCCCAACCAGAATCCTGATCGTCATCCCAAGCAGCCAAAAAACAATAATCTGAGAACAAACCACCCATGTTCTATATGTGGAGTCTATGGACACTACACTCATAACTGCCCCCATTTAGAGAAAGCACGTCAACTTTGGGCTGATGATGGCCAATGCCAGGGCCACGCTGGACAATCAGCTCCACTTAATCAACCGCAACCCATGATATTACAAAACCCATTGCCAAACCATGGAGTAGTAAATACTCGCCCTATGGATCCCCCACAAGGATCTGCTGCACCCCAGCAGCAAATCACCTATGCCGCAGCTGATTATCAGCATGCGGATCCAGGCACACACCATTTATTAATGATGTCATCCAATGACATCAACCTCCAAACTCGCAGGAATCAATACGGCCCACCCCCAGAAATTCCTCCCATTGATGCATCCACCTCCCTTCCACCAAATCAACCACTACGCATACCAAATATGCCATTGGATGGAGGGCCTAAAATCCCTCGCATCCCTTTGTGAAGGATTAACAACAATCCTAATGCTCGCGCAACATCCAATTATAACGTCGTGGAAGACCTAGCACAATCCCATGCTACTATGTATGCTTTAGAGGTACTGAAAACATGCCCTGCACAATGAAAAATACTACTATCTACCATCGGAGGAGTAGACCCTGACGACACACACATGATGGCTTTCGACTTAGACCAAGCTGAACCTTGATTGCCATCAAATTTAGCTTTCCAAGTATCAGTAAACATTCGAAACCTTGTTGTGCATCGATGCATCATCGATGAAGGAGCTTCCACCTGCGTTATGTCCACCCTTGTGTGGCAGAAGCTTGGCTCCCCCACTTTACAAACATCCACCACGGCATTACGAGCTTACGACGGATGCTCAGCTCAACCACAAGGCCTCTTAGCAAATGTACCCATAGAACTAGGTAGCAAATTAGTTCTTATCGACATTGAAGTGATCAATGCCCAGCTCGACTACAACCTCCTTCTTGGAAGTAGTTATATGTACAAAATGAAAGCAATGGCTTCATCTGTTTTTCACCTCATGATGTTCCCACATGAAGGACGCGTTATCAAGATCGATCAACTCACATATTATGATCCTAACGCCCCCGCAGCTGCTCAAAATGTGCTACCAATGATTGAACAAACCATTCAAAATGCACTGACATCATTTGTGTCGTCAATTAGTCCTGGAATCTACACCGAGTCACCTATGACTTCCACATTTCCATCGATCTCACCACCATCATTGATAACAAAAACATCGGATTTGTGCACCCTGTCGCGCACCACACAGCAACCTTCGTCACTACCAAAAACACCCACAGTGCCTATTCATATTGGCACAACGCCAATTCACACTATCCCGTTCTTGTTCCCATTTTCTGGAGTTGTCAGTTCGCCAGTAATGGCTACACTCAACCTTCTTGGCTTAACATTAGGGATACCTATATGGTACTTACCTTCTCTGAGCCCCCCGCCGACTCCGATCGTTATTTTACAACCGGTACAACCTATCCCTACTACCAACCACCCACCCCCTCCGGTCACTCATCTGCAAAACAAACCACCCCCAATAGTGACTGTGGCATCAACATCCAGAAACGCCCCACCTCCGTTACGAAACACAGGGGGTAGAGGCCCACCAACTTATAACACTGGACTCATAACTCGCACCCCCCCAACAACCCCTAAGGTAGCTAAAAACGCCCCAACTATTCGCATTCCCCCTAAGTGCTCGTTGTGTGATGATGTAGGCCATGCCACTCATCAATGTCCACAATTACCGGCACTCCAAGAACACATGAATATGTTGGATGATGATACTGGAATTCCAGTAGTAAGACTTGAGCCACCTCCTCAGCCTCGCGACAAAACGCTCCGCACTAACCACCCTTGTGCGATATGCGGCATTTATGGCCATTATTCACACCACTGCCCTGATCTCCTAGATTATAGAGCAGCCTTGTACGAGTTGAATAACGTCGACCTAGAGATATCCCCTCTTCTCATTGAGGAAATTCATCCCCCGCCATCTTCCTCCTCGGAAGAAATTAACACCATTTACACGATTTCCACTGGATACCCCTCTGTCTGGTCGACCCCTTCCATTGATCCCTTAGACACACATGTTCAACCCTTTCAAATCGACGAGGAAACCACATGTCCACAACATGGGGGCAGGCCCAAAACCTTGCCTACTCATCATCATCATGATTCTCGTTGGAGATACTGGGGGCATCCACCCCACAAGGGGAATCCCCCATCATCATATCATCACTTAAGTATGCCACCATGGCCCAAAGCCTCATGGTACACCCCCCCTCCAGTAGTTGGTCAATGCCCTCTTGATACCTCTCTAAGACAGCATCTACACCGCATTGACACCTCTGAGTTTGGGGACATTATAGATTACCTCGAACCTGGGATAGGGGGCATGATCAATCATTTTGACCCTACCCCATCACCTCTATCTCAACACCTCAATGAGCCCATCATTCAAACCAACACATATGTGATCCACAATCACAAACCCCATGCACATCATATGGGGGCAGGTCATTAACCCTGCTCACTTTTTCACATTCGTGATCTCAACCATTTTTGAGGTCACGTGTCACTTGTATATTTGAGTTGATTTGATACACACAGTATTTTGCCCCCGCGGGTCATCATTTCCCCCCACCACTACATCCTTGGCTTTGTGGGGTCAACTTCATTTGTAGCCATTTTTTAACCTAGTTATTTCCTTTGACCATTTCGGAGTCCTTATGACCTCCGTTTTTCGCACCATTTGCACCACAGGATTCATATTTCCATGCTCGTGATGATGCTTGAGACCATTTCTCGCTCTCACACCCATAATTTTCGGACACTTTTTCAAAATGCCACTTATCACCTCGGTTTGCGTGCCACATCGGTCGTCCTCCATTTTTTACGAATCTTATATCACCGGATTCAGTTTTCCGCGCTCGTGATGACGCTTGAGACCATTTCTCGCTCTCATGCCCAGATTTTTCGGGCATTTTTTCCTATGCCCCCTCGTCGCCTCGATTTGTGTGCCACATCGACCGTTCTTCGATTTTAACAAGTCTTATATTGCCGGATTCAGTTTTCTGCGCTCGTAATGATGCTTAAGACCATTTCTCGCTCTCACACCAAGAATTTTTGGGCATTTTTTCCTATGCCCCCTCGTTGCCTTGGTTTGCGTGCCACATTGGCCGTTCTCCATTTTTGACGAGTCTTATATCCCCGGATTTAGTTTTCCGCACTCGTGATGATGCTTGAGACAATTTCTCACTCTCACGCCCAGATTTGTCGGGCATTTTTTCCTATGCCTCCTCATCGCCTCGGTTTGCGTGCCACATCGGCCGTTCTCCATTTTCGACGAGACTTATATAGCCGGATTCAGTTTTCTACGCTTGAGACCATTTCTCGCTCTCACGCCTAGATTTTTTGGGCTTTCTTCCCTATGCCCCCTCGTCGCCTCGGTTTGCATGCCACATCGACCGTTCTCCCTTTTTTAACGAGTCTTATATCGCCGGATTCAGTTTTCCGCGCTCGTGATGACACTTGAGATCATTTCTCGCTCTCACCCCTAGATTTTTTGGGCACTTATCACCTTGGTTTGTGTGCCACATCGGTCGGCCTCCCTTTTTGACAAGTTTGATATCGTCGGATTCAGTTTTTCGCGCTCGTGATGATGCTTGAGATCATTTCTCGCTCTCACCCCATAATTTTCGGGCATTTTTTCAAAATGCCACTCATCACCTCGGTTTGCCTGCAACATTGGCCGTTGCTCCTTTTCGACAATCTTTATGTCACCGGATTCAACATTCCGCACTCATGACGATGCTTAAGACCATTTCTCACTCTCATAAATCCCTTTATGTTCGGTATAGTTTTACCCCTTTTTCGGGCTGAGCAATCCCTTTTCAAAAAGGCACTTAGGGAGTTTTTGTTAAGCTCTTTTCTGACTCCTAAAATAATGAAAAGATCACCGAGCAACCTTGCTTCCTTTCATGCTCGCAAAACGTATCTGAAAGGGCGTCTACCTGGTATAAGTTTACCCCTTTTCCGGATCTTGTAGACTAATTATGAAAAAGGAATACTCTAGTCACATCGGCTAGAAGAGTTCTCCATTTGCATCATTTTATGCTTTTTCGGGCCTTGGAGACTAACTTACGAAAAAGAACACCAATGGAGTCCGCTTACTGCTTTTATACTCTCTAAACATGAAAGCAACCATGAGCAATCACCATCCTGGGCTCGTAAACACCAACAGGACGGTACTCACAACCATTGCAGAGTCTTCTTATCACTTCCAGAGTCCTTAAAAATGAAAGCACCCATGAGCACGAATAGTCCTGGGCTCACAAAATCCACAGGATAGTACCATGTCAGAGCACACTTTTATCCCTTCTTGGAGCTCAGAAACTATGAAGAAGGATCCACTGGTGCTTCTCGGCGCCACAACAGATCACGTCTACTCATATGGTAGCTTCCCCCATTTTGGTCGCCTTTGTTCAGAGTATTCTGCAGTACGTCACCCTAAGAATCCCTCAACAGCACCCATCAGCTCGTCCCCCCCCCAGAGTTAATACATACCCTTCAGTCCTTAAAAGCTATGATCCCCACATCTACAAGTCAGTTCCCTACGCTGCCAGGTCAACCATGTCATCATGCTCTGAACAAAGGAAGTTTGAGTCTACCCACTATATGACCCTAGTTACTTCCCATCCCCACAAGTATGTCAGTCCTACCATCAGTACTACCACACTTCAGTTCTACACCTCGCGCTCCTATTAAGGAAACATCATTGCCTTGTTAGTTGCTGGTCTCCCTCTGTTGATGACAACCAAATTTATTCCAGAGGATAGACCTAGAGGTCCTTGTGTCTTGGACTCATCACCATTTATGATGAGTGCCTACGAATCATTTCGAGAAGAGTCCTCAGTGCCTCTCCAAATGGTTGTTTCTCACATGCTCGACGTCAACACCTTGATCGCATCGGTGAGACTCGCACAGGGTATTGGTCCGTTCAGTTATTTGTTGAAGACCCCGGATACCGCCTGACTCTTCCACATTTGAGAGTCTACCTATGGAAACAACCAGTTACATTTTTTCTATAGATCTCCGGGTTGCGCATGGCGACAGTATTCCGATGTACCCCAGTTTTATACTCCCTCGAGTATACAGTTACACATACTCCTCAGAGATGACTCACAGTAATTGAGTCCCTACAGATGTTGGACACCTTCAGGTTCAGCAGTTCATCAACCTTTCTGAGACCTTATTCAGAATGGTTGTCGCTTCATTCCAGTGTATCAGTTATTGAGATCAGTCATGTTATGATCATGAATACATCCCAACATAGTGTCCCCTTTGGACAATTATGATGTACCAACAGATTTTTTATGTCTTATTTAGGTCCCCCTTCTTGGGACTAATTGCTATGTATATGTCTTGATACGAGCATGGGTATGCCCGCCTCGTCCATTATCAGAGATTATTCCTCATTCATATTGAGGCCATGTAATATTTTTTGTTTTTGCAGCTTCCAAGGGCCGTTGATCCAGTCTCCAACCAGTCTCTTCTCTTCCCCAAACCCCAGAAAAAAGACAAAAGAACTATGATGTCTATCGACCATACGATGAGCTCCTGCCCTCACACATCATGGGGCAATCTGTTAACACCCAAAAAGTGCTCACTAGCTCATTTCCTTATTCACATGACCCATTTGTCCACTTTTCCACCATTTAAGCCTCTAAAGCCACCAAAAGGTCACCAAAAGACCATAATACACCCCTTTTTCCCTTCAAAATGAATATTTTTCCTCAAAAAGCATAAAAAACCCTCAAAAAGGGTCAAGAATTCCCAAAAATATTAAAAAGGGAATAAAAATATTCAAAATATTCAAAAAAGGAAAAAGGAGGGAAAAGGTACCTAAACCATGTTGGTCATTACCATTGGTTTCCTCAAAACCATAATGGTATTCCCCACCACCAAAAACTATAAAAAGGTGGTAGGGGCTCCTCACTTTCCATCCATCCATCATCCTATCCTCATGCTGTCAAAATCTCTCATGAGTTTTTGACTATTATAGCTATCTTGGAGAAGAGACCTTTGGAGCTTGGAGCTACTCACCTTGGAAGTTGCTCAAAACAAATCCTCACCATTTGAGGTATCTTAATACAAAATACTCATTCCTTTTATTTATTGTTCTTGAATCTTTTTCAGAAAATTTTATTTGTTATATGCACATGCTAGTTTAGTTTAGATTCAGATTTATAATTGTTGTTTTTGCTTTCAATATTTGAAACTGCCATCACTTGTTGATAGGTGCCCATAGCACTCAAGCTTGGTTGCAAAACCAAGCCAACAATAACCATAACAATGCTTGAAGGAGAGATCAACATTTGATATAGGGTCCACAGGATTAAGAATGAAGCACTTGTAGAAAAGAATGCTGAATGATTCTGTTACAAATGAGAGTTGTGTATGTATTTATACACAACTCAAGAGGAGGGTGCCATCTCCAAGAGGGGTTATATCATATATGCCCACTATGACTAAGTTAGCCTTAACCACCTAACATAATAAACAAGTGTTGGCTAAGTTGGCTTAGCGAAACCTACAATACAATAATGATTACAATAGGTTTGGCTATTGTTAGAAGTGAAACTTACACTATTCTCGACATTTTAACAGTTTGCATGAAACAAATTCTAGTTAGCTATTACAACCACTGGAAATTGGTAACTTTAATTAGTTTATGTAATTTTCTTGTGCAAATCAGTGTATGAGACTAACCCCTGCCACCAGTGGGAGAAAATCAAGGGTTTATTGGTAGAAATTGCGTTTTGTTGCAAGAGTTTTGGATTCAAGTGTTGGTGATTCTTACTCTGATCAAAGTTTTCTCCAGTCGATTTCTGTGCTTCTTGCAAAATGACAACTCTATCTCTTTTGCACTTCTGCCTGACCTTGGGCTCAACTTTCTCTCAGAAATTGTGAGTATATGGAAAAATTTCACTAATTGGAATTATGTGGATTGCCATGGAGAATCAATCCCAGCTAGGAAAGTTTCCATTTTTGTAGTTTTGGGTTACTTTTCCTCAAAATACAGATGTTGTGATGAGTATGAATAATAAATTTTGCCCCAGTTTGCCAATTTCCACATTACTTTTGGTAATTTCTCAATCATGTTCCAGGTTTTATATTTTTCCATCTTATGTCCCCACAACTCAATTTCTGGCTCAAACTAGGTTACTAGCCCATTTTATGGTCTTGCCTTGTAAAAATTGAATTTCTCCTTTTTTCAAAACCTTAGATGAAAATAAATAATTCTATGCAAGAATAATTTGTCAAATAATTTCAATGCGGTCCATTTGAAATTTCACATAATCTGGGTTTATAAGTATAAGTTATGGCAAAACAAGAATTTTTCCTGTGGATTGCATGTATTTATTTTAGTTGTCCTGATAGCTTGATGGTTTGATGATCGGGTCAATGCTATCAGATTAAACTTATTGGCCCAAGTTTAAGTGAACAACACTGGATAACTCATGGATGGATGGAGTCTGGATAGATTATTCAACCAACATCATTGGCTCAATCTTATTCAGACAAGCGTAATATCCCAAAAGCTCAGTAGCCCGATGGGCCCATGATCAGGTCAACGTTGTTGTGTCACTCCCATTGTACTAAGCTCAACCGTTCATGGCATTCCCAATAGCTTGATAGGCCAATGATTGGGTCAACACAATTGGAAGAAGAAGCTAGGGATATTGCCCTAGTAACGAGCTCTAGATTAGAGGAAGGGAGGGACTTCTAACACACTATCTCAACCATTAAATATTACAATGCAGGACTACAAAAAACCTCAAAAACCTTGCAAAGAAAGAACTTTTGTATCATACAATCCTATCCATCATGTAGAATTCCCCTAATTTGATGGTAATAACTCGGAATTACTTGAGCATCTCTACAATCATAATGAGCTACAATTGGGAGGAAATTTCTAGTATGGTCTCTTTGATACAACTAAAAATACACTATAAAACACTACATGAAATTTCCAGTCTGGTCTCTCTCTCAATAAGGTGCAACATAATCCTTTACTAAAAGTTCTAGAGTTACACCAAAGAGTTAATCTAACCTCCATTTTAGGATCTGCTAAGTGAGCAACCAACTTTCTTCCTGCAACCATGAATTGTTCTCCATCAACAACCACCTACAAATTGAAAGTTAAAAAACATGGAGAAAAACATGAATAGAAATGATGAGAAATAAACTTGTCTCTTTAATCCAACAATTCAGGCAACCACATTCCTAAAGCAAAAAAAATGTATAGGAAAGGCATATTCCATAAGCAGTGCAACTCATAGATATTAAAAACAATGTTATTGATTGCTAGTGATAACCCAAAGTGGTATGTTTTACATGATCCTAAATGCATCTACAACATACCTCAATTACGTTGTAAGTTGGCCGCTGATGTGGAAGAATTAGAGTGACACGCAGGTCGAGGGTTATTTTGAAGATTCAATGAGCATTTCCATGCAGAGGATTTCGAGTAGTTTCACATTCTTTGTGATAGTTTAACGTTTATTTTCATTTTTAGAATGCTAATAGATTTGGTTTCCTAAAGAGCTGGTAACAGAATGAAGATGTAATTGCTATATATTTTATCACGTTGTAATGTAAAAGGGTTCTGGGGTTTGGATCCTGGGGTGTTTTGAAGTTTCAAAGATCTATCTTTCTGTCAACCAGATATATGCATATATTTCATAATTGAAATATCTTGGTAAATTTGGCTCCAGATTTGTCTTCTTATGTATTTCCATAACCTTTTCTTTTGCTTAAATGAGATGTTTCCTAATGAAGTGTTCATTGGTAGCCTATGTTTTATGGATTCCCGATCAGTGAAGTATTGACTGTGATTTTCATATTCACTTGAATTTCCAAGGAGAGAAAAGATACCCTAGCAGGAAACTTTCTTCACTTGGATAATGTATAAGAAGGCCACCACATCTATCCACCAATCCTTAGGGGTGTTCTGGTATATCTACTATTAGTTGCCTCGTCTCTCAATGTGATGCACTTGCTACTTGTTGATGATCAAGCCACCCATCCTCTCTCTAAACTGGTACTCAACAACCAATCCAAAGCTGCACATTGGAACCATGGAATTACCTCTGCATCTTCCAAATATAGACATGTCAAAAATAGGAGTTTTGACTCCCAAAAATAGGTGTCCCAAAATATGAAAATCAGCTATGGCAATGTTTACTATAAATAGCACATCAAAAAATAGACATTGTTAAAAATAGCAACTGCTCGCATGTCACTGAAAATGGTCTCATTAGATTCGTCTCTTTGAAAGGACCCATATATGTACTTTGTCTCGACATGCAAGTCCTGTAACTCTAATTGCTAAAACTAGCAGTCCCATGAAATCCCTTGCATTTCGTCGGAATGAAGCTCATTGGGATTGTGAGCTCTCAAAGACCGACAATATTTAGCTAGCTCTGACCTGGGGGCCTATAACTCTAGCTCCTACAAAATAGGATAAGTCCTAACAATCATACGAAGGATTTCCCCTAATGAACTAGCCTGATGAACAAATCTAGAATTAACATGAGAATTGCATAGGTGAAATTTTGGGTGTTAACAGGTCCATGAATGTCACTATGAATCAACTCCAATAGCTAAGAAGCATGACTCGCATCAAAATAAACTAAGGCTTCCACTGTAAAACTGGCAATACCTGGAACATAAAGAATATCTCCAAAGTCCAAACATGGTGAGGTCGAGAATAATTCCATCACAACCTGAAATTGGTAAGGCCCAATATGCAAAGTGTACTGCCAAGGGCGCACCATAAAAAGAGTCCATGAAGCCCAACAACAATGTAGTATTCATAAAATCGTAAAAAAATCCCACTAAAGGACCGAGGGAAAAGAATTGATATGAAGATGGCTTTTAAACCCTAGGAAATGGATGATTTGAAACCCTGATCATGTAGCCAAAAAACTTGGTGATGCCACCAGTCAAAGACCTCAGATCAGTTGCTAGAAATTAGAAAAAAGTATGGTATGAGACCCTAGTTTTGTAGTTTCAAAATAATAATGACTCCACCAGCCAAAAGCTTCAGATTGGTTTTCATATTCAACACTTGAGCAAACCTAGAAATAAGAAATGATCCAGAAACATAGTTCAACAACCTGTAGGTGATTGCCACTTGTCAAAATATGAACTGAGCCTTTGAATAAGGATTTAAACTCTAGGAAACCCTAAACAGAGAAGATGGTCTGAAAATCCTAGATATGGAACCCTTGGGGCAATGCTTCTAGGTAAAAATATTTGGATCAACTGGAAAGGAGTGTTTAAAACCCTAGAAAAAGTTTTGTCCTTAAAGGGGGGCTTTTACCCTAGGAAAACAATGTTGAATTGAGTGAGGGAGGTTCAAACCTGCTCTAAAACCATGTTAAGATCCACAAGAAAGAGAGGATAAAATGGAGAAACCCTAATCCAACAAACCTTAAAAATGCACAAATAGTGTGTAAGATATAAGAGCACAAGTGCGCTATAGAGAGAGAGAAGGCCATAGCCATAACCATAAAAATGCTTGAAGGAGAGATCAACACTTGATATAGGGTCCACAAGATTAAGAATGAAGCACTTGTAGAAAATAATGATGAATGATTCTGTTACAAATGAGAGTTGTGTATGTATTTATACACAACTCAAGAAGAGGGTGCTATCTCTAAGAGGGGATATCATATATTCCTACTATGACTAAGTTAACCTTAACCACCTAACATAATAAACAAGTGTTGGCTAGGTTGGCTTAGCCAAACCTACAATACAATAATGATTACAATAGGTTCGGCTGTTGTTAGAAGTGAAACTTACACTATTCTCGACATTTTAACAAGTTTGCATGAAACAAATTCTAGTTATCTATTACAACCACTAGAAATTGGCAACTTTAATTAGTTTCTGTAATTTTTCTTGTGCAAATCAGTGTTTGAGACCAACCCTTGCCACCAGTGGGAGATAATCAAGGGTTTATTGGTAGAAACTGCGTTTTGCTGCTAGAGTTTTGGATCCAAGTCTCGGTGATTCTTACTCTGATCATAGGTTTCTCCAGTCAATTTCTGTGCTTCTTGCAAAATGACAACTCTATCTCTTTTACACTTCTGCCTGACCTCAAACTCAACTTTCTCTCATAAATTGTGAGGATATGGAAAAATTTCACTAATTAGAATTATGTGGATTGCCATGGAGAATCAATCCCAGCTATGAAAGTTTCCATTTTTGTAGTTCTGGGTTACTTTTCCTCAAAATACAGATGCTATGATGAGTATGAATAATAAATTTTGCACCAGTTTTCCAATTTCCACATTACTTTTGGTAATTTCTCAATCCTGTTCCAGGTTTTATATTTTTCCATCTTAGGTCCCCACAACTCAATTTCTGGCTCAAACTAGGTTACTGGCCCATTTTATGGTCTTGCCTTGTAAAAATTGAATTTCTCCTTTTTTCAAAACCTTAGATGAAAATAAATAATTCTATGCAAGAATAATTTGTCAAATAATTTCAATGCGGTCCATTTGAAATTTCACATAATCTGGGTTTATAAGTATAAGTTATGGAAAAACAAGACTTTTTCCTGTGGACTGCATGTATTTATTTTAGTTGCTTGATAGCTCGATGGTTTGATGATCTGGTCAATGCCGTCAGATCAAACTTATTGGCCCAATTTTAAGTGAACAACGCTGGATAACTCATGGATGGATGGAGTTTGGACAGATTACTTAGACAACATCATTGGCTCAATCTTATTCAGACAAGCCTAATATCCCAAAAGCTCAGTAGCCCGATGGGCCCATGATCAGGTCAACGTTGTTGTGTCACTCCCGTTGTGCTAAGCTCAACCATTCATGGCATTCCCAATAGCTTGATATGCCAATGATTGGGTCAACACAATTGGCCCAAGCTCAAGTTCTCATGGCAAGTTTGATATCTTGATTGCTTGAACTACCAGTGATTGATATGTTTTGAAACTGCTGGTTTGTGTGCATGCATTTTAGTTTGAAACTCCCAACAATTGTGTTATTTGTTTTGAGTTTCAGTATATAAATGTATATTCTAGTAGAAATCCATATATCCAGAACCTAATAAGAAGCTCATTTTCAGGAAGTCTAACTTGCATATTCCTTTTTATATGTTTTAATCTAAATTGAAACCTGCTAACATTTTTTGTATAGTGAAGCATTTTACTTTACAATTTTCCATTGTAAACATGGTGGCATGACAGTTCCTCTTCCATTACCTGTGGGAGGATGGATATTTATAGTTCTCCTTCTTATTTCCTCTTGAGTTCCAAAAACACTGTCTTGAACTGATACTAGCCAGCATGATTTGAAACAATTTTCTTCCACTCTATGTGTATATGCAATGGAACTTGTTGATGTATATGTAACTTCGGAATGTATTTCACCCATGTATTTCATATATGTATTTTGTACTCCTATGGAGATGGTATTATTCCTCTATACGGAAGTGTTTGTATTCCTATAGAGATGTTATTATTCCTCTATACGGAAGTGTCGTCATTTATATTGTAAGTGTCGTAACTTATACTTGATGGGTTATTAGACCACCTTGTTGGGGTCGGCCCTGTATAAGTCATGTGGGTCAAAGGGTTATTAGAACACCCTATTGGGGGTTGGCCATGTGGGTCAAAGGGTTATTAGACCACCCTAGTGGGGGTTGGCCCAGTCAACAATATGTTAAGTGGTTAAGTTGAGGCTGACCTAGTTGAGTAAAGGTCAAGTCAAGTTAGTGTATAAATAGAGAGTGTGTCTCTCTCATTTTACACATTATATTCTCTCACTAACACTTGGGAGAGTGGCGCACTTGTGGAGGAGGAGGCTTTGCTGCTAGGAGAAGACTATCTCTTGTATTCTGGTTGTATCATTGCTCTATCTATCTCTGAGGAAGTTATTGGGGTTTTTCACCTTTATGGTTTTTCCCAAGTAAAATCTGTGTCTCTTGTGTGCTTGCATTATTGTGTCCATGATTGATATGTTGTAGATATGCTATACATGTTGTTCTCTCAGTTAAGATCCTAGATCAGATTGAAGTAAATTCTGAAAATTTAACAACAATAACCAGAAAGAAGCTTCTGAACAATCGCAATGAGATTGCAACTTTTCTTCATGGGCCAAGCACGAGCCAAGGAACCTGTTAGCTTCACTTGTCTATGAGATGTCAATATTGATTTCAACCATTAGGGCCGTCTATGTGTTTGTCATCATACTAGTTTTGAGTATGAATGCTTTTGCAGCATGGCATTGTTCATGGTTTTTTGCTTTAATACCACAAGAAATTTTCTGGTTTATCTTGTCTGTTTTCAAGGTATATGTGAAAGGTTTACTATCTGATGCGATAAGTTATTTGTGCATATTGGGTTCATTTTTTTGTCAAGTAAGATGTGTCTGATATGTATGTAGGTATGGGATGTACTGAGCAATGAAGAAGTGGTGGAAATTGTATCATCTGCACCTACCTGCTTGCTGGCTGCAAGAATGCTTGTAGAGTCAGTTGTTCATGAATGGAGATTTAAGTATCCAACCTCTAATATTGATGATTGTGTTGTAGTATGCTTGTATATAAATACTAAAATTACTGAGCAGCCAAGGCCAGAGGACATTTCAATTGCTTCCAATATTGTTGATCAGGTGGAACCTATTGGTATAGTCACTAATGAACTGAAGGATGCATAAAGTTTTGACATGTCCCAAGACTGCAAAGAAACGAATCACTTCATCTTGAAAACATTGGTTTAGAAGAGAATGAGGGGGATGAAATTTCAGCTGCTTCTGAAGAGTTCTTTGGATGAGAAATTTAGTCAAACACTTTATTCGCAGTTCTTAAACACCCCTGTAACATTTCCAGCTGATAAGGTCTGTTCCTGGGTTGAACTAATTTTTAATGCTAAGTTTTGGTTTGTGATTTTTGACAAATAATTGGCATTCAAAACAAAATTGTTCTTAGTCTATTCACTTCAACAATTGCATTCATTCACTTACAATCTGATTAAAAATAAATTTCAGACTTGTAAAAATCTCCAACAATGATAAAGTATTGAAGGCAAGTATCATTAATTTTATAAGGCTATATCAGCAATCTTAATATATGTCTCACATTGGTGGAATTGGCAGTTATATCAACACTTACAACTACAAATATATACCAGACTATTGCTTAAACCTCTGACCTGAAAATCACATGAGTAGATAGTCCTCTTGTGATGGTAAACTCCCCCTTCTTGGCCATGATCTAGCTGAATGGGTTACTGTAGGTGATAGACATCATTCCCCACTTCTTAATGGCTATAGCCTGTAGAGACCCCTCTCTTTTTTCCCAAACATTGATATGGATGAATGGGTCACTGTAGGTGATAGTCATCATTCCCCACTTCTTGATGGATGTAGCGACCCCTCTCTTTTTTCCCAAATGTTGCATTTCACCATGTCAAATGGACATACTTGGACCCTGACGTGAAAGAGGTTGGTTCTTCCACTAATAACCAACAAGTAGCTTAAAGAAGGCCTCCACCAATCCAACTCTTAGGAAAGGATGCAAAGGCTTTGGTACCGACATATAATCTATTTTAACCTCTGACCTTTGACCTATGGATCTCTGTTTCGAGCTTTGCACTTCCAAGATGCAAATGCTTTGCAAGTACCAAAATATTATCTGTTTTAACCTCTGACCTATGGGTCATGGATCTATGTTCCCAGCTTTGCACTTCTAGGATGCAAATGTTTTGATACCAAAATTATCTGTTTTGACCTCTAACCTGTGGGTCATGTATCTTTGTTCCAGGCTTTGGCATTTGCACTTCCAGGATGAAAATGCTTTGATGCCACAATTAATTTAACTAGCGAGAAAAATAAATTTCTCCAATGGTTTTAACAAATTTTAGAATCCAACACATTGCCCCAAACTGAATGCTATTTACATTTATGTTATAACTCTAGGAAAAACAATGTGTTTTTCTTGGAAAATGTAGTATTTATGTGTGCCATTAAATGCTTCCACAATTGATAATATCTGAGCAAACAACTCTGCTACAGACTGAAAAATCACTATGAGTGAATAGTAAAAAGGAAAAACAAACTGAATGAAACCACATCATAAATTAAGCACAAGATTATACTCGAGAAAGCCCTGTCTGGATTAAAAAAAACTCGAGGACTATATCAATGGAGAGAAGAATGAAATATAGAGTTTGGTGACAAAGAAATATACAATCTTCTTACACTGTGATATTGGCAGCAAGGGTATACAATGTACATACTCTGTTCAATGCTGTGCTTTGCTGTGACTGCAGCCTCTTTCCGGCCTGTGTCTTTTATCCAACTCCTTTTCGCTGCTTCCTCGTCTTCCCCCCCAACGTTGCTGGAGAAACTTCGCTTAATATTGCTGAGTTAGGCTTTGAAACTACATTTTATTTTATATTCCAAAACAGGGACATAACAAATATCCAAGCGGTGTATGTTCTTCATTTGGCAGACAAACTTCCCTACAGCGGGTTTTAACCTTTTAGCTTCTTCTTGAAAGACTCTACCAAATTTTTTACTGTTCGATACACTGTTTCGAATGGAGAGACATAGCCTTTTTCTGTCAAGCCCGAAGAGAGCAGTCGTCACACTCCCAGGAGGGGAGGTATTGAAATGGGGAGACAACGACCTTGGCTGTCAAGCTCAAATAGGAGGGTCCTCACACTCCCAGGAGGGAAGGCATCGTGAAAGATTTCAGATCAAAAAATTTGGTGAATAAACCCAAATTTGCAGAGAGTGTTTCTTGGTAGACTGGGCATGTCAATATTGTTTCTCTCACTCAGGTACTCTCCATGATTGTTACTCTTGTAATCTCCGTGATTGTTACCCTAGTTCCAGGTGATGTGGAGCTTGAAATGAATTGATTACCTCCGGCAAGGGCACAAAATCACTGATGGGGTTGCCTTTTTTGTGAAATTGAAACTGTAGTTGGTGACTTTGCATCTGGATATATTGTATTCAAACCAATATCTTCATCGGTGGAGGTTACTCCAATTGGCAACCACAAGTAGTATCATCCGATTCCCACTGAACCAGTGGATTCTAATAAATAAAACCCCTTTCCTCCATTTTCTTTGTCATCTTCAAGTAAGAAAATGAAATCCAGTCTGATGTCCTCAAACATTATGCCTACTTTGCCAAATGTTGTTGATCCCCGGCATATTTCTTCCACATCCTCTAAATTTTGTACCAATCTACATTTTTCACCCTCCTTGATTTCACAACATCATCCGCCTGGCATCTTGCAATTCCTCCCCATCCATCAGATTGTCCATTGTGGGAATCTGCATTTTCTCAGTCTCTATTTTCTAGTGATTACATGAAACAGAGTTATGGAGATCATTACTTACCTGGGTGGCCATAGAAATTGCAGTTGAGATGCCTGGAACCCCAATTGCACAGTGCCTCCCACATGGATGTTGGATGCAGAGTATACTTTGATCTCTACCCTAGTTCGATCATGGAATGAATGTTTCTGTTTCATAGGTACTGGTTCGAAGGTGGGATCAAAAACTTGTTCATGGTGCCATATGCGGGTTTTTAGGTTTTTAAGTGTTTCTTTTGTTTTTTGTTTTAATGTTTTTTTAATTTATTTTATATCATATATATAACTATATTATAATATAAACATAATATTTGTAATAGTAATTTATATATAAAATAGTAAGTTAATTAAATAAAATAAAACATATATGTATATGTAAACTTAGAGTGGTACTTTTTGAAAGGAAAATGTTTTACCAACCATGCCTTATTATTATACATGCCATCACTCTATTTCTTCTAAATGAGAAATAACTTAATACTCTAGGTGAATTGAAGATCTTAACTAGGGTTTTAAAGGAAGGATGTGAGAATGATGAAAGGAGATACCTCCTTGGATTAAGGACAAACAACAAACATCAAGGAACAAGTAGGGGTAAGAACCTACCTTAATGTACTCGAAGAATGTTGATGACCTCTTGCAACATAATGTTTAACAACTATATCTAAATATATGTAATAAAATGGAACATGAGCAACCACAATCATGAATGATCTATTTTTGAAGTGTCATTCTAAGATATTGCTCAGTGTTCGGGTACACAGGGTACTACCAAAGGACCGAACACCAAGAGCAACCAATTCACACAAACAGATCACAGATCAACACACCGATGTTTTGACGTGGTTTAAACCCTCTTGAGGGAAACACTCCACAGCCCCAGCCAAATAGATTCTACAGGACAATTTATTATGCAAAGAAAGAAAGTTACAAATGAGCTTCTCATAATCGATCAACTAAGCAATGACCCTCCATGCTCTTTAAATAGAGATCATGGACCAATCGGGTGTTAAGCCACGGATCAAGGTTAGGTTTGATCTAAGAGAAGTTGAGCCATCGGATCACTCTATGTTGGAAACATATCGTGACCGTCGGATTAAGTATTTACAAATGCATACTAATGTTTACTAAAGAAACACACTATCCCTAACGGATATATTACACAAGTTGATCTTAACTAAATCCTAAGTGTCTAAATATCCTAACATCCCCCCTTAAGAACAACTTGGGATAGGATTGAAGGATTTACAAAAGTGACACTATTAGGAGAAGGAAGGAGGCATTAGAGCCTATCCTCCCTTAATGACAAGTTCCTGAACTCCTAACATAGATCGAAGTTTAGAAAACTTCGCTTCTGTAAGAGACTTGGTGAAGATGTCTACAACTTGGTCATCTGTAGGGCAAAAGAGCACTTCAAGAACACGATCATGAACAAGATTTCTGATGAAGTGCATATGTAGCTCAATGTGTTTGCTGCGTTGATGTAGAACTGGATCTTTGGCAAGCTTGATGGCACTTTGATTGTCGCACCAAAGTGGAGTAGGCTGCTGCTGCTTGAATCCAAACTCTGAAAGGATCTATCGAAGCCATAAAGCTTCTTGACTGGCATTAACTGCTGCTCGATATTCTGCCTCTGCTGAAGAAAGAGCAAGAGCTTGTTGTTTCTTACAAGCCCAAGTAATAGGTCCAGCTCCCAGACTGAAAACATAACCTGCAGTAGACTTTCGATCATCAGGATCGCCGGCCCAATCTGAATCAGTGAAACCAACCAACAAAGGTTCCCCCCCTGTACTGTAATGAATCCCAAACTGAACTGTACCTCGAATATATCGAAGTATTCTTTTAGCTACTTTCCAGTGACTTTCATGAGGTGTCTGCATATAACGGGCAACTCGACCAACGGCAAATGAAAGGTCAGGAAGGGAATGCGTCCAGTATAAGAGACTACCAACAAGCTGACGATACAAGGTGGCATCGACTTCAGGTGAAGTACAAGTGGCAGAAAGTTTGACTCCAGACTGGAAGGGAGAAGGGGCTGGTGTACAATCTTCCATGTGAAAGCGACCAAGAAGGTCACAAGTATACTTAGACTGAGAAATAAAGATTCCTTCTTTGGTTTGCAGGACTTGGAGACCAAGAAAATAATGCAAATGTCCTAAGTTTGACATTTCAAAATTTTGTTTAAGACTGGATTTCACATGGGTTATAAGCTTAGGGTCACTACCAGTAAGAATAAGGTCATCAACATATAGAACAAGTATGATGAGATGGTTTCCTACTTTCTTGGTATAGACATTGGGGTCAGAATGGCATCTAGAAAAACCAGTGTCAAGGAGAAAGTTATCCATTTTGGCATACCAAGCTCTAGGAGCTTGCTTAAGGCCATATAAGGATTTCTTAAGGTGGCAGACAAGGCTAGAGGTATTCTGAACATAGCCAGGAGGTTGTTCCATGTAAATTTTCTCCTGTAAATCACCATGTAAGAAGGCAGACTTGACATCCATTTGATGGAATTCCCAGTTGTGTAAGGCTGCGAGGCAAAGAACAAGGCGGATGGAGTTCATTTTTGCGACGGGAGCAAAGGTTTCATTGTAGTCAATCCCTTCAACTTGGGAAAAACCTTTGGCAACTAACCTTGCCTTAAGTCTTTCAACACTTAAATCTGATGCATACTTAGTTCTGTAGACCCATTTACATCTGACAAGTTTTCTTCCTTTTGGAAGAGGTACAAGATCCCAAGTATCGTTTTCCATTAAGGAACGATATTCTTCATCCATGGCTGCATCCCAATCTGGATTCCCTGAAGCTTCTGCAAAAGTTTCTGGATCAGGATTCTCGGAGACTTGAGCCAAAAGAGAAGAGGCTCGCTGAAACTGAGAACGCGTTCGACGTTGATCTCTAGGATCACCGGCAAGATCACCAGCTGCTTCACATGTTGAACGGACCCATCGAGGAAGCACTTGTGCTGGTGCAACTGGAGGAACATGAGCAGGCGGAGGTGGATTTTCATCCTCACTATCATCATCAGAAACTGGAGTTGGAAACCTGTCAAGGAAGTTGGAAGAAGAAGAAGAAAGCACAAACTTTGAATCAGGCTCGCAGGCCAAAGATGGCACAATCGCCGAGTTAGGCTCGCAAGCCAAGAGATTTTCATCAAATTTAACATCTCTTCTAATGATTATATCATGAGAATGTGGTTGAACAAGTCTATAACCTTTTACATCTTCAGAATATCCAACAAATATGCACTTTTCACTTTTAGGCTGCAGTGCTTTCCGTTTTTCATCCGGAATGTGAGCCCATGCTTCACTACCAAACACACGAAAGTGACTTACATCAGGTTTAGTTTTACTCCATGCTTCTTCCGATGTTATACCTTGTAATGCTTTTGTGGGGGTGCGATTAACTATGTAATTTGCATAATTTATGGCTTCAGCCCAAAATTGAAGACTTAGTCCCTTAGATTGGATCATACAATTAGCCATTTCTTTTAAAGTGCGGTTCTTCCGCTCAGCTACACCATTTTGTTGTGGTGTATATGGAACAGTGTGCTATTGTTGGATGCCTTGTTCAGTGCAGAAAGTAGTGAATTGTTTGTTAACATATTCTCCTCCATTGTCAGATCTTAACTTAATAATTTAATGACCAGATTGTTTTTCAACAAGGGCCTTGTAGGTCAAGAACATGTTAAATACTTTGCTCTTAAGTTTTAGGAAATAAACCCAAGTGCGTCTGGTGTAATCATAAATGAAAGTTAAGAAATATTTGAAACCAGAAAAGGAAGCAAATGGAAGAGGACCACACAAGTCACTATGCACAAGCTCCAAGGGAACCGAGGCGTGCCAAGAGGCATGTTTGTCAAAACTGTCCCGATGATGTTTTTCGAGTACACAACCGGAACAAACACCATCTCTGCAAGATACCATCGGAAGACCTGTCACCATATTTTCTTTACATAGTTGTTGCAATGAGCGATAATTTAAGTGACCAAATCGCTCATGCCAAAGTTTGCTCAAGTTATCACTATGAGCAACAAAAACTGAAGGGAAAGGTGATGACACAAAGTTGTTAAACTTGTACAACCTGGTAATATCATCAACAATTCCGGTAGCTATGACCTGTTGAGGATCTTTAAAATCCTTGATTACAACTTGGTGAGGTGTAAAGGTCACAGTTTTACCTTCACCAGAATGAGTGATCTGATAGACTGATAACAAATTGCAGGAAATTCTTTGAACACATAGTACATCACTAAAATGACCATTATCTATTGGAACTGTTTCAGCTCCTACAACACTTAGAGATCTATGATCACCAACAAATATTTGTTTGGTGTTATATTCATGCATAGTAGAAAAGATGGCTTGATCCTTAGCCATATGATAAGATGCACCAGAATCAATGAGCCATTCATTTGAAGTAGAAGAAGAAGATGCATTATAAGAATAACCAGAAGCACAAAGTGCATGTCCATGAGAGGCAGATTCTAAAGGCGAATCTAGGCTGATGTGGTGCTTCTTCATTGCTGCTTCCAAGGATGCCATCTTCTTGAAACACTTAGATTCATCATGATTATCTTTCCCGCAATAGTTGCAATGACGCTCAGTCTTCTTGCCTTTTGGCTTGGATCCTTTGTCATTTTTTAAAGAAGGAGCTGACTGAGAGGGTTTGGGACCCTTGTTTGACTTATTATTGCGAAAATTTTGTTTCTTGGGAGGCTTGGACTTTTCTTTCTGTTGGGACAATAAGGCTTTCCCAGAGGTATCTTCATTGTTAATTATTCCAAGATGAATGAGTTTATCTTGTTCTCTAATCAATGATTCACAAAAGGATTCAAGACTAGGCTCTTGATAACTAGCTACATTCAAGGATGCTTTCATGGAGTAAAATGTAGATACAAAAACAGAATATGCAGGTCCAAGTTTGGAAAGAATATGATAAATGCATTGTTTGTCTTCCCTCTCAATATTACATTCTGCACATAAGAGTTTAAGAGTTTTATACTTAGATAAATAATCTTGAATGCATGAAAAGTCACTTGGATTTAAAGAAATCAACTCATTTTCGAGTTGGTGACCTCGAATTTCATTGTGTTTATCAAACACAGATTCCAACTTGTCCCAAGCAGCATTAGGTTCATCAATTCCAGATATGTGGAATCGCAAATCAGTAGAGATTGACATCCCAATCTATCCACGAGCTTCATCACATCTATTTGCCCATTTTATTTTCTTATCATCATCAGTGAGTTCTTTTTCTTTCCCTGAGGTAATTATGAAAAGTCCCCTACTTCGTAGAACATCCTCCATACGAGATTTCCATGAGAAATAGTTGAAACTGTTAAGTAGAATATCACAAGGGGCGGCCATATTTGTAAATTAATGGTTGTAAAAGAAAAAACCAATAGTCTGGATGTGAAGAGCTAAAAAAAATAGGCGGTTTAAAAAAAACGACACTGAAAACTGACTCTGTATGATGAAGTTATGCTTGAACAAAGAAACTGTTGAAGATGTCCCCAATAGTGACGTGGCAGCTAGAGAATGTTTAGCAAAAAAAAGAACCTCCCTCTTCCCAAGATGAACCTTTTGACAATCACTTTACAAGAAAGTTGCTTTAAGTGAACTACTTTTATAAAATAAGTGATTTCACTTTTACAATGATATTACTTTTAAATAGTGCAACAATAAATAAAAAAACTTAAGTGACTCACTTGTATTTTTATTTTTTTATTATTATTTAAGTGAGGTGCACTTTTATAATAAA
Source organism: Larix kaempferi (assembly GCA_027924585.1). Classification (NCBI taxonomy): domain Eukaryota; kingdom Viridiplantae; phylum Streptophyta; class Pinopsida; order Pinales; family Pinaceae; genus Larix; species Larix kaempferi. The sequence goes on along the minus strand of BSBM01001163.1, from coordinate 6,537,473 downwards.
ATAACTTGAAAATAGAAATTGCATGCACCTTTTCTTTTAAAAGTAACTTCCTAAGACTTGAACTCAAGACCTATTAAGGAATAAAGCAACTTTGAACCAAGTGAGTTAGATTAAAGGTATATAAAATATGGGAATGAGGAAGGGTTTTTTTTTTTTAAATTTTTTTAATTTTTACTCTTCTTGCTCGGTTTGCGTGCTTGCCCTTTTTCCTGCAAAACAAACCACAAATCGAAACAAAAAAACTTTTCCACACTGGTGGAGTTAGATCTTGTTAGCTTGTCCGGAAAGTCTACGTTTTCTCTCTATTTCTGATTTGCCGAGATCGCACAAGGTGCACGGCAAAGAGCATACGCAACCGAGAAAAACCATTTCCCTTTCTGTTTATGATTTGCGGAGATCGCTCAAAGTGCACGGAAAAGAACATACGCAGACGAGAAAGCAACAATCCGAACCAAAAAAAGAAAATCTAACAATAAAAAATGATAAAATATGAGATTTTTTTTCCTTTTAAAACAGAAAATAAAAAAAATCGTCACTGTAACATTATACCTTCACATCTGATGAAATATGTGTTTTTGGAGCAACCGGGAACCGTTTTCGATCAAACGAAAACTATTTCCCAATGGAAACGATGCTCTGGACGCAATGGAACACCTCCCATAGCCCAGAAATGGACAGAAATACCAGAACTAGAAACCCTTTCGAGTTTCGGCAACAACAGTTCAAGATCTAGATCACAACCAGAAGCGGCACTTCATAAAAGCTCTGATACCATGTTCGGGTACACAGGGTACTACCAAAGGACCGAACACCAAGAGAAACCACTTCACACAAACAGATCACAGATCAACACACCGATGTTTTGACGTGGTTTAAACCCTCTTGAGGGAAACACTCCACGGCCCCGGCCAAATAGCTTCTACGGGACAATTTATTATGCAAAGAAAGAAAGTTACAAATGAGCTTCTCATAATCGATCAACTAAACAATGACCCTCCATGCTCTTTAAATATAGATCATGGACCAATCGGGTGTTAAGCCACGGATCAAGGTTAGGTTTGATATAAGAGAAGTTGAGCCGTCGGATCACTCTATGTCAGAAACATATCATGACCGTCGGATTAAGTATTTACAAATGCATACTAAAGAAACACACTATCCCTAACGGATATATTACACAAGTTGATCTTAACTAACTCCTAAGTGTCTAAATATCCTAACACTTGGTGTCCTCAAACCTTTATTACCCAAAATTGTTGGGACTATCTCTTGAGGTGGTGATGTTGGAAGACCAAGATGTGTAGATGGGATGGAGCCAAAGACACCCTAGAGCAACCAATTAATCCAACAAGAGAAGCCAAACTAAAGAAGTGGAAGACTTGCAGTCAAGGAAACTTCTAATCCATGGGAGGTTTGAAACATCGGTAGATCCAAGCAATGTAAATATGTGAGGAATGAGAGCAAGAGAGACAGGTTATAAAATGTGATGCTAATCCAACAACATAAAGTCAAGTATGGAGAGAATGATTTGGCCCACTAAATAAAGGCTTACTAGGTCATTTAAATAGATTTTGGAACAAACTAAAGGCATATGAGATTAATGTTACGCTAGCTATTAGACAAATTGTTTTTTCATACAATCTATTTCATGGGTTTTGAATAAGGAACCATAGGTTTCTCAAACATATTGTAGGTTTTGAACATTGTAGGTTTTTTAAATGGAGGATATTGGCCTTTTTTTATCCATAGGAACACCAAGGTGGACATTATAACATTCTATACATAGGTGTGATGAGTTGGCATCCATAGACAATATCGAAAAATTAACTGAGAGGAACAAAATAAACATATTTCAACTGATGAGATGTAATAGACTCTTACTTATCGAAGCTTCAATCGAGTGTTGAAAGGGTCAAACTATGATGATTTTGGCCAAATGAAATATGAGCATGATAAGTACGATAAGTTGAACACAATGGTATAAAATTCAAGAAACGATGATTCTTTTAATAAGAAACAATCAATCTCCAAGACATCTATTTACATTATGATCACTCGTGTCTTTGAATCCATGATCTACAATGTTTCAACTTACTAGATTTTAACACTACAGATGGATTTAGAGACCTCTTTAATTTTAACACTGCAGACGGATTCAGAGACCTCTCTAAAGGGGTCTTTGAATCCGTTTGCAGTGTTAAATTTTAGTAAATTGTACAAATTCATTGTCAAAATTGTACTTTTCCATTGTCGGAGTGAGACAACTAAAAATGATCAAATAAATGACCAATTGTTGTGTGGTCGTTTTTAGCTTAGTTCTTATCCTATGACCAAATTGGTCATTTATCTTGGTCATTTTTAGTCTAGTCCTTATCCAGTGACCAGATTGATCATTTATCTTGGTCATTTTTAGTTAGCTCACTTAAAATTTATCAATTTTGGTCATTTATCCCTTAAAAAAACTGTGGTGACCAAATTTTTTGGTTGCTTGGTCACTAATCTCTCATTTTGTACTAGTGAAAACTCTCAAAACTAATTAAAAACAAGAGAATTGTTAAAGACAAGTTCTAGGACTTTAAATATTGATTTAGTTTAATATTGTTTAGATCAAATTCATATTGAGGAGTATAGGAATAACAAGAGGACAATGAAAGGGATATAGAGCATAAAATGGTCAAAATGTGAGGCCTGACATACTCCCAAACCCAACATATTGCATGTCCTCATGCAAGGAATAATCCTTAGTCAAAACTGTAAACAAAAATAGGAGATCCTTAATTCTTTGCATCATTTGGATTGTCCCTTGCTTCATCTTCTGTTTGCTTCCTTGTTTATGAGAGTTGCTTCTTAAGAGCCCTATTTTCTATGAGGAGAATAACATTCTCTTGATACCTTCTATTGAGTCTGCAATGCAATTTCTTTTTTTCATGAGTTAATCTCTCAACTTGGGATCAAAATTTTTTCCACCTATGCACACATGTCTAATTCCTGAGCCTGTAATTGTGTAATGCGATCCTTCATTGTAGTATTCTCGATCTTGAGAGATCGGTCCAACACTTCATATTCATACAATTCCTCCTTTAATCGTGCATTTTATGCCTATGTAATATCCCTGACCTGATATCAGATGATATTATCTCAATCTCAAACTTTGAAACCAGAAAATTGCATAATAGAAACTATTCTTCAAAACTAGTTAAGATGAGACTAGCATTGGTCAATGATTCACCCACTCAAAGCTTGACTGATGTACTCTCTTAGATATGCCAAATGTCTTGAAGAGTGTGCAGAATAAAGGACAATGGCATTGAGTCTAGCTTCTGAGTTGTAAGCACAATGTACTGGGGCCATTTATGTTTTGAACATCAACCAGGATGAAGTCTACTCCAAGGCTGCCTGGGCACACTAGCATATTCCTACTAAACTCTTTAACTTACACTTGAAATCAAACATATGTGGATAACAGGTCATAACCCCCTATTATATTGAAGTACAATTTTTACAAAGGTTTTGGTAGGTTCTGGCAGTGTTTGGAGGCCAAGGGAGAAATGGAGCTAGGATGGACTGCTCAACTAGATTGTTTCCAGGATCTCCCAAATAGGATGATAGGGATACAAATTATCAGGAAGAGGATTGGAAGGTCTTCATTAATGTCTTAATAATATCATATGACTGATAAAACTGAAATTGAGCATTCAGAGAAAGTTTATTTGAACATACTGAAAAAATAGTCAAATAGAAAGGCACAATGAGCTAGTCTTGATAAGTTTGAATGCAAACAGCCAAAGAAAGCCACGAATATCTGATTTTTGACTTGGAATAGATTATAAAGGAAATTTAAAACCTATAGAAACTTTCATTAAGGAAAATGGTTTCATAGAACTCAGTATATTACAATTCTTGGAAGACTAGTCAATTAAAATTGCGCAAAGAGCTAGTCTTGAGGATTATGGACTCAAACAACCTCCAAGGATCTCGAAATATTATTATGATATTTAATGTAAATCAAACATGAAATTAAAAGCAATAAAAAATACTCATTGATATGATTAAGCAATAAACCGAAGTATCATGGCTCTATCTTCACAAAGAGTCATTAATTGTGAGTCATTACAATGAATGGAAGAAGAGTGTTACAGAAAAGTGTTACAGAAGAGTAAGAAGAAGATATGTTGACACTTAATATGATCTGTATGATGATAATGATATGTTGGATGCTCATGGGAGGCGCATTGGTCTTTTGTAGCTTATTGCAAGATCTCCAATTGATCTCTCTGTCTCTCTCAGTGAGACTCAATAAAACTACATCATTCGGCTTGGATCTCTACATCAACTTCTGAAGGATTTATATTCACATGAAATAGATGGATTAGATTTGCAATAGACTTAGTGATGAAGACTGGATGTCATCATCATTTTAGTATAAGTAGGGGTACATATCTCAGCTAGGACTAGGGGCATATCTCCCAGGTCAATGAGGAAAAATTGCACTCAATTCAAATCACAAATAATCAAAAGATCTGAAATGGAATTGTAATACTTCTTTTATAGAATATTGAGGTGACTTGTTTAGCAAGTAAGATAGGCTAAGGTTCCTTCATGGAGTGGATAAGGTTTATTTTATTTCTTCTTTAGCTTTTTCCTTGCTCTCTACTTTGCTTTGCTTTCTGCTTTTGCTTTTTATTTATCTTGATTTATCTTTTCTATCCTACTTTTTCCTACTTTTCTACCTTATCCTGCTTTTCTTCTTTGTTCTATTTTTTCCTGCTTTTCTGCCTTATCCTTCTTTTCTGCTTTGTCCTGTTTTTTCTTTCTTTTCTTCTTTATCCTGCTTTTATTCCTTTGTCGTTCTTTTCTTCTTTGTCCTGCTTTTGTCCTACTTTTTTGCTTTGTCTTGCTTTTGACCTGTTTTTTTGCTTTATTCTGCTTTTCCTGAGCTTTGCTTGCTTTTCTTCTCTTTTTCCTACCTTCCTTGATTTGACTGTTTTATATTTTCTTCCTTCGCAAGTCATCACTTGGTAAACCATAATCATCTAATGTGTCCTTGTACATACTTATCCATTTTATTTTATTGAAATAAATATCTATTAATAAAAATTAATTCTACCAAGTGCATTTCAAACTTAGGATAAAAATAAATTTAAACTTCCTAACTAATTAATGCCTTAACTTCAGGATTTAACCCCAAGTGCATGAAATTTCCTCCTCAACCCAAAGGATTAGTTGGGCTAGGAATTCCTTCCATTAATCATAAATAAGGGGACATGACATGCTGCAATTTTGAAAATTCTTGAAGAGAAATCAAACTGCATTTACCCGGTGCTTCAGAACTCTTTGGAAGTGTGGTGGGATTGGAAGGATATGCAGGTATATCGTCTTGCATGTTTACTAAGGATTTTACAACGACCGAGGACTCACCTCCCATTTCATCATTAGTGTCAATATGAAATGTAATTTGAAAACCAAGAAAATAATGGCCCTGCTCCGAATTAGGCACTGAGTTTTTATGTGTCATACTCCTAGTGATGCGTTTCATTTCTGGTTCAAACAGTGGAATTTTATCATGGCTCTCAATTTTCCTTTTCTTTCTTTCTAATGGGTTTTTAGTTTTTGACTTGTCAGAGCTACTAGAACCATGCCTTCAACTACCTCCTACTGAAATTTTACTCTGAAAAATGCAGGTATTTCGTTGTAAAACGTTTCCCCATGTATCCCTACAACTCTTTAATTCAGGTACGATCAGAACTTTAATCAAAACATAGTGAAATAGATTACTCTCAGGTCGTGAGGTCAATTTTTGCACTCGACACATTTTACCCAAACTCTTCAGAAGACAATGTGGGAAGTTTAAATCCTTATCTGACACAAAGCGTTGCATAAGACGAATGTGATATGTGAAGGTAATATTGTAGCGCCCTTCACAGGTGAGGTATTTTTGGAGGACAATCAAAGGTTTTTCCCACCTATCCTCGAGCCATTCTCTTGGTACGCCTTTATACCATTCTGCCCCAGCTCGATATTCCTTCTTCAGAAATTTGTTGCGCTCCTTGAGTGGTAATGGTCCATTCTTAAACCATTTCTTTCCTGTTTGGGGTATCCCAATAGCTTCTGATATGGTCTTCTCTGTAACTTCCATAACCATATCTCCAAACCGTGCAACTTTACCATCAAACCCCTGTGAAAATGCTAACAAAACCCGATCATCATGGCCCTGAAATTTAGCAAAGAACTCATGCCAACCCTACGCACGGAACATTGCCTAACATGCATTGTATTCTTGGGTAGCTTAGAGAACATGGATCGAAGCTGGTTCATAACGTACTGCCACCATTGTTAATGGCACAATGAATAGGAAAACGTTTATGAAATCGAAGAGTTGGGACAGGCAATGAAATAGTAGGAAGAAAAATGGTAATGGATTTTAATTGTTTTAGATTTCAAATCGCGGTATAAGGAGGATGGAGTAATGATGATGGGATGCAAAGGATAAGGGAATGTGGCGCATAAATACATATCTAGGTGGAATAATCAGAGTACGGAATTCCTCAGATCGCACGATTATGTTCAAAGATATGGAAATAAATTATGTCATAAGCTGATGAAGTACTAGATTTCTAAGGCCTTCATTAGTAATTTATGAAGATGTGTTTGTTGTAGCAAGACCCAATAGTCAACTAAAAATATGATGTAGGATCATTGGTACAGGAATAATGGTGCGGAGCATTTCCTCCTTTGTGAACTCTTGATATGAACTCCATTGATCAGAAGATCGATAAACAATGACTTCCAATTACTTAATGTAAGGTAATTGAACATCCCACAAAATTCTGCAGATATATTGTAGAAAGATAATATATTGTATTGTATCGAATATATTGAGCACAACAACTACCAGGGACTTGACTGGTTGGTCGAGAGGTGGCACTGATATTCCCCCCACCAGGTTCAAATTCCCCCCAGTAATGTGGTATGTTTTGTATCGTGAAATAGCAGGGTCCAGGGCCATTATGACCATTAAAGTCAGTCTGGACATGGCATTTTCCATACAGTGTGACACAGCATCCCACCTCTTGATAGGTGATAGTTGCTAGATGCTCGGCACTTAGTCATAAGGAAGCATCTAAGATAGTTTGCTATATTGATCCCAACAACTCCCTAGAATTATTTTAGCAATAGATGCAAGATGCAGTGAAGAATTTGTTTGGTGGCATGAGAAGGAATAACAAGAATTATGTACAAAATTTTGAGCAACCCCAAAATATCTCCCCACATTTTAGATTCCATATAGGAAGTAAAGTTAACAATATGAGGGTTCCAATTAAATCTCAAGCAAATGTTGGTGGCAGTACAAATGACGTTTAGTTGTCAACCTGAATAATAGCAGGCAATCAACAATCAATTTTGCAACGTTAAGTGCATGAAATTCAAAGTTCTCTCAACGAGTTAAGACTGAGCAAGAAATTTCAGGGATGAATTCACTATTATTTTTTAGCTTCTTGATAGAAACTAGAAGTAAAGATGCAAGAGGAAGTGAAAAAAATGTTAAGTGAAATGGGAAAAGGCATTACCAGGATTATGGATGCAATTCTAGCAACATCCTCAAAAAATATCCCTGCATTTTAGATTCCATCCCAGAATTGAAGCTAATAATCTAAGGGCTAAAAGCAAATCTCAAGGAGATTTATTCGTATTGTTGAGAATGTCAAATTTTGGTAATAAAAAAAATTTCAAGTTGTGAACCATGATTAGTAGCACGCAAAACCAACAATTGGAGGCGGCAACAATAGGCATCTCAATCTAAAATGAGATTTAACAAGTGAACACTCTTAGGGATGAATTCCTTACCTTGATCATAATCTTGAAGAAAATGGAGTAAGAATTGGTATGTACCCTTTGACTGATAAGTTGTGTATGCTGTTTGAACTTTGTGATAAGGAATCTGGTTAAACCAGCTCCATAAGGAACATATGAATATAAAGGAAATTCTAATTATATAATTCTTGGATCAGTAGAAGATATAATGAACAAATTTAAGTGGCATATGCAATATTTTCACTAGGTTGCTGTAGTTTAACAGTCCCTATAGGCTATATTGGTTAGTCTTAGTTAAGCTTGCTGAATTTGTAATCTATTGTTTTTGTATTATACATATATTCTATCCTGCAACAAGAAACAAACTCTCGGATACAAACAACAACATCTGGACAACTCCATGTACCCCAGCAAAATCATCTTTAATATTTTCTAGACCAAGAAGAGTCTTTACAAGCTATCTCCATATGTATCAGTATTTTCACAAAATATCTTCAAGACAATTTTGCCAAAAAAAATTGTCACACTAAACTTGGTCTTCCTTCCATGAAACTGGCAGGGAAACCTTGTAACTGTTTCGGTGAAACCTGTACCCGGAGCGAATCATTGCATAAAACACAAAACTCGTGACTTATAAACTAGCAATTTTAAGAACATTTTAAGGACTGGACCATATAGATAGTCGAAGGGATCTTTACAGAGGTTTAATAACAGCCTCAAAACCAACAATAAAGAACAAAATACATTTTTCTAATTTATAACGTATTTAATATTTATGGTTCTTAATTGATTGGTATGTGAAAAAAATGTATACCATTGCAACAAGATCTTAGATATTCGATATGATTGGAAAAAATGATTAGAATTATGAGCACATTGCATTGTCCAGAACAAATTAAGAGCTCTCTGAAAAGTAGAGAATTGTATGATACAGCAAGTGGCCTTCAATGGCTAAGGTTTGTGCCTTCTCTGGCTTGGGTTTTGTGATCTTAAGGTAACAAATATACAAGCAGACTAACAAATTTTCCAGTAAATCGTTCCAAACTTGATATGATTTTATAAAATGTAGATAGTTCTTTAGAGGGTTTCTTATCAAGGTTTTCTCTGTTGCTCCATTCCTGCAGCTTGCTGCTTAGTTTCTTAATTTGGCAGTGACAGATTTGGTGTTCCTTGTTCCTTCAATTAAAAACTCTTCCATGGTATTCTTCTTTACTCGTTTTATTTGATACCTTGGCACCCTGTCTTACATTATTAACCTTTCATGTGTTTTTCTATTTGCATTTGTAAATTCCAGTTAAGAAAGTTCCTCGGCTCCTTAATATTCACTCTTTTATATTCTTTGTTTCCTGCCATAAGGAGGGCTTTCTAGAGTCCGAAAATATTCATATATTTACTTACACACTTGGTACTGGGACTGCCCTTGATTCCATAGTAGAATCCCTCTATTACAGTGAAAATTTATTCAATTGGCATGGTCAGTCGTTTTCTTCATCTAAGCAAATTACTTATTTTTATCAAGTTACCCTTGCAAAAAATTGCTACTACTTTCTGTTGATTAGTGAAGTAGGAGAGCAATTTAAGTTTAGACTTTAAACTTTAATGCTATCACAAGCTTCCCAGTTATTGAAGCTTGGCCTAGTCAGTTCAACATGTGTGAAAAAAATTGGGGAATACGGGTCACTTGTGATATTTTCTTATTCCTCCTTTTATACATCTAAATTCTAATTAAGTGTTGAATGGAAAGTTAAGAACTGTTTCCAATAAATCCGGCCAAAAGGTAATTCTACCACCTGCATTCCAAAGATATGATGTCTATGATCACTAGTGCAATAAATCCAACCAAAAGGTAATTCTACCACCTGCATTCCAAATCTATGATGTCTATGATCACTAGTGCAATAAAGTGCTCACCGCCTATTTGAATTTAAAAACAGTTGATTGCAGCTTGGGAACATTCCTTGGTTTTCTTATGTGTAAATTTTCTTTGAAATATCCCGAAAATTTAAAGATGCAACCTAAGTCACCAGAGTATTCATACTATCTCAACACGCCCAATACAAAGACTAAGGTAATATGGAATATTAGTGCGATGTCACTAAATCTATTTTTTTTAATAACAACCAAGGAATGTGTAATTAAATCTTTACACTTATGAATGATGGAAATAAAAAGAGAATTGTTGATACTGAGTATATATGTTTGCAATTTCAATCAAAATGTCTACCTAGATTTCAAAATAATGCATTACTTTTATGAATTGTCTTCTTCTTCATGTGTAGATTAGAAAAAATTCAAGGCTTACACAATTTGATAGAAGATACAAATGAGAGACATTGCAAGATACAAGATTAAAATTAAGATATTTCAAGCTTAAAAGTAAAACACACAATTTGTTTTTTCTGAGCTTCAAGTTTCCGATGAAGAAAGAAATAGAACTTAAAGTCGAGTGCATAAGGGAAATTGATTGATCCACGCTCCTTTATGAATTCATGCAGATGGAGAGATCGATTTTTTAGACGAGGTCGACGCTGTCGCTGTATGGATTTGGAAAATGGTCGAGCCTCAACTGAACCGGCTTTGTTTGGGTTTTCGACGGTCGTTTACTTCAACCAATGAACAACAACTTTGAAAGTTGAAATGATCTTAAGATATGAACGCTAAATCTACATGACCTTTGAATTCTCATTAACGGTTCTGGGTCTGACCTTGAACTCTAGGCATGTCTGAAAGAGTTGACGACATAGTTATCCAAACAAATAGGAGTTATGCCTAAGATCTCGATGAGAGCCTTCATAATAGCAATAATCGATGAGGGAGATTTGGCTCAGAGACAGCACGAGCTCAAGTTGTGGAGGATTGAGTTGCCTTCTTTATTCAATCTCATCACCGAGCTAGGTCTGTAGCCAAAATTGGGGAAAAGTACCATATCCAAGAAGAGGGCCTCAAGTCTTTTCATATAATTCAGCTTCCCATCAGTTATGGTTAGCTTTGCTTTTCCGTCATTAGTAAATAAGGTTATGATGTGAACTGGCATGTGTTATATGAAATACTTGTAAAATACAAAACTAAGAACAAAACAATCACCTTCGCATTTTACCCTTTCCACCAGTGCGAACTACACCAACCATCTTCATCAGTTTCTCCCTGTCCATCTGAGGTTCCATACATAAATTGTGTGATCGGGCATGCCCATCATTTGCAGGATGAAGATATGCATGGGAAAAAGAAACAATATTATGACATTTTTCTGGTAATATTTTGAACACTTGGAAATTGATTTCCGTTAAAACACAAACAATACTCGAATGGAATCTACTAGCGTTAAAAATGTAAACAGAAAATTGAGATGCCAATATGAGCCCAGCCGTAGGAAAATTAATCACCTCATATAGATAAATGGAAAGCATTCATTTTTATGTCGATTGTTAGCATAGGTATTTTTTCAAAGCATGAATGGGATATAGAAAATGAAAATTTGTGATTGATGTAATCCGAGCTCTGTGGGGAAAAGTGCCCAGTCCTCTAAAAAATATATACCACATGACCGCTGGCTGAAGCTAAAAGAAGACAGAAAGGTTCGCGAAATGGTTTGGGAAGACCATGAAATAAGTAATCAATGGCGAGGATCAAGGTGGAGGTAAGATCGATGGTGGAAACAGTCTTCCGAAATGACCATAGGAGACAGATTAAGGGAGCGGGAAGTTAAACGGCTAAGATTGGTTCATCAGAAATCAACAGAGGGGATTAGCTTCCACCATGGAAAGAGCGCGATGGATAGTAATGAGACCCCACTGGGAAATAAAGGAAAGATTAAGTAGTAAGCAAGTTCCATGGTTGATCGATCATTGATTTCCATATCAATGGTCTAGGAGGAGTTCCGCAGCACCAACATGCACAGAGAAATGACAGCGTTGGCGGTTGCGGAATTACAAACTGCCCACCACGTTTCGTTCTCTCAGGATTCCGAAAATCACAAAAGTGGTATGGGAAACCACTTGGGAACTCCGCGGAACCACTATTGAGATGGTCAAAGGTCAATAAGAGAGATCCATGGCTAAGATCGAACCAAAAAGAGATCCAACGGTGGAGATACCTTGTTAAGGTGACATGGAAGTGAAGAATGATCCAACGGTTTGAACTTTGCATAGGAAAATCAACGTTGGCAAGGATTTCTCTAGTAGGGGAAGAAGCAGATGGATAATGGCTACTGGGACAGAGAGGTGGAATAAGACCGGGTTAACTAGTGAGCAGGTCCTACCATTGATTAAGAGGCGAAAGAAAGATCAATGATGCAGGGAGATTTCCGCATTGTGGATATGCGTGGTAGAATAGGTGAGGAAGCGGTTGTAGAATCCAAAACCGTTAAACACGTGGCAACACCTCGGCATTTCACAAGTTTAAAAAGCAATAATGAAACCCGCCCAACCGCCGTGTGAAACCACCTACGCTGGTTGTAATTCCAAATCAATGGTTGAGATTGATCTAGGATATATCCGACTGTAGATAAGGTCTCATACATTTTCACAGAGGTGATGGTAAAACGATAACAAATCGGATGGTCCAGATTGTAGCATAGAATATTAATGGAGGAGACAAGTGTTCGCTGAAAGAGAATCAAGGGAAATAACGAGAGTTGGGTTATAAAAAGGTGAAAAGTCACATGAAAACTAACATTTGTCTTATAAGGAGGCAACGTCAGAAGGTTCTGGAAAAGTGTGCAGCGAAGAAAGTGTCAGGAGATACCAGGTTGCAGGTTGTCAGTGTCAGGTAGGTTCTGAAACCTGTGCACTCATTAGAAAAGCTTATTTATATAATGGAAGGGGTTGCAGAAACCTTGAATGTCGAAAATACTAGGATAGAAGATGCCCTAGAAGATAGGGATAAAGATGTTTTCAACATAGTGGTTAGGTTTTCGATTACAAAGATAAAACTAAGGTTAGATAGGTTGCATAAAGAAGGTACTGATATCCACAGAGTTTTTCAATCATCTTTTATATACCTTTGTCCGGACCAAATCATTGGATTTCCTGAGTTTGTCTCCTGGTGCGTAGAGAATTACTCGCAAGCTGAAAGAGTTGTCATGAATGCTCAAAAGTCTAAAATTGTTTGCCATGTCGAACCCACTGTTGTCCGAAATTCCTTTGAAGTACCCCCATTGTTACAGCGTGATTTTCCACCTTGTGAGCATCAGCATTCTTTGGCCTTCAGGATCCATTTTACTGACTTAGATCTATCATTTTCCCTCTAGGAACACACAAACCCCTATTTTTGTTCCTGTACACTAGTTGTTCCACTATAGCTAGCGTACATGTAGGTGGTTCCACTATAGCCCGCAGACACCAAGTAAAATGGTAAAAACCAATAAATAATTACTTTTTACTCCAAAAAAGCGGTCTTAGGGTGACCTTTGGCCCTCCATATACCCTGAAACGACTCGATGAACGAACTTTCACTTACCCTTGGAAGGCTATATATTGAGCTCTTATGGTGTATGGAAGGGAAGAGAAAGAGAAATCAAGATAACTCTAGTGGATTTTTACCGTGACTTGAGTCTACATTCATTGATCCTTGTTGTTGTGAACTCCTTATGTTCACCTACCAAACTCCTTTCATAGTTTGAGTTTGCCATTGCATGGGGGGATTGAAGTGGTGGAGGCATAAGTGGAGAGACCCACCCAGTTCTTGGTTTAGATTGGTTGTCGACAAGAGGTCGTATATTGTACTTCTTGTTATTCATTAATGGAAATACTCATTTTCTTGTCTAATTGATGTTGTGAATATTGTTAAATTACATTAGGTTATATTTGCTTATGATATCATGGATCATGCTATTGATTATTCTAATATCTTTCACATGTTATATGCACTTGCTTGTACTTGTTGTTGAGACTAATTTGCAAGTTCAAGTGTAGAAGTTGAAAGCTCAACGAGGATCTACTTCGAACATCTGGTTGAAGGTTGGTCTTTTCTCCATTATCTTAGCATTATCATTTATATAGCATTGCATTGGGAATTGAGTTATTTTCTGGTAGTCAGCTATCTGTTGTGGTCTGCCCCAAGCCATATGAAGTTTTCTCTGTAACATAAATGGCAACTCCACTGGGGAGAACATCCAATTTTGGGGATTTTTAGGCATTTTTCCTTATTTTGAGTTGTTGTTTGTCGAGCTTCTGTGTCATTGGTTGGCCGTCGGGATCTACAGTAGAAAACTAGCTTTTTCTGGGCTGTTTGACCTTTTTTGGGCTCATTTTCTTTTCCATGTACGCGGGTCAACCTTGTTTTGACCGCGTTTACCCGCCTCTGTCTGAACTATAGCCCGCGTCTGCCCGCAGCTGTTCTTTGAACAGTTGCGCACAACTTTGGGATTGTTTGATTTTTTGGCTTGGGTGTTTGCTAGGTTGATTCTAAGTGTTCCTGAGTCTTAGTTGGTCCTTTCCCTGACTGTTCCATGCCTTATTTGTGACCAGAAACTCCTCTTTCTTTTAGTTTTTGAGCTTTTAGATTTTTCACAGTTTCTTGTTTTATAGCTCATTAGCTTGGTTGAATCTTACTGTTTGGGTCTTGCTGGGTTGTCCATTTGATATGCTCTACATTCCTTTACTGAATAGTTATATTTTGCTTGCATTTTTTCATTTCATTATATTGAAAAAATACAAAAACATTGTTTTGCATTTTCCTTGCATTTATAAGAGAAAATACAAAATATTTGATTTATGTACTGCATTTTGCATCTGAGTGCTTGTGATTTCATCTAGGACTTGCTTTTGCATTGAAACGTTAAAGAGATTGCATTTTATTTCGAACCGTTGGATTGATTGTCATATTAGTGGCATGCTCTTTTATTGATTAGATGAGTCTAGTGTTTTTCTGTTGTCCATACCATTGAGTCTTATACATCATCAGTTTCATGACCATATCCTTTGAGTAATTACAACCATTAAAATCAATGCTTAATCTTAAAATTGATTAGAAATGATTTTTATTTTATAGGGTGCACCAACTAGCTCAGGTTTAGAGTCTTGGAATAGATCATTGTGAGTTAACAATCCAAGACTATTGAACCAACATTATGTGTCTGACCAGGGAGTGGTGAAACCCATGATATACATCAGTTCTTAGGAAGCTCTATTGAAACCAGAGTTAAGCACGAGGTCACGGGAGGTTGGTTGCAGAGATATCCCTCCAATACTGGCTGAACGTGGGATATATTTTCAGGATTTGTTCGTGTACAGGGACTCTTGGGGGATTTGACCCTCTTGAGTTTCGGGCTTAGCTACCCTGCCCATACGATGGATCCCACCTGCGACTGTCCCCCTGAGCATTGGTTATATTGTGGTGACCTTAGTTTATTTACCTAGGTATCCCATAGGGTGCTTGCAGTGGTTATATTGTACGTATCCTGAGTCAGATAGGGGTTGGACAACACAGTTGCCTGATGTATAGGGATTTGACCCTGTGCACGCAGTGAAGTATAGGAACCCTTATAACTGATTCTGTTACCTCCGGTTATAGTTTGGGAGTCTCAAGCCTCTCCTAGGACATACATACCGGCTATAGTGTCGGGAGGTCCCTTAAGCCAGTCCTATTTGTGTGCATTTGGCTGTAGTTTTCGTAGGTGTGTGCTCCTTGATCGATAGTTGGCCGTTAGGAGGCGTTCTGTTTATTTGGATTTATCATGGAGCGAGATCCACCTCTTCGTCGGTCTCATCATTTAGCTGGTTTTCCAGCTGATGAGGTAGGACGTCCTTTTCATAAGAGACACCGGAGGATCCCCTCTGATACTTTTGATAATTACGAAGAACT
The DNA here is from genome assembly GCA_027924585.1 of Larix kaempferi. NCBI lineage: Eukaryota > Viridiplantae > Streptophyta > Pinopsida > Pinales > Pinaceae > Larix > Larix kaempferi. The sequence continues at coordinate 6,521,858 of BSBM01001163.1, read as the reverse complement.
TCACAACTACATTATGACTTCTGCATCTGGCACACCGGGAAGAATTCTCGTGACACCGTCGATGGATGTCGATGGAAAACCCATTCCTTCCACTCCTAGGGAACTTGGAGGGGAAGGTTCACCCCCACATGTCACTTTTGCAAATTTTGGGCCATATCCACCCCTGGAGACAAATCCATCTTATGATACTTACCCACAGGGATTCTGATATGGGATGCCAGATCTTAATGACACCACGAACCCTTCGACGACTAATCCTTCTTCACTTGGTATGCCTATCCTTAATTCGGCTGTTATGTCCACTTCGTCGGGTAGTCAAGCTAATACTAGCGTTGGAGTTGCGAGCACTATCCCTTCCCGGGGCGGCGCCACCCATTCTTCTCCCTCTGGGGGCGGCACAACTTTTTTCGCTCCCTCCAGGGGTGACACATCCACTTTCGCTCCATCTGGAGGTGGCACGAACTTTTCTGCTCCTTTTCAATTTACGTCTGGTCATGTCCCTTCAGCTTCTACGGCTGCTGGGGGAGGACCACGTCCTAGGACTGCCCCTAATTTTAGTGGGAACACTTCACATAACACGACTCATGTTACACAACCTAATGCGCATGTTTCTACACATATACCTGCACTTTCCCAATCCTGGGGTTGGGCACATTCCCAACACTAGGGCTGGGCACATTCCCAACGCGAGAGGAGGGAACATACCTTACATTGGGGGTGGACACATTCCCAACACTGGGGGTGGGTACATTCCCAACACTGGAGGTGGGCACCTTCCCAACGCTGGGGGTGGGAACATTCCTACTGTTGGTGGTGGAAACATACCCTATAATTATGCTCATTACTCAACTGCTCCTGCTACAACTAGCACGTATATGCCCCATCAATATGGTGGCAATCCTTCTTATAATGCAGCTGGTTATGGTCCTTATTACAACCCACCTCAACATGGTACTCACAACACATATATGCCTTCGTACCCTTATATGGGTCAAGGTGGGGGCGGTTATCAGTCCTATGGTCATGGTCATGGTTCATATCATCCCTACGGTCCGCAAGGATAGCCTCTTTTGGGAGCCTTTAATCCAGCTTCACAGCCACCGCTCCCGTTTCTTGCTCATTTCAACTTACCCGATCTTTCGAAGCTGACGAATGATCCGATGTGTCACGATCCTTCTTGGCCTCTAGTCCCTACCAAGCTCCCTTCCGACATTCCGAAGTTTGAAGGGAAGAGTGGTGAGGATCCAGGTGATCATGTTACGACTTTTCACCTTTGGTGCTCCTCGAATTCATTAAATCATGACTCTATCCGGCTGAGACTATTTCAACGCACCCTCACTGGGGCAGCCGCGAAGTGGTATGTCGAGTTGTCTGGGGGAACCTACAGGGGTTTTAATGAGATAGATTTGGTTTTCTTGGATCACTTTCAGTTGACGATTCGCTACAATACTGGCACCGAGATTTTATCTACCTTCCGCTAGAATAAGGCCACGCACATATCCGATCATATTCAAGAATGACGTCGATGCACTAGTACATGTGACCATTTTTGCCACGCAACTTCGTTGCTATTGCAACACATTTTCGTCTCTATAGCGACGAACCGGACCCCCATTTTTCATGGCACTAATTTTGTCTCTACAATGACACTTCAAAACTGTCATCGCTATAGCCACATGCAATGGACGACACGTGTTGGCTGCAGATGTACTTGCAAAAGACTCAAAGTTGTCGCTCTAGCGATGCTTGGCTGTCGCTATAGCCACACCAAAGCTGTCGTTCTAGCGATGCCAATACTTATGCTTTTTCGTTGTGTTGCTAAGGAAGGGTCGCTATAGAGACAACCAAGCGTTGCTAGGGGTGTCTCTATAGCAACGCGTGACTGTCACTATAGCCAAGCAAATATTTATTTTTGCATGTTGTGTTGCTAAATAAGGGTCACTATAGCAACGCACGCCTAACAAGTTGGGGTCGCTCTAGCGACATGTGGCTGTCGCTATAGCCACAAATATACTTTTCTTTTTTCGTTGTGCTGCGAAGGAAGAGTCGCTATAGTGATAGAAGGCCTAGGAAATTGCAACGAATTTGCTATACTAGCGACGGAATTCACTATGACATCTCCGTCGCTAGTATAGCAAATTCGTCGCAATTTGCTAGGCTAGGTGTCGCTATAGCGACGACCATGTCTATATTAAAAAAATAATAATAAATGGAAAGGGTGCACTGGTATATAATCCTCCAAAATATTTTATTTCAAACAAAATCCCCAGAATTCTCTAGAATATTTTATTTACTAATATGTTTCCACTTACAATAATAATGAGAAATCAACCAACGACATTTTAACAAAAATGAACTGTTTGTAAGGGCTTGTAATTACTAACTAAAAAACAATTTAGTTCGCTTAATAGCATTTTCTGAATAAGAAATTCAGTTTGTCTGGATGATTACACAAATAGAGACAAATACATCCATTAAAATATTTCCTTAAGAAACCACCAAGTTCAAACTTCAGAAAATGCTATGCAAAGAAGGAAACAGGTTATAATACATAAAACTTTCATTCAGAGAATCTATATTTGAGTATCGATAAGCATATCTCAAAGGCCTTTCTTAACTAACAAACCAAATAGTTGTGTTTATATAAAATACCTTCCTGAATAACAAGCCCAAGTGTCCAGATAAACATAAATAGGAGGCAATCAAGGCCCAGGCATATAATGCCAATATCCGTTATAAAACAATCCCCTTGCAGAATGTCTTCCAAGATCTCAAAAATCTAGAATCACAGTTCACTTACAAAAATGTACAAGAAGCTTCATCGTGCTGGCCCATTTGGCTCACCAACTATCATTGCTTTGGTCATGGGAATAGAAGTCAATGAACTGGTAGACAAGTTTTGATTGACGATTCTAGAATGCATCCTCTCTGGCAATAAAATGCTCCACAATTAAGACTTAATCAAAACACGGATATTGAACTAAAAACAATATACAATAACTATAACCTAGGCCCTTGTGTAGGTAGATAATTTAGGCCATTTCTCTGTTCATGTATAATCACTGTCTACTCATAGTAATTCATCTTCTGACAGTTTTAGACTCTAGATAATATTTTGGTCATTGAGTGTCTGAAAAACAAGTCCAAATCTCAATTCATTTTCCATTGCTTATTAACACTGTTTCCCGTGAATGTGAATACTCAATGCTCATTGGAAAGGTTCTATTTGAGTCTGGAAGCCACAATTTAATTTGTCCATGTAAGAAGAATATGCAATAGATGAATAGTTGATGCATAAATTGGAAATTTTGAACCATGAAGAGAGCTATCAGAGATAAACTTGTGATGCTTTCAATACATTACACCCCACTTTCAATGCACCCCAAGAATAATAAAGAGACATAAATGATGGTACATTATTGCTAAATAACAACATGGGATGAACAAGGACCTTGGAATGAATACATGCAAAGAGGTGTAAACTAGAATCCTAACCATAGGTTGGTTCAGTAACTGCAAAATAGTCAACTGCGTCTATCCCAATTGGTTCGAAGCATTTAAAAATCAGCAACATTTAGATCGTTTTTTTAATGGATCTTTATCACTAGTAAAAGTGGCTATCCTACGATTTATGCAATTTAATCCCTGTGAGTTTGTCTTCAGAAGTGCGGCACATTTGCCATGCTATATTATTCCGTTCCATTTCTCTTTGATGTTTTCATTCTTGCAAGCCAGTTTTAGTATTGTATTCTTGTCCTTTCCAATTCTATTGTTTTATATATGGTCACACATAGGGTGATGAGAATAGGGGATGTTAAGGCTGTCTTCAAAGTTGGGTCTGAAATGAACTCTGTGTGGTGCAAGAATGGATGTTAAGGCTGTCTTCATGCCCATAATTGTTGCTACTTATCCAGAATTCAGGGCTTCAGGGTTGTTTGTTGTTGTTTATGCCCAGAATTTCAAAAAGGACGGCTGTTTGGGGTTAAATATGTGCCCAGAATTACTTCAACTTGGAAGAGATGAGTTTTCATCATGAAAAGAGCTCATAAAGCTGCATAGAATGACTTAAATCGCACCCAGACTTGGTTTTTAGGGTCTGAAATTAACTCAGATCTACTTTTTTAGTTATGTTTACAATTTAATAGTACTCAATCAGTCAAGAAAAATCTTTGTAGGGTACCACTATTTGTATCATTTAGGAGGGCATTGGTATAATGTTCTGACTGTAATGCAATTGCATTATAAATAGTCTTGAATGTGTTTAAACTGAAATCTTCGGTGCTCAAGCCCAGGTCTACATCTCAAGAACCATTGGCTCATGAAAAGCAAACATGTTACAAAGTGGGATTTGAACCCGAGCAGGGGAGGAAACAAATTTTCCTCTTGGCCACTTGAACTACTCCCAATTGACATCTCATCACTGGTATTATTATCTATATCTCTATTTTAGTTTTTGTAGTTTTGATGGTTGTGTTGATTAACATAATAGAAAAAACAATGAAAGCTATAATGGAAACATATTGAAGTAAAGATTTACTGCAGAGAATTTCATCTTTCCCTTCTCAAAACTTATATTGTTTGTGTTAGTTTATAAATACTTCTTGAATATTGATGGCAGTGTTCACTCTCCTATTGTTCATGGATGGTTTTCGGCTTAGACTAGTTTCCTACTAGAATGCTTACTCTTATGATGGAAGTATCCCATTCTTCTAAAATTTCAGCTGTAGAATTACGACTCTTTCCAAATTGGTCAAAGAACCTCACCTTCATTTGTTGGACTACAACATGGGGACAATGAAGTTGTTTATCGCTGATAGGTTGTAGCCTCACAATACTATGAATCCAATAAGCCAATTATTAGATTCGAGTAAAACACAACATAAATATAATAAGGTAGGCTCAGAACTTCAACCCATAGCCGATTTTAAGAACAGGTACATGCAATTGACAGAAAATGACTAAATTTTGACCAATTAAAATAAATACTCACCTTTGCTACATTTAAAAAAAAATCCCAATCAGTGATAGCCGGCCTGGTCTTCTTTGCATCCACACTTTGAGCTTCTACATCAACAATTCTGTGTTTCTCAAGTATATACATAATTTGATTGGCCATTTTAAAATTACCACTCCTCTGTATTTTGTTGGCAATCATCCACATTTAATTATCAGCTTCTGGTACCAATTCATCTTGGAAGACAAAAGAGGAGGCTTAGAAAAAAGAGGAGATGACAGATGAATTTACAATCAGGCAAAGGGAAAGTCACAATGAAGAACTTTTCATGGAAAATAATTATGTCTGCTCACAGTTTGTTGATTTACTGGGGAGCAGTTAGAAATTGTCCTCGGGCAGTTAGCATGGATCAAGACCAGAAACAGACAGTTGATCTTTTTGATGACCCCACATTATTTACAAATATCCATTGTTCACGACAAAAACTTCATATAACTAGTATTTCTATTGAGGTGGTTGCCAATGACAGTTTTAGGCTGGCTATGCTGGTAGGCAAGGATTGCCAATGATCAACATCTTTAATGAATCTAAGAGACCTGAGTATTGACTAACATGCCATGATTTTTGGATATTCACTTGAAGACCTAGTGTGCAATTTGGATACAAACGTTTTTTCATTAAGTTTGTAGTTTAAGGCTTTAAGCTAGGCATCGCTTATGAGCTGCTAAATATGACTGATTGCAACATGTCTTTAGAATTTTCAAATAGCACCAATACTATAGCAGGTGATTTTCTATGACTATCTCTGTGTTGTATATATGATGTTCAAGAATAAATATTTGGGTGGGGTAAATTACTAAAATGACTCAACAACATGATTCCTACAATAATCTATAATCCATTGGAATTGAGCCACATGATATCATTCATCATCCAAACAATTTTCCTTGGAGTTTTTTATGATTTATATGGTTTAATTTGTGTTTATGCAATTACTATGGAATCATGGAACATCATTAGTCTGGTAGAAATTGTTTCAACATTCTAAAAATGTTAGCAATGCACATTCCATGGTTTCAAACTTTCATGGCAATCGACACACAAGACTTAAAACACTATAAAGGCTTGTTTTGAAGCCTATTGTGAAACACCAAATGTGTTATGAGCAACAAAGAAAGCCTTTTGGCATGAGATACAAAAAAAATTGCAAGGAAGACATCACGATAGATAACATACTCTACAATCTCTCTCATTTTAAATTATTAGCATCATTTGATTCCTAAATGATATGTGAATGCAGGAACTAAACAATTGAGGGAAAATTTTAGGATGGTTAAATGGCACTGCTAGACAAATTTTCTTCCATACAATTGAAGTTCGGTTATCAATGTCTATAAAAGATTGGAAATCAGTGGACACAAAATTAGAATCATCATTTGTCAGTAATTGAAACACAGTATCTAAAGGATACATGATGTCAACATCTCTATATATCTTACTCAACAGAGTATATGGTTTTGAGGTGCAATCCCTCGGTTTTATGTGATTTTATCCTCCCTCACTCCTCTTCCTGGTCAATATCCTTTTGGCTTGTAGCCATCTCTTCCTTAGTTGAAGATTCAGTACTTCCCAATGACAGAGCTAATGATCAAGCAAGTTCATCATCTTCTTGAAAGGGCTACTCTGTATGAGTAAATAACCATTCCATTTCCATATCTACACAGTTTGACTGAACTTTTCCAAGGGCTTCTTCTGCCCTTGCCCTTGAGAAACCCATTTCAACAATCATTGAAATTTCTGAATCATCAGAAGGTGGTCCAACAGCTTGAGTAGATGAATTACTCCCTCCAGTAGCTTTCAACACTTTGTCATCAACTCCAGAATAGACATGCTTCATGATGGAACAAACTGAAGTAATGAATTCCATGATGCACTGGGGAAATAAGGGATGATTCCAGAGAGGCCGAACTACCTTCAAGACTAGGATTGCATTACCTTGGAAAAGTTCTATGGATCTTTTGGTAGATAAATGGTACCATTGGCAACAGGGTGCACTAGGAAATGTGTTGAGGAAGATCCCAAGATCTAAGAAGGTGTGGCTAGGTGGTCCATCAGCCTTGCATAAGTTACTAGTGTACCAAATATCCAGTTCTTGTCATTTTCATCATTATTAACACTAACTATTTCCATCAAGACAGATGTATGTAGTACTGTACAGAGTAACTAACTAGTAGCTTCAAATGTAGTTAGCATCAACTTTAACACACCATGTGCATAAAAGCTATTAAACAAAAAAAGGTTACATGATTATTGTCTGTCCACAATGACATCTTGAATAAAATCAACAACCTTACCCAAATAGTGACACTTGACTGAGAATGAAAACTCCCTATGTGATATACTTTCATGTCCATCAAAGTTCAGATCCGCCAAAAAGATGGTTGCAAATGTAGATGCTACAAATTTGGAAGCAGGACTGATAGTGGGAGAATCTTCCCGACAGCGAGAGGGAAGAAGCATCATCTTTCATAGTTCTGAAAACAAATGACTTATATGAAATGAAAATGACCTTAATATATCATAGAAAAAAAGCATGGAGTGACTTTTGCTTATTGCCTTCTGTTTTGATTCTGGAGGGGCCTTCATCAGATGATTGGAATGGAAGCTCAAGGGGTGATCGCATACAATTAACATATCAATCATGCCTCTAACAGTTGTGTGATTTCATGGATATTTAAGAAGCCTTCAAATCCTTCATACACTTTCAGATGCTTCAGTAGACAAGTCTCAGTCTACATCAAGGCTTGGACTCATTAAAGCTTCCTCTAGAGGCATCACTGAATACCGATTTAAGAGAGAAGAATTTGCTCCCTTCTTTAGAAGAATATCTACACACTTATGAGAATGATGAAAACTTGAAAAATGTAGACCTAAGCATTGATCTGCTTCATCAACATCATCAACATCCACATGGGTGAATTTTTCAGAATTTAACAAAAGGCAGCAACATTTCACATAATCAAGTGCACAAGCATAACGAGGTGGACCCATGCACTTCATGGTTTGTAATTCATAATGGATCACTAATTGTCTATCATCCTTTATGGTACTTTCTAGGGGGAGAATCAAATTTGTGGACTTGTAGGGTCCATTAGGGGTTGATTTTGAATGCCACTTAAGAGGGTCAAAACTGAAAATTCCACTTTTAAACTACTTCTATTAAGATGTTCTTTGAGAGAATATTTCCCTCAAGAATGCCATATACATAGTGCTCTTATTTTTCCTGTACCTCCAAGTTGCACCTCTTAGATACTATCATCAGATTTATGGTCCTCTGTGGTTTAGAGATTTGGGGACCAATTTTGTTGTAAACCAACTAGGCCTAAACCAAGAGAGTACATAATCTACTTCTCAAGCACATCATTCAATGCAAATGTGCAATCCCCCAACCCATTGTTCAAGCCGAGTTTGGAGCCCATCTTTTTTGTCTTGAGGTCATCTTCCATCTAGATTCCTTTATACGTAGGATTCATACTTTTGGATACTCAACCTTCAAGAGACAAAGGTACTCCTACCTTGCCAAATGTATCACTTATAGGAACTGGCGATGGAGACACATGATGCTAAATGGTGTCATTTAAATTTTCTACATGGAAATTGTGCATATTTACTTTAAGGAGCTCACTGCTCCACTAAGATAGTTGGAACTTGATCTCCTTGCAAACACACAGATGCCTAAAAATTTGAAAACACTATTCCTAGTTTCGAATCTATAGTTTCAAAATACAAATGGCATAAACCATAACTTGTTTAAAACATCTCCTAAATATCCCCAACGAGTTTCAACCACATACTAGGCAAGTTTTTGCAAACTTGATGATTCTTGGCAAGTCTGGCAAATGTAGTTTGTCGAAAATTTAGTTCACTCTTCAAATCTGAGCAAACCTGTTCATGTGGTTCATCTTGTGATTTGGCTATCTTTGGAGGGGTTGCAATTCAAGCTTGCATAGTGTAGGGTATAAACTAGGGTTACAGATTGAAGGTGTGTGCTTAAGGCCACCCTTTCTTGGTAAATTTTGCACGAGTCTTCAAAAGATTTAAGGTGGGAATTTGTTTTGTTTTGCAGAGGTTCCAGTCAAACATTTTCAAACAAGGCCCAAGGGCTATCATCCTAAGACTACATATGCCTTGGGGAGCACTAGTCTTCATAATCCTATCATCACCTACAATAGAAAAAAAACCTCAAGTTTTGCTAAGGCTAACTCTTCAAAATAACCTTGTTCCCTCATTGCCATAGCCTAGCAATCCTATCTAGGGAAACACCTTCAAGTTGGAGAAGAGCCAATCGGATGTGCATAGAGATGATTATCGAGGTGACAGTGGATAACACCTCTTCACTAGAGTTGGGATAGCTGTGTTCTTTGGGGTTTTAACTATACCAGCTAGTTCATGTTGTAACCCAACAAACCAACACTAACATCATGCTCTAGATTTTCTATATACTGATGAATGTATAAAAATTATATTTAATTATAAATGTCATTTCCCTATTTCTTGAAATTTAGGAAGAATAGTTTTTGAAACTTGTGCCCTATTTGAAAGCCACACCTGTTTTAATGTTACAGGTTAAAGTTTTTTGACACATCGCTGGTCAGTATATGATGTCTCCTACAGGTTTCCGATCCTAGGAAGAAACCATCCCATTCCCTTCTATGTCAGTATTGTCAAATATTGAAAACTTTCTAGCCTTTATAATTCCTTCCAATACTTGTAAAATTCCAAATTTTTAGAACTATCAACTTTTCAGTGTGCCAACATTCTCAACTTTTTAGCACTATCTTACACCCTTTCCAAAAAGATTACTTTAATGCCAAGAATTAGAACTAAGAATGTGCAACATGAAAAATCATGCATGTGGGCGAAGAATGCGATCCAACTCCAGTATAATGTCTTCTATTTGGAAACCTTTACCATCACCTTTGTAGTGTGAGAACAGTCGGAATGCATGAAGCAAATCATATGTATGTGGATAAGTTGAAAATGGCTCACACCTACAGTGCAATCTAAAGCATTAGTATGCATTTGCTTTCCCATAATATAAGGTTGATGCATAAATTCAGAAAAAAACCTAAAATTATCATTGGAATATTAATTGGAACTTGAAATTAAAGCTACTGACCAATCATGAAAAGTTCCAATCAAGCCTCGGTCATAGATACTCGGTAAATTATTCCTCAAGCTCGTAGGAATTATATTCATCACCCAAACTGGTTTTATGCTTAAAGCAGCAACAAATCCACCATAGAAAGAGTTCATATCCATTACATTTTGAATATAATATTTACTCACATTCATAAGCTTCCAATATTCACTGATTTGCTTCTGCCAAAATGTTGTGTCTACACTAAAATTTCCAGCAGTGACTCCTGTACAAAACTCCACAAGCTTGTCGCTTGAAAAAAATGGCAACAATCATATTCAGTTTCCAACCACATTGCAAACTTAAATTTATAATTTAGTCACGATCTTACCTAAATAGCAGTCTTGATGCAAGGGATCATGATCTTACCCTCCATTCATGCAAGGGGTTAAAAATTAAGTTACAAAAGTACTGAATGCCATGCAATCCCTCGAACTATATTATTTCATTTAAACTTCATACAAGAGCCAAGAAAATTCTCTGTATAACTAAAAAGATAAAGAGACTCCAGAAACAATATTTACTTGAGTCAACACTGATGATCAGAAACAAAAAGAGCTTAATACATCTGCCTGGCCTCTATGGCTACAACTATTCATGTAGTTTGTAATATGCATCATTTATTTTAGACAAAAACTTATTGCATATTCACTAATGGTTAATCATATACAAATAAACATATTAGCAATATAAGGAATTATAAAAGTTAAATAATTGCACTGCTATTTTGAGTTGCATTTGAATATGGAAACTACAACATGCCCATTTACACCGAGAAGACAAACAAATTCATTATTGTGGACATGTCACATTATCATTTGCAATGCTGAAATGACTAAGGAGAAAGAAAATTTATTCATATGTTGGGGCAGACCTCCCTTATCCTCAGACTTCAACCTCTTAGCTTTAGGTTAGTTGCATGAGACTCAACTAGACCAACATACAGGTTAAAGGAGAGAACGCTGAACTAGAAAAAACCCTAAAAAAGATCATCCCATACAAGTAAACATGCAAAACAACGTAAACATGCAAGTCAAGTAACCATCATGAACCAAGAGTCATGAACCATGCAAGGCTAAACATCACATACAAGTAAACATGCAAAGCTAAACATGCAAGGAAAAACATCACATACAAGTAAACATGCAAGTCAATGTATCATAATAAGGCAACACAACGTCATACTAGTCTCATGCACATCAAGTCATTGTCAAAGGTAGGTTACCCGGCCTTCTAAACTGTATGTGGTCATACGTCTCATGTGTCTCATGCAATGAGAGGAAGCTCATAATCATCATCCGAGGATAAGGAAGGTCATGTGGCCATCTCATCTTCCTCAGGTTAACTCAGCAAGGGGTGGATAGCCCCTTGACTATAACCATATTCCTCGGAAGATGTCACACATATTCAATAATAAGCTATGCAACAAAGTGAACAAACATTTCACATATAAATTTCAAAAAGCACAAACATAGTTATATTAATTGTTCTAATCAGCACAGTACTATCAAACATAGAGATACATAAATCTTTAAAGTACTGAAAACAAAAGCATTAATAGCAATAAACCAATTATAAACGATATGGTCATCTCCTATTCCTCAGGTTAACTCAGGAAGGGGTGGCTAGTCACTTGAGGATAACCATAGTCATCTAAAGAGGTCACACATATTCAGACATATGATCTAAGCAATAACATACAGATGTGAAACCTCAATTCCAAAATATCACCATGGAACGGCTAGATCAATAAACTTGTTACAAAACTAAAAAGAGTTCATGGCTTCACTAAGTCAAATACAGATCTTAAATGTTTACAACTACATTTTTTTTTATTTTTTGGTTTTTTCTCATAAAATGTAAGAGGGGGACTTCATCTTCGGTGTCTTGCCCCATTGTAGTTGTTATGCCCTCTTTTTCCATTGATTGTGTGGATAAGCACTCCCGCACCATACTTCTGGTACGTCGATTAGGAGGGGGTGGAGGTGGATGGACAAGGGCATCATCTGCAAAAAACAAGACAGTTATATAGATATAAGTGTGAAGTTATTATTGATATACGTTTTCCATTATTTTCAATTTCATTACAATGATCTTTACCTGCTGGCTGACTAGCCGAGTCAATTGGAGTGTTCATTGGCTCTGCCATTTGTTCCTCTTCCGACTGAGCATGAGAAGGTACATGATCTGCCATTCATAGAAAAATATTAATTAGTAAACGTCATCAATTATGTATTTAAAATCATATTGAATACATCTATTTTATAGCATACATACCTAAATGGCTAGGTAGCTCACCATCATCTTGTGGTACCGGTTCAGTACCGCTACCCTCGCTGCTTTTGTTGGTCTCACCCTGAAAACAAAAAAGACATTCATTTTTCGATGTAATCATTCATGGATAGATTACGCAAGTTCATTTTAATGATGTCCTTATTGGTTTTTTCACCTCGGAGTAAATCAATGGGGAAACTGGGGTTTGCCCCAATCTTTTTCGATGTTCCAGCACATTCTGAAAACTGTACTTGAAGCCGAGCTTCAAGTCTTCCTTAGTGGCTTCATTAAAAAAATAATTTCCCTGCAATGCATAACACCATGTAAAGTGCTTGTTAGAAAAATCAATTAATTGTTGGCTACATATAATGATCAAATGATTCTTACAATTCGTGCCCTTAGCTATTGATATCCACCCTGGCCTAGTTTGTGTTGCCTATGTTTTTCCATTCTTTCCTTTGTTGCTTTAGATGTGTCAGGGAGCCTATGAAAGGTTGCAAATACGTTAGATATTGCAACTTAAATATATTTAAAAGTTTTAAAAAAATATGATATGTGCCATACCTTCTTGAACCGATTGGCTTAGTCTTTCCTTGTTTTCTCGCTGCCTTCTCCTTTGCATCCTCCTTGAGCGCATTCCACTCCTTTTTCTGGAACCATCGGAGGACGCTCATACTTGTGGTTAATTTGGATATTGTCCCTATAATCTGCCCTGACATATTTCAAATTTAAGCCAGCTGTTGCGGTGACACCTTTTTTGTTGAAGGTTTCACCAAACAAACTGACCATGTGGTTCATCAAATCATCTTTCAATTTGTCATTTTGGGCATTACACCGTGTACGAATGGTGGGCCCAAAAATATCTAATGCCTTTTCATGCAGGTTCTTATAAAAGACATTATTTCCTGCAAAAAACATATGATCATTAATTACAACTAGGTTGAGTAATGTGGCTCTGAATTACATGAATAAAAAACACATAATAAATTAAATAATACCTGGAATCTTTGGTATCTTGATTGGAATACACTCGCCGTTCACTAAGAAGCTAATGGGAAATGATCCCTTGCTAACCACACGCATTGAGCCAGGATAGCAACTATCACAATCGGTGCCACCGTCCTCTCTATCATCATGTGGAGTAGTGGTGTTTGAAGGGCCATCTTCATTTCGAACATCCGTTGAGGGTGTGGCATCTAAAGTGTGTTGTTGTGTAGGAGTGGAAAATAACCTCGTTGGTATGGTAGATCTACGAAGTGTTGAAGCATTGCTACTAACTATACCGCCCTCTGCAGTATGTTCTTGACACACGGATTTTGGCTCCAAATAACTCTAAGGAATCCAACTTCAATTGATTAGAACATATCAAAAAAAGAGAACTAAAATAACATAAATGAATATATGTAGTTCGTAAAAACTTTCAAAGATGCCATTTACCGCGTATTTTTTATCTTTCTCTCCAATTCATCAATTTTTGCTTGTATTTCTTTAGTCATTGTATCGATTAAAATTAGTTCAAGAAGTTCGTCATTGCACTTATTCAAATCCATTTTCACAGTAAGCATTGGGTCGGTTGAATAACGTATCTCTACTTCATCACCTTGATGTGGTTTGCTCTACGAACGTCAATAAAAAAATCACGTAAAAAATATATAATGCATATAATAACGAAAAAAAGTACTATCATGTTTAGGTACTATTACGCTATCATTTACCTGATGAGACGACATTGGTGCCTTCCCACGATCACCCTGCCATAATACAATAAGCAAGACATATTAATATCGATAACTAAAAATTGAACCATGTATAATAAACTTGATTAATATAAAAAAACTTTATTGTTACTATGAGAGTCAACTTTACCTATCCAGAAGCTCTAGGTGTGCTCATAGTACCGACCCCCTGCCACAATACAATAAGAATGATATCATATTGAAATATTGAGCTCAATATAAAAAAAAATGTCAAATGTTAACAAATGTAATATAATCATGAGTTGTGGTTACTATTACATTGATGCTATTATGTACTATTAAACTAACATTTACCTCATCTGTCACCATTGGTGACTTTCCACGACCAACTTGTGGCATATGGCCACGATCACCCTGCCACAATATAAGAATTAAGACATATTAAAAATGAAAATTACATATATAACAATGCCTGTTAAACGTGATTAATGAAAAGAATGACATATAATTAACCATGTGTATATTATAAAAAGCATGGCATAAATAAACTTGATGCAAGAGAAAAATAACAAGTCATTGATCAAAGGTTGAGTTAAATGTTGTATAAGAAACTTAGCCCCATAATAGCAACCCCCGCATCTGTTCGATTCAAACCGTAATCGATCAACAACTCTTCACCTGCAGCTATTGATTTTGTTGCACATGCGAATACACGATTTCCTTCACGCCCCTGAAATAAGCAATTGGGTAGCTTATGTGTTGACCCTGGTCGTGTGCTATTTATAAACCCTACGATATTTCCTGAAGCTTTTGGCCTTCCATCAATATACACAGTTTCTCCTTTGTGCAGACTGTTGTCTAGTAGTTGAAAATAATTTGCTGCCACTCCGTATGTCTGCATACTTCACATATATCGGACCAAAAACAACCAGTCATTGTATTTGTATCATGGACCGACATACTCCATCAATTTAGTTTCATTGCCATATGACACCTTTATGCCATCCATGGAAAATAACCCCAGTCCATGTAAAGAGGATGGAGCAATGCGATAAGTCCTCCCATTGAGGAAGAAATCAATGTCCACTTGGGGTAGCTCCTTGGGTAGCCATTATTTGACAAGATGTCTATACTCAGGGGAAACTCAATGTCACCTATGCACTCGTTATCACAACCACATGATCCTCCTTCATAAACAAAAAGTTCCATGCGTCTACGAAATTTTCTCCTTACCTTTTCACCTCTAGTTGATCTTGACCTGTTAGATCTTGTATTAGACATCTCGCTTTCAACCTCCTCTAGTCTATATTCCTCACTTGATGAAGATAGATCTGACAAGTACCTATTTGGTGTTACCTACAATAATTGAAATGATACAACGTGTTGTAATTGAATTTTCAATACCGAAAGCATCATTCATGGCTCATGGTTTCTAGCAAGCATGGTTTCAATACTTGAAACGCAATCATGCAAGTTTCTTTCCCCTGGTAATGCATATAGATCTTTCAGATGGCTATAACTAGGTCATACAATTTTGGAATGGGGGAAATGAGGTATCATAAAAAAGGTGTTGGAGTTAGATACAACATGAAATTCCTAATTTTCTAAATTAGAGCTTTTCAACAACAATTTTTGAACCATAAACCTCTATCACCAAACTACTACCTCAAAAAAAGCCATGAACTTGAAAAGGAACGTTCACAATAATTTGGGTTCAAAACTCCACATACGATATACTATTGGAAAGTTGTTGTAAATCCATACATCATATTTAGGTCTAGTTTGCACAAGTCCTTATTGAAGAGGCACTTCACTTGTCCATCAAAGATCATATTGAAGACCTAGCTGATGATGGTATGGATGCATCCCCTTGTTCTCCTCATGGTGATGAGGAGTTGGTGAGCTCTCCTTTTCCTCTTGCTCTTGAAGACAAACATTTTGAGGATGATAGATTTGAGGATCTTTTTTATTGAGGATATTTTTTATTATAATGAAGAGGATGGCCATGGATATGATGATATACATTTTCATCATTTTGATCATGATATGGGTGAGAGATATTGGAAATTCTCGGAGAACCCATATATGATTCTTCTAATGATGGAAGTGTGAATTTTGAAGACCTTGAACAACCAAGTTTTCATGAGATCTCTTATGATCACTTTCATCCATCCTTGCTCAATCATGATAATGAAATAGGGTTGCTTAAGGAGGCTTACGATGTAGATTTTGGACTGCTTGATTTACCCTCTCCTAGGGGGAATTTGGGCCATTATTTTCATCCCTTTGTCTCAGGGATTGTTGCAGGTTTGGAACAGCAAGAAGAACACTTTAATGCAGGTCCAAAACAATGGGATTTTCCCTTTCCTAGGGAAGATATGGAGCAACAAACATTGCCTTCTCCTAGGGAAGATTTGAGACATCTTTCCTAGCCATATATTTCAAGGTTCTATAGATTTTGATGATGGTTTGGGGCAGCAAACATGTTTTGAAGAGAAGTTTTGTGCTGAAGAAGGTGGGTACTGAAGCCCTATCCATTATTGGATAGAACGATGTGAAGAGCCTGCAACAATTAATTGACGAAAATACACAATATATCAGATCATAGAATACTTTTATTGATCGCAGGCCACTTCGAGGGGGCAACCTCCTTTGAGAAAACTCAATACAAAATAACTTCATGGTGCCTTCATAGGCCTCAACACACACTTATATACTAAGTCTAGGCGCCAATACTATGGGTTAAAACCATGGGCCACTACAAACTATGGATCAACAATACTACGGGTGACTTACAAAGCATATGCGCCAACAACAATAACACAAACTATGGATCAACAAATACTACTGGATGACTTACAAAGCATATGCGTCCAACAACAATATACTAACAAAGTAAAGACACGGGTTTCTAACATCCCATCCCTCTTATAAAAAGCTTTGTCCTCAAAGCTTTAGATGTGGAAATTGTTGCTGATAATGAAGGAGTGGTTCCCATGTAGCATCCTCTAGGTGCATGCCATGCCACTGAATGAAGACCTTTGTGATAGAGCGAGAGCGAAGCTGACGAGTGCACCGAATGAGGATGGCCTCCGGCTCCAAAAGGATGGATCCTTCTTTATCTAGTTCGGGTAAAATAGTTTGTCCACTGATGTTGGTGCCAAGAACTTTCTTCAGACAAGAGACATGAAATACTGGATGAATGCGGGAAGAAGGAGGAAGTTCCAATTTACAAGCAACGGACCCAATCTTCTGAAGAATCCGATATGGCCCATAGAACTTTGGAGCGAGCTTATGATGCCCTTTGACTTTTAGGGAGGATTGCTTGTACGGCTGGAGACGAAGAAAAACCATATAGCCTGCTTGAAAAGTGCACTCAGAACGGTGTTGATCAACTTGTTGCTTCATGCGATTTCTTGCCATGTGAAGATTGTCCCGCAAAATGTGAAGAATCTGATCATGGTTTCGAAGGACCGTGTCAACTGCCTGAACTGGTGAACTGTTGGGGGTGTATGGAAGAAGAACTGGAGGTGCCTGACCATAGACTGATTCATATGGGGTCATTTTAGAGGCAGTGTGGTAAGAGGTATTGTACCACCATTCAGCGATAGGGAGCCACTTTGCCCACTGATGTTGTTGTTCAGAGGTGAAGCAACGAAGATAAGTTTCCAAGCATTTATTGATAATTTCAGTTTGACCATCTGTTTGTGGGTGATATCCTGAACTCATCTTCAATTTGGTGCCAGTGTGGCGAAACAGTTCTATCCAAAAATGACTGGTGAAAGTCGCATCACGATCCGAGACAATGGAAGAAGAGATGCCATGAAGACGAAAGATCTGGTCCAGGAAAATTTGAGCGACTAAGGAGGCTGTATAGGGATGGCTGAGAGCACAAAAATGACTATATTTGGAGAGGCGATCAACCACAACGAGAATCACTGTCTTCCCGCCAGATTTAGAGAGCCCTTCAATGAAATCCATAGAAATATCTGTCCAAATCCATGTAGGTATGGGAAAGGGTTCGAGCAATCCTAGAAGGAGTGTCGTTTCACCCTTATTGCGTTGGCAGGTATCACATTCAACCACCATCTGTTGAATTGTCCTTTTCATGCCTTACCAAAAGATGTTACGCTGTGCCCATTCATACGTTTTGAGGAACCCAAAGTGCCCTGCCGGTGGAGAAGCATGGAGTTCATAGAAGACAACCCGTTGAAGATCTGTGCTTTGGGGAAGCACCAGATGACCCTTGTATCTCAGGGAAGCACCATCCCAAGAGTAATGTGGTACAATAGAAGGGTTGTTGGTCAAGCGTTGGATGATTTGAGATAAGGAAGAGTCATTGACATAACCCTGTTGAACAGATTGCAACCAATTTGGAATAGGGATAGAAATAGCTGAAAGAGAACCTTGGGCATCAAATGTAAGAGAAAGAGCATCTGCCACAATATTGTCCTTACCCTTCTTGTAAGTGATCTCATAGTCATAACCCATGAGTTTTCTAACCCATTTCTGTTGTGCTAGGAGGAGACACGCTGTTCCAAGAAATTTTTCAGACTCTGGTGATCAGTCTTGATGCAGAAATGATTCCCGAATAGGTATGGTCGCCACTTCTATACTGCATGAAAAATAGCCATCATTTCCTTCTCATATGTAGAGGCAGCTAAATTCCTACCTAAAAGGGCTTTGCTGGTGAACGCAATGGGGTGTTCATACTGAAGGAGAACAGCACCAAGTCCATTGCCACAAGCATCACTCTCAATAGTGAAGGGTTTGGAAAAATCGGGCATAGCTAGAATAGGTGTAGTACACATAGCTTGTTTCAGTTTGTCAAATGCACACTGAGTAGCATGTGTCCATGTAAAAGCATCTTTTTTCAATAGAGCAATTAATAGAGCTGCAATCTTCCCATAATCCTTGAGAAACTTGCGGTAGTAGCCAGTCAACCCCAAAAAACCATGAAGTCTCTTGAGTGTCTGAGGATGCGGCCAATTGTTCATGGCAGCGATTTTGGCAGGATCCATGCGAACCCCTTGTGCTGAGATAATGTGCCCGAGATACTCAACTTCCTTCTGTCCAAAAACACATTTAGACTGTTTGGCGTGGAGATGATGGTCAGAGAAAAGTTGCATGACAAGATCCAGATGTTGGAGATGTTCAGCCCATGTTTTACTGTAGATGAGGATATTATCAAAGAATACCAAAATGAATTTCCGCAAGTAGAGCCGAAATATTTTATTCATTAAGGCCTGGAATGTGGAAGCAGCATTAGTGAGGCCAAAGGGCATGACCAAAAACTCATAGTGGCCATCATGTGTGCAGAAAGATGTTTTAGGGATATCATCCTCATGAACTCGAATTTGATGATACCCAGAATGAAGAACCAACTTGGAGAAAAATTGAGCCCCATGAAGCTCATCAAGAAGCTCATCAACAACATGAATTGGAAAATTATCCTTGATGGTGAGGTGATTAAGTGCTCGGAAGTCAATGCAGAAGCGCCATGACCCATATTTTTTGTGGACAAGAAGAAATGGAGAAGAAAAGGAACTAGTGCTTGGGTGAATAATACCTTGCTTCAATAAGTCCCGAACGAGCATTTCAATCTCTGTTTTTTGGTGAAATGGGTAGCGATAGGGCTTGATGTTGGGAGGAACGTGGCCAGGAAGGAGCTGAATACGATGGTATTCCGACCTTGAAGGTGGCAATCCCACTGGTTCAGCAAAGACACATGTATATCGATCCAGAATTTGTTGTAGATCCAAAAGAGTAGTGGAGACCGCTGATGGTTGCATCTGAATGGAATGGATCTGAGCGATGACACCATGTGAATTCTTCTTAAGGAGTTTTTCCATGCGATGTGAACTGATGATGCTGAGAGACCCTGGTTGTAATCCTGTCAATGTGTGTTTTTGTCCATTGGGGGAAAACTACATCCAAAGTTCAGCAAAATCCCATAAGATAGGGCCAAGTGTGCGTAGCCATTGAGCACCCAAAACCACATCACATCTGCCTAAGGTCAAGGAAAACATGTCAGAGCACAGGGTATAATCTCCCATAGAAATACGCACATTACTACACTTCTCTTTGCAAGTTAAGGTGCCCCCATTGGAAACCATGACTTCAAAGTTGGAACAAGGATGGATAAAACAATCAGCTTGTTTGGCGATCCGAGGGTCAATGAAATTATGAGTGCTACTAGAATCAATGAGTATTGTAAGAGGAAGCTTCTTGAAATAACCCCTGACCTGCATTGTTTGGGGGTGGTGATTCCAGCTAAAGCATGGAGAGATATCTCTGGCTGGTCATCCAGAGACGGAGGGTCAATAGGCGGTTCCTGAATGTCGACCTGAGCATCCATTGTATCTGGATCTTCGTCACCAATTTCAGAGGTAGGCGGAGAATCCACATCCAAGAGATAGAGCCTTTGCTGAACACATCTATGTCCCCGAGTGAATTTCTCATCACAATTATAGAAAATCCCCTTTTTTCTGCATGCCTACATCTCTGTTTCAGACAAATGCTTGATAGGAGTTGGTCGAGGAGCCGACGGTATGGGTGGTCGTTGAGAACCCATATTTCGTAAGGGAACAAAAGTGGGCTTGGAGCGTTGTTGGGATGCAATCTTGTCTTCTGCCAACTTAGCCAACCCTAGGTCTTTCATCATTGTGTTGGGACAGAACATTTTGACCTTAGAGCGGATGGCATCCTGTAGACCACTGATAAAACAACTCCGGTAGAAGTCATCAGACAATCCTTGAGTGTGGTTGGCTAGTTTCTTAAATTCGGTTTGATATTCTCTCACAGTGCCAATTTGGTGAAGTTTAGTGAGGGCTCCTGTGAAGTCATCAAAAGAACTAGGACCAAATCGTTGCAAAAGGAGCTGAAAAAAGTCTGGCCATTTTGGCTTTTCATGAGCCTTGATGTACCAATGGTACCATTGAAGAGCTTCCTGGTCCAAATGAAAGGATGCAAGTGGAACTTTGTTGACATCAAAAGTATTATGCAAACTGAAATACTGTTATGCACGATAGAGCCATCCAGTTGGATCAGTACCATTGAAGCAAGGAAAATCAAGCTTCGGACCACGGAAATTGTTGGAAGAAGAGAACCCATTGTCTGATGAAAACTCGGACTGCCGTTTATTGTTCATGGCTGAATGCTCAAGATGGAGGCCGATAAATTTTTCATCCAGATCCTGGAGTTTGGCTTGGATGGCGGCAAGTGCTTCCTCCATAGTTTTTGCTCCGGGGCGGGTGATAACCATAACTAGGAGTTTTTTTTTTTTGAGTGGGTAGACAAACAAAAACAGAGACTGTTTTAGTAAAGGAAAATCTAGATTTGGGAAAAAATTAGAAGGGTAATTTGGGTGACTAGGTTTTGGACAATTTTGAAATGACAGGGAAGTAGAAAAGGAATATTTCAGAAGCGGGGTGAAAGAATGAGAAAATTTGGCATAGAGGGACAAAGAAGCAGAATTAGGAAAGGAACACTGTGGTAAAATTTGAAGGCGATCGGGTGAAAATCAAAGAAGTTATGGCAAACCCTAAAAATAGACAAATGTGAGATTTTGGGTGTTGGGAAGTGGAATTTGGGATAGGGTCCTCTGGAATGAAAGATGAAGAATGGGATTGTAGGGGTTTCAGAGAAGTTTCAAGGAAAATGGAGTTAAAACAAGGGAGATATGGCGGAAAAACAATTTTATTTTATTTTCAGAAATGGATCGGCAACGATGCGGAAGGGATCCGCAATAGATGGATCTATAATGGCGTGGAAGTGATCAGCAATAGATAGATATGCAACGACACGGAAGTGATCGGCAACAGATGGATCTACAACGGTGCGGAAGTGATCGGCAACAGTTCTAGACAGAGGAAATTTGCGATGTATCAGCTGAAAATAGATATGGACCCCAAGTATGCTCGGCTTCCTAACAGTTCAAGGGATTCACTCGGCCACCAATGTTGTATGATGGCTTGCGTATTGGGGCAGTACGCCTCACTCCACAGCTCAGGTAAGACTGATAACCACTTTGCCACAAACGACAGCTCTTGGTTTACCTCACGGGTGGGAACTAGTCAATCAGGTAGGGGTTGTTGCCCTTTTCGCTGGCAGGTCCTCTCAATGGGTCAGCTACTTTGGGGTTCTTGTGGTACTCCTCACAATGAGTTTTAGGGATTATGCCCAAATACTTCCCACAGTTAAGCGGATAGGGATTATTCCCAAATCTGAACCTGCAACAGATGCGAAAAAAAAAATTGGCAGAAATTTCACCCAGCGAGCCCAAGAAAGTGCTCTGATACCAGATGTGAAGAACTTGCAACAATTAATTGACAAAAATACACAATATATCAGATCACAGAATACTTTTATTGATCGCAGGCCACTTTGAGGGGGAAACCTCCTTTGAGCAAGCTCAATACAAAATAACTTCACGGTGCCTTCATAGGCCTCAACACACACTTATATACTAAGTCTAGGCACCAATACTATGGGTCAAAACCATGGGCCACTACAAACTATGGATCAACAATACTACGGGCGACTTACAAAGCATATGCGCCAACAACAATATCACAAACTATGGATCAACAAATATTATGGGACGACTTACAAAGCATATGCTTCCAACAACAATATACTAACAAAGTAAAGACATGGGTTCCTAACAAATGAGCTTGTGAAAAGAATTCTTCTCCTTGGCAAGGGTTTGAAGACATATTTGTTCATGATCTTATGTGGCAAGAAATTGGAGACATCTTTGTTCATGATTTTATGTATCTTTTCAGCCCTATTTCCATGAAAATAATTACATGTACTCATATTTTCATGTAGATGTACTCAACCGAGCTAATATATTTTCATGTATTAAATATAATCAAGGAAAATATGAGATCCCTCCTAGCCCTTTGAATATAAACTATTTTATAACTTGGGATCAAGAGATGATCGCTTCGTTCATTGTAATTTCGGGATGAGATACCAATTTGTAAATAGATGAAGGGATGATGTCCCTAACCGATGCTTTTAATTCTTGTAATATGCCCAATTTTGACTACACTAAGAGCATATCTACTAGAATAATAAACCAATTGGAAAATTTTCATACCACCAACATTTTCAGATATTCTTTCTACCTGGTTTACCTGTTGCTCTTCCACCAACCTAAACAATTTAAGCCTCTTGGTATGCAAAGAGACAAAGCATGGGTTCCAAACAGGGTGTTTGACTAGCTCCCATGGATCAAGAAAGGATAAAATGATGCTACATGTTTCCTCTTTATATATCAATTCATGTACACATGTTTTGTATCAATAATAGGGAAAGATATCGAGAGAATGCCCAAGGAAATCATGTGTTACTTACAGTTGGGAGAGTAATTATGAAGGGGTGACTTGTATTTAGGTTTCGATTGTACTATAATAAAGTTATATGAAATAGAATAGATGCCTCACAAGATGGCTATACTACTCAACCCCAGGAATTTCATTCTAGAATAAACGAGACAACCGATGGAGGTTCATATCTTGTATTTTATATCAAATATATGAAAATATGGGGAAGAACATTCCACATATCCTTGGGGGGCTATGCCATAAATGAAAAAAGAGGTCTGAAAGAAGTAATTGATATTTTAAAAGTATTAGACCTATCTTTAGACCAGCCCTAGAAATATGATCCTCATATGTTGATAGTGCAAGCGAAAGGGAGGAAGATACAAAATCCTTAGGACCATGAACCTCATCCTGAGATTGAGAGGTTGGAGGTAATTCGGGCCATTATTTTCATCCATTTGTCTCAGGGATTGTTGCAGGTTTGGAACAGCAAGAAGAACGCTTTAATGCAGGTCCAAAACAATGGGATTTTCCCTTTCCTAGGGCAAATATGGAGCAACAAACATTGCCTTATCCGAGGGAAGATTTGAGGCATCTTTTCCAGCCATATATTTCAAGGTTCTAGGCACCCACACAATAAATGTACAATGAAATGGAAAAATACAACTTCAACAAACCTGAGTTGGGTGCTTGGGCGCAAATTCCAAAAGAAGGAACATGAGA
Source organism: Larix kaempferi (assembly GCA_027924585.1). Lineage (NCBI taxonomy): Eukaryota > Viridiplantae > Streptophyta > Pinopsida > Pinales > Pinaceae > Larix > Larix kaempferi. The sequence goes on along the minus strand of BSBM01001163.1, from coordinate 6,497,678 downwards.
AGTGTAACGTCCCCTTCCATCATCAAATGCAGGGAAGGAAACATTAACAACACACATAAGCATAGATTCGCATCAACATATTTATCTCAATCAATAGGCAGAGAATTCAATCCCCTACTTATGCTACTTCATATCGATTTCATTAACATGAAGAATAATCATTCAGATTTAGCACATCGCAGAACACAGAAAATATATATAAATTAAAATCTCAGAGAGCACTTATCTTGCAACGCAATGTCCCACGACTGGCTATGTGAGAGCAACGTTCCACCCAACCATATATCTCTGTCTAGCCTGTATTCTTTCAGCTGAGAGATCACCCCCGAGCTGGGCTGCGTATCCACTAAGGAGGAACTAGATGGCTCATTCATAGTCAGGGTTTCACTCAGACAGCCATGCTAAGCCAACACACAGTTGGGTTTTTCAAGCATGCAATAGGATATGGAGGAGGATGCTAGTCCACTGAGCTCAATCCCAGAGCCACATACACTTCAAGCTGGACTCAGCAATCCCATCATCTGTACATACATCCACTCTTGGATTTCTCACAACTCTGTCACAAATAACCCCAAATCCGTCACTGATTTTCTGGGCAGTTAAAACTGGGTTTTCCCATGGATTTTGGGGTAGCTATTGCTCCCAAATTTGCCCCAAGGCTCATACCAATGGATCCCTCACCGGATTTCACTGTCCAATACCCATTCTGGGCGTTTTTGGCTTCCCAAAACGTGGGTTCATTCCAAGTTGCGATTTCTGGTTTTCTCTCTGCTGGGAGCTCGTTTTTGGATGGATCATGATGCTGGGTTCTTCCACCACGGAATGGGGATGAGAATCAAGCAACCTCCCATGAGGTTGAGTGACTTCTTGTACAATAAAATAGGGCTCATAACTACCCATACGAATTTCTGGGCTGCCCATGCTTCATTGAAGCCATGGGCTAAAAACTCAACCACTTCCTTACAACAGGCATAAATCTCATCTAGGGAAGTCAATGGTTCTCATAATGACATATGGAAGCCTAGGGTTTAGTCCCATAGCCCCCTCACCACTCCCTAGTGGATACACGTGGCCCCTTCTCATTCGTTGCCTCCATAGCTAGTATTGGAAATTTTATCGCATGATGTTTATTTACATCATATTACAATTTCCATGGCTTAAGAGCACATGGGCATCAATATCAATGCTTTCCCTTTTAAATCAAATTAGGGCTTTCACTAGTGGGGCCTTGGCCTTGAGCTCCATGCTAGGAAAACATATATTACATGTACACATTATTTACATTAAATGCTAATACATCCTAAGAGTCAGAATGGGGTATTACAATCCCCTCCCCCTTAGAATAACACCGTCCTCGGTGTTTCAAGACTTAGGCATACATATACAATTTACACATGTCCAAAACTTCAAAAACTTTGTAGATCTGCCCTGCATTCTGTTCTTTACTTTGAACTTTCAGGATCAAGTCCTTTGATTTTCACGAGCTGCTCCTGCTGATTTGAATCTTCCAGCTCATCCATAAGTCTGAAAACTTTATGGCTGCTACCCTCTTGAGGTTCTCTTGTTGGGCAGTTGCGGAGGCAATGATCCCCTCCGCATTTCCAACACTTCACTGGTTGCTTCATATTTACCTGCTCAATTTCCTTTGAGTCTTCCCACCTGGAGCGTTTCTTAATCGAACGATTGGATGAATGCTTCTTCATTGATCCACTTTTCTTCCCCTTGCTGATTGCCCTCATAATGCTTTTTACCTCTTTCTGCAGACGAATAGAGTCCTGCAAGACCTTGTGGTTCATCTCGTTCTGCTGCTTTTGCATCTTGAGCATCTCTCCAAGATTTTCTTGGGTCTTGGCAATTGTTTGAAGAAGACTTCCAGCCAATTCTAATAGCCCTCGGTCTACCGCCATGGTCAATGGAAACAACTGACCACACTTTGCTCACTAGCAACACTTGCCTGCACCGGCTGCAACCAATTGATTCAATTTCCACCTGTGAAATTCATCATTACAATCCTCGTTAGGCCAAGCATAACCCAAACATTAAAAAAAATCAGTCAATGGTTTTTCCCCAGTGGACATGGATAGTCCATGCTTTACTCATGAGACTTCCAGACTTTTTATGCTTGCCCAACATACACATAAATTCCTTCATGTTCATCCAATCACAGGAAATTCATTAATTAGCATTCACAATTCACTTTAATCAAATAAACACACTTTTACTTTCAATCATGCATGCATTCAACAATTTTCTAATTTTATAAATGCATCAATAAAAGGAAAGAGAGAGAGCAGTAAGAGTTTTCCCCTCTTAGTCTTGTTCCATTCTGGAATCCACACCACCACTGTGGTTTTCATGTTCCTGTCCTCTTTCACTTCAACGTGAATGCTTGACCTGCCCTTCTTGGCTATGACACGTAGTGTCTATGGTCTATTCCAGACCTCTCAACCATGGAGTTCCTCCACTTGGTTGGTCTAACTCTTGGCTGCTAGGACTCACACAGTTTCACTAGCCCTATCTTTCATTACTGCTCATGCTGAGCTCTTTAGGGTGGTTACATGTCCACATGCATCCTTAAGATACTTCAAGTTTCTTGCTTCCAACAATACCCGCGTTGGATGTCTTCACTTTATTCCATAGGACCCTTCTTTTCTTTACAAGCCTTGGATCTCCTATGGGTATAATAACGAATGTTGGGATAGCATGCAGGCTACTCCTCCACCATTCATATAGGCAATGCTCAGTCAGTACACCGACTGGTTTTTATCAGGCATCCCATTTAGCAATTTGCTAAGCCAGTACTCCGACTCTGTATTATCGAGTATTTGAGGAATGCTTGGCCAGCACACGGGCTGCTCCAAATCATTAAATATCCCTGGGATGTTCGGCCAGCACATAGGATGCTCCACAACATCAAATAGTCTTGCATGTTTGGCCAATGCATAGGCTGCTCCACAACATCAAATAGTCTTGCATGTTTGGCTAGCACGCAGGCTGCTCCACAACATCAAATAATCTTGCATGTTTGGCCAGCACGCAGGCTGTTCCACAACATCAATAGTCAATGCTCAACCAGTCACTCTCTGGATTTACCAAGCCATTTATAGTTCTTTCAGGGTCCTTGCTTCCTGCATTGACCAAGGTTTCCAACAAAGAAACAATAATGCATCAGCTCACTGTTACAAGCTTTATACTTGAAACCTTCATTATTCCAAATAAGAAATGAATGAAATTGAATACTTATCTGTATTGTGCATTTCCTCTCTGGTCCACAGGGTCCTGCTTTTACTTTATAAGCCTTGGGATCCTCCTGCGGACTAGGATGTTTGGCCAGCACGCAGGCTGCTCCAAATCATCCAATAATTAATGCCCTGCCAGTACACCTTCACGCCAACTGGGTTTACCAAGCATTTGGTGGTGCCCAACTAGTCCCATACCTGGTTGGCCCTCTCCATTTCCGAGCCAGCACATACGTTTGGGTCATCGGCCAATGGAAGGTAACTGCGCCACCGACCATTACAGGTCATGGCTCCACTACTCTACCTTAGGCTTGCATTAGCCTTTCACATGTATCACAATCCCTCAATGCAAATAACAATTCTTCACCCACACAAGGGTGGCACTTCTTCTCTTGTGTAAGCCGGCGGTTCCATTTAGGAATTCTTTAGGTGACTTTCTTAACTGTAGGCTATCATGGCCCCATGATACCCACTCACCCTACACAAGGGTTACCACTGCTCATACAGTCCTCTGGAGTATTCTTTTCTTCACTTTTCCCTTTAGTGTGCAGTACTAAATTTCATATGTATAATCTGTCAACACAAAATCGATAGCAAGCTCATTAGTATTGCTGCTTTAGAACTGTAAACATATTTCATAACATCCACTATCCAACCTTGAAACACCAGGAATGCGTCCATTCCCTTAAGGTGTAGTCAATATTGGCATCCCTAACATAACTCAGCACCAGAAAGGCGTGCACTCCTTACTGATGTGAACTATGAAGGTCCTAATCATACTTCAAGCAATCCGCCATAATGGAAATAAAATCAAAACATGCTCTGCATATTAGCTCTAATAATTAGACATGCATGTATGTATATATATATATCATTCAGGGTTTATGGAACACTTATCCATTTTGCAGATGTTATTTCTCTTCTTTAATGAGGAATGGAGGCTCCTTCTCTGAGTTGACAGTCCCTCGGTTTTCCATCTCAATTCCTTTTGATGTTACATAACCTTCATATGTCTTACTGACATAATCTTCACCATCCCACTCATATTGTTTACCAATCATGTAGTGCAGATGAGACATTAATAATGTCTTATGGCATTTCACCTGAAACCCATTTTCAAATCATGGAATGCCTTCCCATGAAGTTTGGCTTCTGCAGGACCTCTCTCATGGTCTTACTGCAATGTGTCTTCCTGGCACACTTATTGAGCAGCCAAACAGTTAGCAACATTTAACAATACAATTCAAATCTGATTGTTCCATAGCCAATCCATGGCACTAATAATTAAATTCCCTATGAATTTTCAACTCTATCTATTATAGAAATTGGTTTTCTTATCCATGAGGTTATCCTCATATTGTTTGGCTCCTGTAAGTGACACCACTCTGCCCGTTATGGTCTTATGCCCGCTGCCATACATGACACTACAACATTTTGACCCAAAATCTGACGGCTGTATTGTCGGATTTTCGACATTTCCCTGTCGCATGTACGACACTATGTTTTTTTTTAGGCATCTCTGGATTTTCGTCGGTTATCTGACAGCGCTCCAAGTCGTCGGTTCAGCAATGGTTAATCATACCGTCGGTTACTCGACACCTCGGCGAGGTGTTGGTTAACTTATGCAAATCAAGCGATGCCTAGAACAATTTAAAAAAACAAACCGACGGCTTCTTACCGTCGATCAAATGCTCCAAGGCGTCGGTTAACTGATGGCCTGTAGCTGTTATAGGTGTCGGTTAACCGACAGTACGTAGATGTTATAGGTGTCAGTTAACCGACAGTCCGTAGATGTTCTAAGTGTCGGTTAACCGTCAGTCTGTAGATGTTCTAGGTGTCGGTTAACCGACAATCGCTAGATGTTCTAGGGGTCGGTTAACCGACAGTCTGTAGATGTTCTAGGTGTCGGTTAACCGACAATATGCTAGGTGTCAGTTAACCGACAGGCTGTAAACGTTTTAAAAAAAAAAATAGCGGAGCGGAAAATAGGATATCGTACATTTCTGTACGGGTATCCATTTTCCGCTGAGATGTGACGGGTGCTACGTGGCTGTCGCTGAGTGGAAGCAGAAAATGGATACCCGTACAGAAATGTACAATATCCTATTTTCCGCTGCGGTCTAGCTTAACATGTTAACTCGCAGGTCTAGGGTATTAATTTTTTTAATAATCTAGCTGCAGGGGCTAGCTGGTTTCACAGGATCCAACGGACAAAGGAGTGCCAGGTGCTATAGCTCTCTGATATGCATGCGGGGTCCAACAATAGTACTCAGCCCAATCTATAAGGGCACTAACTAAGGAGGCTCCACCGTACATGTTACCGTCAAAGACCGCTGAAAGACTGTTTCCGCCATTTCTGCTCAGAGATCAAGGTTCGATTGGTTGGGCTACTTACCAAATATACTATCAACATTTCAACTGTGAGTAACTACAGTCAGCCCTTACCCTCAGGTACACAATTTTTGAGTATTCCTCTGTTGAATTACCTGCTTTCACCATGTTTACCACTATAAAAACCTTAGATTCCTCCGAAGACCTGATTTCTGACCGTTTCTGGGATGTATATGACCCAATTTCAAAACCCTTTGATATCATTACTAGTCACAATGACCTCAGTACTGCTTCCCTTGACAATTCCGAGTTCCATACCAAATTGTACAGTACTTTGATCCCTTCTACATTGTATCCTTTACCTAGTTGCCCGAAATTTGTATCCTTATGTGCTGAACATTTTTCAACCTCAGAGGGACTAATTATGAATTACCAGGGTGACCAAATTATCTGCAAAGTAGACCCTCAAACCCTTAGCGAAACCCTGAAATATTCTGCTGATTTCTTTTCAACTTCTATGTCTTTTAATGAAGCTGAAATATCCCAGATTTACAAGAAAGTTTCTAGTGAGGATAAAGAATGAATGTATCAGAAGGTTTTGTTGAAACCAGTGGAGAACCTGTCTATTCCTTTTTCATCTAAACTTTGTTTACTAGTTATTGTTGCTGCTGTAACCCTATTAAGTCAAATTTTAGGGTCAGACACTAGTTCGGAGGTAACTGAAGCAATGTTAGCAATTTTCCTATACCTAGATAGACCTGGAACAACACCCCTTAGGTTTGATGAATATTTTGCCAAAGAAATGTGTTTTCAGCTGTCCAATTTCTCCAAAATCTATCATTTCAGGTATCAGGCATACTTATATGCTTTGATAATTCATGCTAAGTTAGGAGCACTAGCCATTACAGACTCAAAAACCTTCAAGAAATGGCCTCCTTCTTCACCATTTTACCATGCCTGGTCTTATGCCAAATTCATGGATTTGATCGTACTTAATCTGTTCAGAGTGTTTAATCCAGAGATCAGCAGAATTTCAAATGACTTGAAAGAAATCCTAAACCCTGATTTGATTGGAGATTGGTTCCTGGAAAAAAACTTCTCCCTTGTCAGAGTCTTTGGATTCACTGGATCACCATATGTGTTGCCTATATTTTTAAATACCAATGTATTTTCTTTAGAGGTAATGAGGCAAAGGATCTCTGCAGATAAAGAACATTTCACTGCCCCATCATTGAAAAGGAGTTCATGGATAAAATATCCTATGACTGTGGGAAATTTCATTTTAAAGAAGGAAGCAGCATTGCCCATTATTGAAGAAGTTCTGAAGTGGCTTGATTTCCCTCAAGTACCACCTGTAAAATATGACCCTAAACATGTTATTTCACAAAGGAGACAGGAGTATGGTAGAGGTATATTTCAGCACAGTCAGGCTGAAACTTGGATGGGAGAGTCCAATTCTCTTATATATGATCAGATCTGGATCAGTGAGCCTTTAAAGGAGATTGTAGAGGCTAGAGTTCATATAGATTTTTCACAGTCAAATACTGCACAGGGAAAAGTGGAGCAGATATCTACCAAGAAAAGGTCAGAACCATAGGCCACAGAGATGGATACAAAGGAACCTGAGACATCTAAAAAGCAGAAAACTGCCATGGATACAGAGATCATTGATGTTGATATGATAAGGGAGCTAGTTATCACCCCTACTATTATTCAAGAAGAGGTATCACAGACCAGAGTTGAAAATACTACTGCAAAACCTAAAGAAAGCAGTAAACTACCCCCTGTACCGGTCCTGCAATACAAGAAATATCGCTATGCTGCAGCTGCTGAAGGTCAATTTCAAAACAAGCAGAGTCTCCTTAAACATTACATTGATCATAGAAATGAGTCTGTGATGCAAGAGCAAAAAAAATTGAATCAACTCAAAGAAAAATATGATATGAAGACAACATTGATGACAGTGAGGGATTCAGCAACTGGATCTTTAAGTTTGGCCATCGCTGATGATGAAAAGGCTTCTGAGATTCATTTAGAAATGGATCAATTACCAACTCCTGACAAGATTTGGTTCCACAAACAAGCCAGTGAAGTCCTTTATGCTGACTTGACTAGGGAGACCTTGGCACATAAGAATGCAGTGCAGAAAATAAAAAAATTGGAAGCTCACCTAAAGCAGGAGAAAGCTGCAAACAAAGCATGGTCTACACAGGTGGCTTATTTACAAACTGAGATGGCTTCATATAAAGAGTTGCCACCTACACAAGGGGCAGAAACCCAGCCAACAATCAAATTCAAAACTGTTAAGACAGTTAGAAGGAGGGCTAAATCTGTAAATGTTAATGTTGATACTACACCTTCACCTAATTTGGTTAAGTTGCATGAAGAGATAGCTGGTTTGAATGCAAAGGCTGTGGAAGATAATGACAAAATTCTAGTCCTTCAGGAGCAGAAAGAGGCATTGGAGAAAGAGAAAGGTAAATTGCTTCAAGAAATTGAACAATTGAAATCAAACAGGGGAACTAGTCCTTTGTCACCAATGGACTAGATCATACATGACATTGCAGATATGTCTGTACATGAAGCTGAAATTGAGAATTTCAAGGAGAAGGTTTCAGACTTACAGGACACAATTTCTGAACTTAAACTGCAGATTGAAGAGAGTAAAGCTCAGGATCCTAGAGAGCAGGAAATCATCAAGCTCAAAGAAGAAAATGATAAACTGAAAGATAAGATTTATAAGTTGAAAGAGAAAACCAAGGGAGTTCTGCCACTGGAAGGTGAAAATCATTTGCTTTGGGATGAATTGATAGCGGATATCAATGCTTTCAGGCCTCAATTGATGATTGTGGAGGAGCATGAGAAGGCATTGGGAGTGGCATCCAACAAATGTAAATTAGCTGAGGAAAATTTAATTAACAAAACTCAAGGGGTAACTCAAAACGCAATTATTTTCCTCAGTAAAGCTCCTGCTTCTGAGTTACAGGTTTTAAAGGTGAGTAACAGAACTGTTCTGTTAGTAGATGCCAGGAGGGTGTTGCAGAAATATACTCTATTGAATTCAGTCAGAGGAAAGATGTCCCAGATTAAAAAGCAAGTGCAGGAGTTCAAGCAAGCCTTTTTACCATTGATTGGTTATGGTTTACCATCCTTTTGGGATGATGAGAATATGCTAAGAGCATGGCCTGAATATAAATAAATGTTTATTAAAGCTAGATCAGACCATAGCAAATTTAATGATATGGTAAAAGGACTTAAAGGCATGGTGGTAGTAAGCAAAATGAGGCAGGACTTCGAACTTCCATTACTTTTCAGGGAGGTTAAATCTAAATTGCCTGTCTTTACAGAAGGTATTTTAATAGAGCTTGATGTGCTGATGGAAGAATTATCTGATGCTTCTGTTCCAAAGGATGATGCTTGGAATGAAGTATTCAGGGTGGGAGCAAGAGTTCTTATACCAAGTTCAGGTCCAGGAAGTGCCAGTTAGATGTCCGTGAAGCATAAGTAAGTCAAGGTTGTCATATATTTGATACTGTTGCTAAGAACTATAAAGTTTAGATCCTACAGAAGAAGTTTTAGGGAGTCCATGATGCTAGCTTGTTGTCTGCAGTTACTACAGTAAGCAACAGTCACACAGATACTTTATTTACAGTTGTTTTGGAAATATTCAGAGGAAGATGACAAGTTAATCAAGCGAGCCTGAAATCAAGTGAGCCTGTTCAGACAGTATGCGCCTTTGAATGCTAAAATTATCAGAAAACATCAATGATATCTCTTTCCATCCTGGAAATGAATAGGATATTTTTGATCCTAAAAGGATTATCGACCTGATAAATATTCATACAGCTGTCATTTCTTTTTGTAGAGTTGGTTATGTAATAAATGGTCACTATGCCATCTGTTTTAGAAGATAGGATTTAAGCTATTTTGCTGGGACATGATCCCCACGTATGTAACTGTTTCCTAGTTTTTTGCATCTCTCCTTTGAATAGATTAACTACAAATAGACCCTACTTCGATAGGGAGAGGGTTGGTCTTTGGTTGAAGAAATTCATATTGTAAAGAAGAAAAGACTCGTGTATCAGGGATTTTGTGAACTTCAATGAAAGAACAAACATACAGGTTTTCTCATGTTTAAGATTCCTTCCAAGTTTTGTTGCAGAATCTCTTCTATGTGAAATTCATTCATCTGTGTTATTTCCTCTTCTTTACTGTTAATTTAAATATTTGGAATTCATGTTTCCATGCTCCACAGTATTTACAGTAAATACCATTGAAAGATAAACTGTAATAGAATTCATCGTTGGTGTTCTGGTGCTCTATTATAATTTACTTTTCCCTGTCTTTCATAAGTCTTTCTTGTTTATTTAAGGAATTCATAGTCACATGCTCCTGAAAATAAACAATCACTTCTCTACCTTCTGCTATCACCTTTAAATTTTAATGATCTGTGCCAAATGCATGCAAAAGGCCTTAAACCTCTGTGACCTGATTTACTCTTTCATTTGATTTAAGCCTCAATCCTTGACTCCATTGCCCAATGTTCTTTACTCTTGAACTTTCCCAACACCTTGATCACCATTGAAAACACTTGTTACCTTGAGAATCTGGCCTTGTTTCTCCTATTCCTTGATACATTTATCATACAGTGACAAAGAGAGAGCCCTCTCTGGTTGGCTGAGTCAGACAGTCATCCTAAAGATTGGTTGTAGGTTACCTTTGGGTTTCTTGAACACAGCCTCAAGAAATTACGGAGTGATAAAAACACCCATGAATTTGAGAAGAGGAAGGGGGGGGCATCTCATTTCAATCCCTTTAAACTTTGTGGGACAAATGAAGAATGATGTTCAAACAAACATGAAGAATAAGAAATTCTTACTTTGATCCCATTCCAATTGGATGTCCAGATGGTATAATCCCAATTGCAAACATGAGAAGCTGTTGGAACTTCCCTCAAATACCTTGAAAATACACTTTTGTTACAGCTATAAATAGGAGAATATCAACAGCAGAGGTCAGGAACAACAGAGTTCTACACGCATAACAATTGCAAGAGGAAGCATACTACACATATAGTACACATGTCATCCATTCATACCAAGCCCTTACATACATAACTACATATGACAGAATATTCAAAAGCAGGTCTCAGCTATGCATAAGTCAGTGTTATGGGCAATTTCAATCAAAGCCACCACATATATTAAATTATTAATTTAAAAATAGGACAAAAATACAAGACTTGCCGTATTGTATTTCTCGATCATCACAGGTCCTCACTGGGTTTGTTGACAACATGACCTTGTGCTGGTTAACAAGATATTCTAGGGTCTTCTATACCCTGGGACAGATGAAATGGTTTAAAGAATGACAAATCACCATTATTGAGATTTGCAAGCTCCACCTTATGAATGTCTAATGACAACCCACTAATCATATTAGCAAACCAATTCCAGATTATCAATGTGAGAACTACCATGAAATTTACCTTAGGAACTTCGTTAGTTGCAACACACTAAGACTATATAAAACCTCAATACCTCTGCTACAGGCCTGCTGTTCATCCACTGGCTTTCATCTATTTCTTGGGAATGATTTACTAAACCCTTCGTTTCTACTTCACATTGAAAAATCAATAGAAAACCTAAATTAAATATAAGGATGGGTACCTCTTCATATTTGTGGATTTGGAGCCGGATGTAGAGTTTGCAAAAGATGTTGAGGTATTGATGCACAGAATGGATTCCAATGATCCTCATCCTGAGACTTTGAAGATCTTCCAAACCAGAAAGCTCCAGCCCATCAAGATTCTCACTCTGCAGTATAAAGAAAATGCATGTCTATAGTTAGCTAGAAGAAAGAAACAATGTATCTGGTCATAAGAAAGAAACATTGTAATAATGCATGCATTTTACCTTATTGAGCTCCTCTCTGTTTCGAGAATAGTTTAATATTCTCTACTAAACAGGGCCAACCAAGTGAAGGTGGAAGATCATATGGCCCCTCCCCCCCCTCACATCACTCTCAATTCCCCATACCCAGTGCACGTGCTTGGAAATAAATGATCTTTTGTGCGAACATCGTGAGTTTCTTGTCTTAAAGGAATTACGTGCATTCGATCATTAATTAGTTTATAGCATTCATTAATTAACTCATTCATTCATTCGTACATAGAAAAAAATAAATAGTTGAAGACATTACTCCATAATATCAAAAATAATATCCGAGGACAATGCATAAAAAAATAATGTAATAGTGTACTTATTACAATCACTACTTTTTTTGACGCTTTTTTCTCTCCACAAATTCTCTAAGTGTGACATCCTCTTCTACCAATTGTTTTTTGTTTCCTATGCCCTCTGAAGCTGCCTGTGATCGTGTTTGTCGACGGGTCGTGTGCTCACGATGTGTATGCGGCTGCTGTAAGGTGCCAGGATGTACCGAAAAAATGAAGAAATATTAATTGCTTGACGTGTTTTTACTATTATAATCATTGTAAGTCCTTCATTAAGAAAAAAACATTAGAGCGGTGCTTTGTACCTGGCAACTCATGGGTGACATGAATTTCCTGCGTTTGATCTTCTGCTGCTACCTCAAGTTGCACATGAAGACCCTCTGCATTAAAACATCAACACTTACAAGAATATAGTATTTGCAATTTAATATTTGAGACTTTAATCCATGCTAGTTTTTTTTTAACACTAGCATATTTATTACCTAGATTTCAATCAACATGAACTTCAATATCTCTTTCTCCTCCATCCTCTGCATTTTCTCTACTTTTGTTGTGCGGCTTAACACAAAGAGACTCAATATTTTATGTACTAGTTTATTAATGAATATAGAACACAATGAATCAAGCTTAAATAGAATTTGTTTATTGTAGTTACCTGTTCACAGGATGGATCACTAGAAGAATTTGCTTGGCTACCACGACTGCTTGTTCAATGTTCAACAACACCTGAAAACCCGTGTTGGTAGCCGATCCTCATGTCTTCCTCCGTTGGAAAATCATGGAATCTTTGAGCCTGTTATTTTCAATTAGATCATCATTGTTGTTGTTATATCATCATGAAAACAATTTTAAATGCAATCTATAATTTCTATACAATAAAATAATTATTGATCATACTTACGATTCGTGCTTGCAGGTTGGAATATCCACCAGGGCCAAGCTTGTGTTGCCCATGTTTTTCTATTCTTTCCTGGGTGGCCTTCGACGTATCTGGTAGCCTATAAAAGTATTTTTAAATACATTAGACATTGCAAAAAAATGGAAAATAAAGTGTAATAAACATATAATTGCATTGCTGAAAGTATTGCATACCTTCTAGCTGACTCGGGTACTGGCTTGCCCGCTATTTTCGCAGCTTTCTCCCTTGCATCATCCAGCAAGCCTTTCCACTCCGTTGTTGGAATCATCGGAGGGCGCTCATACTTTGGATTATCTGCTAAGTTGTTCCGATATTGCTCCCGTACATAATGTAAATGTTGGCCAGCTTTTTCGAGAACCTTTTTTTGGTTGAAGGTTTCGACACCAAAAAACCCAACCAAGCGAGCAATAAGCTCATCTTTCAAAACTTTACTTTGCCAGTTCCACCATGTGTGGATAGTGGGCCCAAACAGCTCTAACGACCAATCATTAAGATGTTTATAAAAGACATCATTTCCTACAAAAACGAGTATGTGTTAATTAGTGTAAAAAGAATGATGCATAATTACATTCCAATAAAATTATAATATATAGTTAAAACATTTTGTAAATAGTACCTGGAATCTTCTCCATCTTGTAGGGAATGAGATCTTCGTCCACCAAAAAAGTAGTCTCAAATGTTCCCGTGCTAGTGACACAGAAGGATCCAGGAAATGCTAGGATGGCAGCATCAAAGTCATGCTCTTCTCCATGTACTGGCCCCTGATCCTCATCGGCACTCTCATGTTCCGTCTGGGGTGGCTCATTTTGTGTTTCCGACTGGCCAGACGGCAACGATACATGATCAGTGGCGAAGGGGGTGTCATGCTCAATGGTACCAGCATGCCTCTCACCGGGGAAAAAATATTCCTATAGAAACAAATAATATTTTAGTTACTCATATACGAATAGGAAAACAAATTGCATTTGGAATAGACTTATAATGAAAGAGTTTGCAGCTTACATCCAAGCGCTTTACTTTAAGCAAGACACGATCTATCTTTGCTTGAGTGTCATCCTGCGTCATTTGCGTATTCGATATAAGCAGATTGACGACCTCCTGATTTAATTTTGTTTTTGCTTTTTGAACTGCATCCCAGATATTCTTTGAATTCTTGAGGTCAAAATCATTAAGAATGTGCCCCAAATCCATATCCTTTGGATCCATCTATGGATAAGTATCATCCGACATAAAAATAGAAAACATTAATATCAATTTGAAATCATTGATATAATTAGATAACATAAATATGTATAAGTACAGTTTCTGAAATTCACAATGTGCTATATACCTGCTCATGACCCGATGAGCGTGGCATGCTAACATCTGTCGACATATCATCTGTCATGGGGCTCCTACCTCAACCCTCAGCCTACAAACAAAATATTGGCCACGTTGATATCATAATTAAACAAATGTACTTTCTAAAGAAGCAGGTAAGTAAAAATGTGGTATATATACATGTTGCCTATAGGGGGTGTCGGCCTCCCAGGCTCCATTGGGGACTTGCCCCGATCAGCTGACTGCAAAAAAGTAATTAAAAACATTAATTTCAAACTGAAACCAATACACGGGGAAAATCAAGGGCGGGGGGTGTTGATATATCTTGGCTAATATTCACTTGTGGCCATGTGCCAAACCACTAGGTGGGTAATTGAGGCCCTTAATGGGTGGACCTGTGGGTGGTTGTGGATTGTAATCATCTCATTCAATTGAATTATTCATCAGCCCAAGGGCATCCTATCTATTGCACACTCTCTTGAAGTCTTTATATGTGTTTATGGTGTTAAGTCAGTAATTTGTTCCTTCAAATTTTGTTTGATTTGCATTTTCTTTTAAGTTATTTATTTGCACTGTTTTGATTTCTCCCTCTTTTAGGAAATTTTCTTTAGTTTTTATATCAAATTTTGGGCTTGCTTGTGAAATTTTCAAGTTTTAAACTTTATGTTTGTTTTTGTTAAAGGGTTTAAAAGTCACCATATCAAATAATGGGTTCATAAACCATACTCTAAGTATAGTCATGTATAATCATCACTCTGACAGCTTTAGAACTCTATGCAAAATGACAAAAAGCTGTGAAAAAGCACCAAAACAGTGTTAAAATTATTCTTGTAGCACTGGAGCTCAAAATCACCAAAGGCGCGCTACAAGAATATCGTGACTCCAAAATTCCTCCGATTTTTTAGCAAATTTTGGCACGTTTGGAATGATGAATGACTAATTACATGTTTTAGAGAATTTGTTACGTGCTGATGCAGGGAACATCATGATTCCAAGTGGTTACACATTGTGACGAAATCGTGCTCATCATGAGCCTAGACATAATTCCTTTTGACAGGTAGCAGTATGGTTTGAGGTAAATGTGGGATGAGTTTGTCATTTACAGGCACATTCAAAGACGAAGGACTTAGTGGAGTAGCCATAACCACTAAAAAACCGGACATTGTCGCTGCTGAACAAAGGAGAGGTTTTGATGGCTTCACGGGAAGTTAGGGCTTCCTAATTTCGTTACTAGCAGTTAAATTGAACGTTGGAGGACCTCTGTACATCCAAGGTGACTCATTTGACAACTCAAGTCGTGATTTTAAATAACTGCAGTTGAGCAATTTAAAGGTATTTCCTAAAAAGCCAATATAATTGTAGATTTGGGTTTTTTTTCGCTGAGGCTTACTCTGTCAAAATTGATCAAAGGAAAGGTTAAATTGTGTTTTTAAATGCAATTTCGGCCAGAGAAATAGTTATTTCTGATGCTCTGAGACACCAGGCTGAGCGAGGGTTGAAGATAGCAGTTTTTTTTATGAAATATGACCCTGTGAAAGCTAAGGTTGTAGTGATGTGAGGAACCTATACATTTGACAGTATTTTCAACCTCCTAAATTGATCTTCTGCTTGAAAACAATACAAAAGGATACCGAATATTTGAAGTTGCAGGGAGAGCTAGTGTGCTAGGTATTGGAGCTTACTATTTTTGGAACCAGATAGAGGAAACGAGGAGCTAAAGACTTGAGAATCATTTTGATACTAAGATTCCTGAGAGCTAAATTGGATTAAATTTAAGAATCCTATAAGTTATTCAGTTTTCAGTAATTGAAGAAGAATGGGCAGGAGTGGTAAGATAAATAGAGCCGAACCTACTGATGTAGGATGGATTGAAAAAATCCCTGGGTGTGTTGAGGTGTTTCAACAAGCTGGTTGGATGGACTTTTTCAAGACGATAGATGGGTATAATGCAGAAGTGTCCTGTAAGTTTGCTCAGGGTTTTAAAAATGACATAGTGATCTTTGATACTCTTAAATTCAGGCTGACAGTAAAGCTGATTTCAGAAGCTACAGGGATTAAGAATGAGGGTGAACCATGGTTTAAGAAACTGCCTTTTGACTTTGATCCACAAAGATATATTTTACCAAATGTCACCCCTGATTGGAATAAAGGTGTCCTTATTCAAAATTTTAGAAAGGAATGGGTTGAGCCAATCGGAATACTGCAGAGCTATATTACTTGCAAGGGCATATATGCTTATGTATACAAGTACCACTTCAGATTCCTTCAGCACATGGTGGGGGTGTCCAAGATGAACCTGCCATTCTTCTTTTTGAAAAGTTTGCAGAAGATGTCCAACAGGGTGAAAGGGTAGATAGACCATTCTTCTCAGTCTATCTTTCACCATGGGCTAATTAAGTTGATTATTAGCACTGTTTTGTAGCATGAAGGGAAGACCTGGGACTTTTTCATCTTTTAGTCTAACTTTCAAACCAAAAAAGAAGATCAGAAACCTAAGAGGCAAGCAGACAAGGGTAAGGTTTTGATGAGAAAATTAGGTCAGAGGTCTAAACTTGAAGATAAGGAAGAGGTTAAAGTTGAGGAAGCATCAGAGCATGTGGAAGAAGATAATAAACCAAAACTGTTCTCAGCTAGTCTTAAAGGCAAGTACTCACTATTTGTAGAAGAGAAAGAGCAACCTTAAGAGTATTTGGCACCTGTAGAGGATTCTCATGAAGTGAAAGCTGCTGATATAAGAGATATTGTTGTACCTAAGGAGGAGATTCAAACTCAACAGAGAAGCCCTATCACCATTCTATCAGATGATGAGGGATATTTATTGGAGGAAGAGCAGCCCATCTCCAAAACAGAAGTCAAGGTTGAAATAGGAAAAGAAATCCCTACTTCAGACAACAAAACAGCAAAACCTAATAGAAAAAGGAATAAACTTGAAGTAGTAGAGTTGGTTGCTATCTAGCATCAAGTAAAGGAACTGAAAATGATGGGAGAAGCAGCATCACATTGGAGGCCTAAAACCAGGTCAAAGAACAAGCTAAGACTGAACATGAAGAAATTGCTCAATCCCAGATTAAATACAAATGAAGTTACTGTCCTAGATGAGGATTCCATGGATGATAAACCAGACTTAGACAAAAAGTAGCCACAATCAAAAGAAGAAACTCCTTTAGTTGAAGCAACAGGTGAGGAAAATCCTAGCATTGAAGACACCCCTGCAGACCTGTTAATTGAAGAGGCTGAAATCTTCAAAAAACTTGATATACCTTGGAGACCTGATGAGGAACAAGATCCTACAATAGACAAACTATTTGACTCTAACAGAGAGAATTTGCAGAAAACTGTTAAGCAGTACAAACATCAGATGAGTTACATGCAAGAGGTCAATGATGGATTAATGATGGCTAACAGAAGGTTGAGAGAAGACCTACAGGATGTAAATGACCATTTTTCAGGAATTGATAGCAGAAGCAAAGGAAGCACTAAAGAGAAAAAGAACTACTGACATGCATTGCACAGAATTGGAGAAGACAGTCCAGAACCTGCAGCAGAGAAACAAGGAGCTCATCAAGAAGATAAATGACATGGAGCAGGAGCAGAAGAAAGCTAAGAAGAAAGATCAAGCATCAGATGGTATCGCTCTGCTGGCTGAAGCAGCAAAAGATGGATAAGTCAATTGTTCATTTAGTTAGTGGTCACTAGTTGATAAACACATGTGTTAGTGATATACTATTTTTAGCATATTTTGTAATTTTGTAATATTGTACATTTCACTTTACCTCATCAAATAGATGGAAGGCAGTTAGGGTTAAATCCCTAACTGATTTTGTAAAGATTAGTATTTAGAGAGGTTAGAAAGTCATGGAGAGGGTTCGATTTTTGGGAGCTTTCAGGAGGTCTTCAAACTCAGTTGGTTTTCAGACTTGTTGATGAGTTAAGTACAAAACTCTTGTATGCAGTTGATGATGAAATTATGAGATATATGTGACTTTTACCCTTCAGTTTTCTTTGTTGGCTTCATTTTTCAGCTTGTCTAGTTGCTTAATCGATATATTCATTTACTGGTTTATGTTTATATGTTGGTAATGCTTGTCATTTATGTATGAACCTCAATACTGTTTCTGTTGGATCTTGTTAGATATATTATGCATATTTATCTTCTTTTGTTTATGATTCAGTAGTTATTTTGCTCATGAATGCATTCCCTGTGTGTTCCCAAAGTTCACAACCAAAAACACATTACAGAAACCTTTAAACTTTGTTTTCTTTATTGAATTTTGTTTGAGATTGTGTTGGCTTGTTTCTCTGGCCTTGGAAACAATTTCTGGCACAAACATATGGTATGCGATACATCTATCTTGTGTTTATCTTATTGGGATAGGGTATTTATTGAATTAATCACAGATCCTCTATCTCATGATTTCTAACACAACTTTGCTACACTAGTCACAAAGTCCTTAGAGATCATTTTGGAAGGATGTGATGGCATCGGTATAGGGTGACATAAGTGATGCAGGAGCATAGGCTCATGAAAAAGAAGTCACCCATGACTTCATCAAGGTCAAGAGAATTCAAAGAGACCTAGGGTCTCACATTTGTGTAAATTGTTATTTTTGTGAAAAATTTGAATAATGGTCAAGGATTCTAGATCCTTTCCACTTGTAAAAGATAAGATAGGGTTTGTTAATTGTTAGTGAGTCAATGATGACTCGTAGGGGTCAGTTGAGGTTATGAAGGACTCTGTTCCTTAATCATAGGATCTGGAAACAGAAATCCATTGTAAATAAATGCAGTCATTAGTATTTTGAATAGGTAGCTTAGCCTAGATGAAGGTTAGCTCACAGAGCTCAAGAAGAGAGAGCAGGGTGTAGAGTGTGATTGATTACATACAGTGAAATGTAATAAAATGATGGAGAATCATTAAATTTCCTCTCTACTATGTAAAATCTCAATATATATGATTCATCTCATCTGTATATGTTGTGATATTTCTGTTATCATTGGTTGGATACATATGATTCATCAATTTCATCTGAAAGCATCGAGTTTAAGGAATAGTGAAATGAAGTGTGAATTATTGGAAACGTTACAGTGTATATCCTAGGGTAAAATATAGTCTATATATATGTTAACATTCTGTTCAGCCGTGTGGGATTTGATTAGCCTTCTATTTCGAGTATACATCTGATTCGTTAAGGGAAACAGCGATTCCATGGAATATTGTAATGGTTTGTGAGTCATCATAATTGTCACAGTGCAGAAGCCCTAGCTCACATGTACAGTCTATAAGTGGCGCTCATATGTATAACATTTGGGGATCAACGATCGAGAACAGAGCGGAGATTGATGAGCTAAGTAATGGATGGTTCTGATCACATAGGATATTAACGATCAGGATGAGAGCGGAGTTGTGAAGTCAAAAATCAACAATCATGATCACAGCGAAAAGTGACGGTTCAAAGCTCGAGGCAAAGTGGAGTTTTCCGCTGAGAGATATGTGTCGTGCATTGGGTGGAAGCGGAAAATGAAAAGAAGGTACAATTGGTACGATAAGTGATTTTCTATTGGGGCTTAGGTCATGACGAATGGTCATGTGGCATTTAACCTTTGAGTGTAAAGTAAATTCTGTT
The DNA here is from genome assembly GCA_027924585.1 of Larix kaempferi. Lineage (NCBI taxonomy): Eukaryota > Viridiplantae > Streptophyta > Pinopsida > Pinales > Pinaceae > Larix > Larix kaempferi. The sequence continues at coordinate 6,478,010 of BSBM01001163.1, read as the reverse complement.
GAGGGCTAAGCAAAAGGTAAAGTGTTTAATTCGTTAATAGAGAAGTCTTGCTCAATTTTGATAGAATTGCCAAGTATAGTGACAGTTATCTATTTTTAGTTCTGTCACAGAGTTAATTGGAAACTAAGAAAAACTAAGAGAAGAATGGTAAAGGACTGTATTAAGTGAAGATTCCAGTACAGAAAATTTGGGAATCAAGGGTCTGCTTAGGTATTGCAGGTGGTTCCTGCATCAATAAGCCAAGTTTCTAGTTGGAGGGCTTGGACCGACTACAGAATGAACATTTATAGATGTAATGTCCCACACAGTGTGCATATCAGGAAAATGAAGCTATGGATGAGAATGTCACTTACTGAAGACATTTGGAATGGAATGGTAGCTCCAAATCAAGATGGCTGAATGGACTGAGCTTCAAATCGAAATGGCTGAATCGACTGAGCTTCAAATTGAAATGGCGGACTGATCTTCAAATCGAAATGGCGGGGCTGAATGGACTGAGCTTCAAATCGAAATGGCGGACTGAATCTTCTCCAAATCAAAATGGCGGAATGCTCCAAATCGAAACGGCGGACTGCTCCAAATCGAAACGGCGGACTGCTCCTGCTACCTACTTTGCTTCTTAAGCCCCTACCCAAGCTCTATCCACCTCTATTCTACCTATTAAAGCTCAACATATTGCATCGCATCTGGTACTGCTTATGCGTAAACAAGGGAGGAAAAGGAACGAATGCTGCGTGGGTTTAAAACCTATAGCTCTGTTACTGTTTGCATGGGACTATTTAAACCCTATAGCTCTGCTACTGTTGGCATGGGTTTAAAAACTTTTATGTTTTAAAATATGTAAAAGAGTAGAATTTTGGCGGGTAGCATATGGTTGTAACCATAATTTAAAAACAACATTTGTTATGCCAAAATGAATAAGGTGGACGAGTCGAACCCGTGACCTATCCTCCCACTAAGTCTTATCCGCATGATACTAGCCAAACTAGTAAGAGCATTAATCTACAGTATTATACTTTACCTGCCTTCCAGCTCTTAGATCATGTCTAATAACAAATGACCAACCCTGTCTACCAGGAACTTTTGAGTAAAATACCTTAACAAGCTTCTCTTTGTTTCAAGAATATCTTAATATTCTCTACTCAATAGGGACAACCACGTGAAGGTGGAAGCTCATTTGCCCCCCCCCCCTCACATCACTTGGAATGATGTTCAATGCACTTCATGATCATCTTCTCCATCCAAGTCTGCATCTGTATCATCTGATCCAGATTCAATATTATAAGGATTAGAGGCAGCTATATCATCATCGTCGTCGCTGTAATTAGTTTCAATAAATTGATCATGATCGTCAATATCATCTTCATCATGAACATTGTATCTAACATCATCTTCTTCAACTAACTCTTCAACATCTTCCTACGTAACATTATGATCATCAACATCCAACTCATGTTGATCCTCTACATGATCACCTTCTTCTTCAACACACTCTTCAGCTTCCTCTACAATATTATACTTTACTGGCCTTCCTCTTGGATCATGTCTAATAACAAATGACCAACCCTGTCTACCAGGAACTTCTGAGTAAAATACTTGTTCACATTGACTTGGAAGAACATAGGGCTCTGATGTTCGTGACTCAAGTGACCTTGTATTGACCATGGTAAATCCATTAGCATGTTCAGTAACAGTTCTATCGAGATCAAATCGATTCAATCGTAGCCTGTACCACAAAAAGAATTATTTTGAATGATTTAAAGTCACAGTCAATGATATCTTCCAAATATCCATAATATCGATTTTCTGACAATTCTGGACGTCTGTCGCTTCTAGATGAAACATTAGTGACCTCAAAGATTGCACTTATCCCAGAATCACATGTTTTCCTTGTGTCATCCAACTTTTTAATGCGATATTTACGACCGTTGCACCACATAGCCTTGTGGTGTTTTACCTGCAATTGATAATGAACTAGTAAGTATTTTATGTTCTTAAAGTATGCAAATAAAATGAAATTAATCAAGATGAACATGACTATTGACGTAATTGAAAATATTATGGCTTATATATTTATAATATCATGCTTACCTGTTTATCTTTTAAACCATATGCTAAATCGATTTCCCTTTCTGTTAGATTGACATCTCCATTGCAATGTGCTTCTTTAACCAATGAAGCCACACCTTCCCATGATAGTCCTCGACCAGATTGATTACATCGTTCAATCCATACCTTCATCCAATCAAGATTGTTTGCGACGTACAAATGTAGTGCATCCCACTCGCGACCAACTGCATGAAAATAAAATTACATAAATCAACTCAAAAATTTATAATTACTTAACGCAGTGTAACATTATAAATATTAATAATGCATATCATTAATGAATATTAAAAATGAAATAATTATGTACGATACTATTAAAATGTATTAACATTATTAATCTATAACACCATTTAATAATTACCTTTGACCTTCCTCGATTTACCTTTTCCCATCAGGTACTCTCGATCTAATTTCTTAGTGGAATTTGGATCACCAATGCATCAATCTAATTCGGTCTTAATAGACCCCAACCCTGGAAGATATTCAACAATATACACCATGGACTGAAATACCATATATCCCTCCATCATAGAACCCTCTGGACGTGCTGTTTGTCTAACTAAAGCCTTCATAAATTTCAAGTGCCTCTCAACCATCCACATGGACCTTGCATGTATAGTTCCACACAATTCAATCTCCTCAACTTGGTGTATGAGGTAGTGTTCTTGTGCATCGAAAAATGCCGAAGGTAGAAATCTCTGCATTTGACACATTAAACGAGGAATTTCTCTCTTCCAATACTTTATATATTCTTTGTGGATTTCTTTCGATGACAACCATCTACATGTAAAGCAAGAAAATAATGATATCATTTAACGACGAAAATTTAAGATTGTAGTACGTCAAATCTACATGATTGACTAAAACAAATGTCAATTCATATAAGTTATACAATGAATTAAACAAATTACATGATGATGCGTGAAAAATATTGTTTCTAATTACCTCATGTATTTTCCAAGATCATATATGACCTGTTTGACATTATTGTCAAAATTGTCTGGGAGAGATACAGGTAGAACATACTATAACAATGAACACGTCTCATCAATATATTTTTCAAAATTAATAAAAGAAGTAAACAAAAAACATGCAGTATTGTAATATACCAATATATATACCAAAAATATAATTACCTTAATGAAGATATGCCAATCATGCGTTTTTACCCCGCCAAAATCACCTTTCCTTGTTAAGATATTCTTTATGTTCGAACAAAATCCTGTGGGAAATTTCATTTTTTGTATCACTTCTTTTACTGCATTGCTTTGTTGCTCAGTCAATAACCATGGAAGTGACCTTATATTAATTTGGTCTCCATCGTTGTTTAAATGTTAAATGATATCTTTCATTGCATGATTGGATTCATGAATGTCACTGCAAATTTTGACAATTTTTTCTTTGTCACTCCTTCCGTCTAATATTCGCCATAGTGTTTTAGTTACATTCTTTCCGATATGCATTGTATCAAACAAATGAACAACTAGTAAGTGCTCATAGTAAGGCAGCCTACTAAATTGTTTTGGATAAATTTTCATTCCTCGTGGAAGCCCATTTACACCTTCATGATGTTCATGCAGACCATTAGTAATCAATATATAAGTTAAAGAGATTAAAATGTAGTATATTATAGTAAAAAAAATTAATACAATCGAAAATAAAACATTAAAAACATATAAGAGATTATCAATACGAATATATAAGATAGACAAATTGAATCATACCTTGACGATTTCTATTATATTGCAACTTCCATATGTGAGGTGTCATTCTCTGTGGTTTTAATGTGGTCTCCTCTTTCCCATTAAAAAGATGTTTTTCGGTAGTTAAATACCTATGATTCTTAGAGAGGAAGTGCCTATACTCATCAAACACTATCTTTGACAAACTCTTTGAATGACCAGATTTCATCTTGGGACCACAATCTAGACATGCAAATTTTTCCTTTGTTTGAAGACCACAAAAATGTGTTAGCCCTGGAGCATCGTGAATTGTCCAGGCAAGCATTGCATGGAATTGAAATTCCCTTTGCCCTACTAGTCTAGAGACATCATACATAGTGACACCATTCCATAGCTTAAGTAGTTCATCAACAAGAGGTTCGATATATACATTCATATCTTTAACTTGGAACTTACCTAAAAGAAAACAACAAATACAATACATATAAGTAAATGAAAAATATATATGACATGAATATGCAACAATATTGATCTTCATGACAAATTAAATACTAATGCATTAAAAAAACACTGTTCTAAAGTACAAATTATACCTGGAACAATCATTGCCAACATTATATGCTCCCTCTTTATTGACATCCATGGAGGAATGTTATTGTTGATAACAAAAACATGCCAGACCGAGTTAGTAGATCTCATCTCTGCATGTGGATTGACACCATCCGCTGCCAAAGAAAGTCTAGCATTACGAGGTTCTTCTTTAAAGTGTGGCCATTTTTCCTCCATGTCTGTAAATGCAGAACCATCTGCAGGCATTCGCAGAATATCATCTCCACTTCTATTCCGTGCGTGGTAATCCATAAATTGTGCTATGTTTTTGCACCTAAACAGTCGTTGCAAGCGTGGAATAATGGGAATATAACGAAGAACCTTACGAGACACCTTTTTGGTTACTTGATCTGTTCGGTATCTACTGCTATGACATATAGGGCATTCTGTTGCAAGCTCATACTGATTATAATATAAAATATGATCATTAGGACATGCATCAATTGCTTGATACTCCATTCCAACATATTTCATGATGGAAGTTAAATCTCGATATGTGCGAGGTAATTTATTTGATGCCGGTAACAAATATTCACCTATCAAGCTGTTACAACAAATTTAAAAAAATGGTTAGTATAAATATTTGAAGAGCATGATATTAACGACAACAAATACATTCTTATTTTTTGGAGTATATTATAAGATCAAAGTGGTTTTGATTGAAAGGTGTGACATAGTTTTGGAGTATATGCACTAAAGTTGAGATCCGACGAATCACATATAATCACATGCGTACCTTAACACCAGCGTGATGGATGTGTTTGAAAAACCATTCATAACCTTCAAGTTCATTATCAGCAACACAACAGAGAGAACACTTATGCGGGAGCCTTCAAAAAGTGGTTTCGTCGCCTTCTCAAGTGTAGGTAAATCATTAATATCTTCAAAGTCATCAATTGGCGGTGCATGATGTTGATCATCGTCCATTCTAACATTAAATGCATCATTGATTAATGTATTTGCACTATCATCCTCAATTATTTTATCGTCATGATAATCATTTAATTCCATATGATCATCATTAACTTGATCATGATCATTATTCGAAGGACCTGCATATTGTTCTTCCTGCGCTAGTTGTTTCGCAATTACCACATTCTCCATGTTCGGAACAGCCCTAGGAGGCCCTTGCTTTATAATTACAATTAAAACATCAAACAAAGAACGTTAGTCATGTCGATTAATAAGTAACAAAAATAAAAATGATACAATATACAATTACAAAAACTCTCAATATAAAGACCGTGTTAAGTCATGAACTTGTTTCCTTCGATTTTATATTTTGATTGTGATTTTGATTTTAATTTTGCTCGTTTGCTAATTTTTTCTCATTTTGCTTCCTTTAGGAAATTTTTGATTTTCAAATGAAATTTTTAATTTTTTGCTTGCTTTTAGATTTCTTATTATTTTCTTTTAGGATTTGAAGGGATAAATAGGATTTATATTAAGTAAGGATGTCACAAACATACTCAAAGAGTGTGGTTTATCATCTAAACTAGAAAAATAGTTGAAATTGGGCCAAAATTTGAATGCAGATTATTCTTGTAGTGCAATCATGAAAAGTTAATACAGTGGTGCTACAAGAATATCACTCCAGCCGAAATCATTATTTTTTAAGCTAAATTTTTGCATGGTTTCATTGCTAAGTGACTAATCACATGAATGAAGGCTGTTGATACGTGTTGCTCCAGTAGTAATTATGAAAACAGGTGTTGCTGGATCGTGGAGATTATTAGCTGGAACAGTGCATATCATGACAGGAGGAGGTGCTAGACGAATTTGACGTGAAAGGAGTTATTTCACAGATACATTACGAAGCTAGAAAATAGGTGGAGAGAGGACAGGTGCCTGAAATCCAGAAGTTGCAGTTACAGAGAAATTAGGGCTTGCTCGTTCTGCCAGCTGGTAGCAAATTAAAGACCTGAAGACACTTGCACAGAGGAATTGAACAACCAGGTACCTAAAAAATTGATTTAAACATCCACAGCAAAGCGAGAATAGGGTATTCCGCATTAAACCGATAGCGGCTGCTAAATTGGGGTTTTTTCTGAGAAAAGCTTGTTTTCTTAAAATTCATTAGGGAAAACATGAATATAGGTTCTAAACAAAGCTCCTGTCAAAAATAGATCAGTTTAAGAGTTCTTTGAGACGCTGTGACAAGTGGAAATTTGAAATTTAGCGATACATTAAGCCACTACTTCTTCAAAATCTGAAAGCAGCCTGTTAGCTCATTAATAGAACTCCAAAAGTACATAGGTTTCAGTTGTTGAAAGCAGATGGGTAAAAGTGGCAAAACAAATAGAATCGAACCCACTGAGCTAAATTGGATTGACAAATTTCCAGATTGTGTAAAGCTTTTTCAAAATGCTGGTTGGTTGGATTTCTTCAGGAAAATCAATGGCTATAACACTGAGGTTTCTTATAAATTTGCCCAAAGCTATAAGGAGGACATGATAGTATTTGATACTTTAAAGTTTAAACTGACTGTGGATTTAGTTGCTGAAGCTACAGGAGTCAAGAATGAAGGTGAAATGTGGTTCAAAAAATTGCCTTTCACTTTTGATGATCAAAGGTACCTTTTACCTGGTATTACTCCAGACTGGCGCAAAGGGGTGTTAATCCAGGAGGTCAGGGATGAATGGGTGTATCCCATTAAAATTCTACAAAGCTATATCACTTGTGAAGGAAGATATGCTTATGTTTTCAAATACTATTTTAGATTTCTACAGCATCTGATTGGTGAATCCAAAATGAACCTTCCTTTCTTCTTATTTAGAAGTCTGCAAAAGATGTCAAGCAGGATTAAGGGGCATCATGATCATACTACACAATCCATCTTCCATCATGGTCTGATTAAGCTTATTATCAGCACAGTTCTACAATGAGAAGGGAAGACATGGGAGCATTTCTTGTTTTGGTCTGGTTTTCAGACCAAGCAAAAAGAGCAGCAAGCTAAAAAGCGTGTAGACAAAGGTCAATCTCTAGTCAGAAAACTAGGTCAGGAGAGCAAGTCTGAAGACAAAAAAGAGATTAAATTTGAAGAAGAACCAGAACCTTTGAAGGGTAACAATGAACCTCAAAGGGTTGTAGCTGACAATAAAGGTAAATATTCATTATTTCCACAACAAGAAGATCGGCCTGAGAAACACATGTCGCCAGCAGAAACTCTCAGTGAAGAGAAAATTGTTGTCACAGAAAAGGGTGCTCTAGAAAAAGAGGACATTAAGGCTCAACGAAGAAGCCCCATCACTGTCCTATCTGAGGATGAGGGATATTTACTATAAGAGGATGAATTCACTCTCAAAACTACAGCTGGGATGGAATACACAGAAAAGTACAATCAAGAAGATAAAACAAAGAAGCCAAAGAAAGAGAAAACCAAAATTGAAGGTATAGAGCTAGCCACAATTAAGCATCAAGGAAAAACTTTGAAGATGGTAAAAGAACTTGTTTCAGAATGGAGACCAAAAAACAGATCTAAAAACAAGCTAAGGCTGAATATGAAAAAGTTGCTAAACCCTAGAATGAAGACAGAAGAGATAAATGTACTTGATGATGAATCTTTAGATGAAGAACTCAAGATCACGAAGGAAGCAGTTATAAACAGTCCAGTTTCTGAGCATACAAAAGAAAAAAGGTCATTGAAGTCAGTAGAAGATTCCAGTCTCACTCAAACAAAATTATCTGCTGTGTTTCTGGAATTAAAAGATGAAATAATAAAGGAACAACAAAAGAAGGAAATTGAGGTTTCTTATTCTGAAAATCAGAACTTGATAGATGAAACTACACCCATTGAAACAACAAGTCAGGAGAACCCTATTTTTCATGGTGTATCTTCAGAGCTGTTACAGGAAGATGAGGATATTTTCAGAAGACTGAATGTCCCTTGGCTGCCCAATGAGATGCAAAATACCATAACAGGGAAGGTTTTTGACTCAGACATGGAGAACCTGCAAAGAACCATCAAACAATATAGGCATCAAATGAAATGCATGCAAGAGACTAATGATGCCTTAGTCTTAGCAAATAGAAGGCTAAGAGAAGACTTACAGGAAGTGAATGAAAATTATCAAGAGCTAATAACAAAGTCTAAAGAAGCCTTGAAGAGAAAGAGAAGCACAGATTTGCATTATGCAGAATTGAAGCAGAATGTCAAAGACTTGCAACAAAAGAATGAAAAGTTTACAAGGAAGTTAGCAGAGACAGAAGCTGAGCAGAAGAGAGCTAGAAAAAAGGCTCAAATCTCGGATGGAATAGCCTTACTAGTCGAAGCTGCCAAAGACCTTTGAGTTGGCAGTTAGTCAGTTACTTATGGAGCTTTTAATAGATGCTTTAATTAGTTAGTTTTTTAGTTATGTTCTAGAGTAAAGACTTTATTTCACTTTAACCCATCGAGGATTTGGTTGAAAGCAGTTAGGGTTTAGACCCTAACGAATTTTGTAAAAAATAGTATTTAGAGTGAGAAGAAAGACAGAAACAGAGTTCGATTTTTGGCTGGCTTAAGGAGGTCTGTGACTTGTTTATGAGCTAAGTACTGTAACTCTCATGTGTATTTGTTGAACAGAATTATGAAATATATATGATCCTTTTTACCCTTCAGTTTGTGTTTTGGCTTCATTTTTAACTTGTTTAGTTACATAATTGATAAATTCATTGCTGGTTTATGGTTTGTATGCTGGTAGTGCTTGTCTTTTATGAATGAACTTCAAACACTATACAGTAATGTAATACTGTAAATTTAAAACTTTAGATTATACAACTTAAAAGTTATACACCCATTAGCATGCTTGCCAAACTAAAGATTCAGGTTGCTCATGTCAAAGGCTGGCCCAATATACATGGTGTTAATGAATGGACATGACTCAGAAAAACAACTACTACAACAGCTCTGTCTCATAATTTCTGCTGTTTGCATGGCTGTAATTAGAGAACATGCATGAGAACTGCCTATTAGAGTGCTTTTACCTCATTCATTTAGTTGTCTTTCAGTATAATAACTAATATGTTTACAAGTATCATCAGATCACACTTTTTCCTAGGTTATGCCATGTCTAATCAGCACACCAGGCTTAGTATTGTTTCCAGGATAGCAATATTTGACAAACTGCCATCTCACTGTCATATATTCAGTCCTGCTGTAATCTAATCACTTTAACAATTTCCCCCGAGAATAAAGTTCCAAGGTCAACACAGCTTGTCAGTTATGAAATCCACTCATGGAGTAACATTGACAATTTCAGGAATCCTACCCCACATGAAAAGGAGATCGAGTTCTAGGTTGGAATGGCCAATTTCACTTAAGGTTTCAGAATAGCAAGTTTTTTTATGACTTTAGCTTGGTCAAATCAGCATTCTTTCCAACCACAGTTAACCAACCAAGCAAGATAAACTGCAGCTTTTATTCAAGGCCTGTTTGTAGCTTTGGTAGGATTAGCATAAATGCTAATTATAATAAGACAGTCAACTTGCTTTCCAGTTTGTCAAGCCTAGCAACAGAAAATAGGATTAACTTGGCTTTTTGACAAAATGGTAAAACGAATTAGGGTCCTTAAAAATCCAATTATCAAGGATGCCACATTGCCAACTACAAATCAAGGCGAGTTTAATGTTTAGGAAAATCAACCTAAGGTTTTTAGCATGATGACCTTTTGCAACCTCATACTAATAGTTAAAACACGTTTGCATGAGACATTTCAAAAGGACAAGTAGGATTTGACAGATTTCATAAAATGGAGTGCACTAACAAAAAGGAAAAAAGCATTTGAATGGAATCAAACATGGATGGGTATAAATCAAAAGGTAAACAACAACTAGTGGTCGAGTTCCTTGATATGGCTACAGACAGATTATCATAAAAGAAAATGTTCCTGCAATAATTTTAAAGTTTTTCAATTTTAAATTTTTTCGTATTAATAATTAATAATTATTAATTTAGCTTAATTTTCAGTTTTATTAATTATATTTATATTTAATTATAAATATATTAATATAATTATTAATTATAAATTTATAAAATTATATCTATATATATATATATATGTCTACAGTACCCCGACGTACCCAAGTACCCTATTTTAAAAAGTGGCATACCCGTACCCGTACCCGTCCCAGTACCCAAGTACCCTGGCAACTTAGCCTAAAACCTACTTTTACTTTATTGTATTTTTGAGATTGTGTTGGCTTGTTTCTTTGTGGCTTGGAAACAATTTCTGGCACAAACAGATCGCATGATATATAATGAATTATGACTTACCAATGGATGATATTCATGCCCCCCCTCAACATGTCCATGTTCCCTACAATGTTTTTTAGCTGTTGAGATCAGTAACCTTCTCTTATTAAAGCCCCTACATCGATTCCAAGGACAATAACATTTTCCATCACCCCTTCTTTCCACTCCATCCCACAACCTAGCAAGCAATTCTCGATTTTGTTCTAGATGATCTTGATGACCTGTAACATTATTGTTACGTGGCATTTTATTACTCAAACCCTAAGAACAAAGTACGAGCAAACCCAAGTATATGATGAGTCTTCTTTTCCACAAGGGTTAGAACCAAATCCACAATATATGAGTCAACCCTAACTCAAGACAAGACCGAGTATATAATGAGTCTTCTTTTCCACAATGGTTAAAACCAAATCCACATGAGTAAACCCTAACTCAAGACAAGACCAAGTATATGATGAGTCCTTTTTTCCACAATGGTTAAAACCAAATCCACATGAGTAAACCCTAAGTACTCAAGACAAGACCAAGTATATGATGAATCTTCTTTTCCACAAGAGTCAAAGCCAAATCCACAAGAGCAAACCCTAAGTGAGGGTAAACCCTAACTCAAAACAAAACCAAGTATATGATGAATCTTCTTTTCCACAAGAGTCAAAGCCAAATCCACAAGCGAAAACCCTAACTAGTGAGGGTAAACCCTAACACAAGAGGACAAACTTTCTCCAAGAAAGATTTACCAATGATAAACCAATTAGAAATTAACCAAGAGATACTTCAAGAGAGAAGTCACCAAAGAGCAAGACCAAAATCTGAGACCAAGTGGGAAGATCTCCACAAAGGCACAAGGCTAAAAACCAAACCCTAAACCAAGAAATTAACCAAGAGATACTTCAAGAGAGAAGTCAAAAAAAGAGCAAGACCAAATTCCAAGACCAAGTGGGAAGATTCCCACAAAAGCACAAGGCCAAAAACCAAACCCTAAACCAAGAAATTAACCAAGAGATACTTCAAGAGAGAAGTCACCAAAGAGCAAGACCAAATTCCAAGACCAAGTGGGAAGATCCCCACAAAAGCACAAGGCCAAAAACCAAACCCTAATACTCCTTAGGAATTTCGCATTTCTTGTCCAAGAGATTTGTGCGAGAGTGAGTGTGTGAGATTATGAACCTAGGCCTACATCTCTATTTATATGACTGTTTGCAAATAATGGCCACAAGCGTCGAATATGCGACGGCGCATTTAGGACGCATGGAGTTAAACGACGTTTCTTTTAGTACACGTCGGCTATGCGACGGCTATACATATTCCATATATCTGACCGACTAAACGTGCTCTCTTAATCATCGCTTAACCGACGTGTACTAAATGAGACGTCGCTTAACCGATGTGTACTAAACGCGCCGTCGCATAGCCGACGCTTGTTGCCACATTTAAAAAAAAATTTGTACACTTGTGTTTTTTGGTAAATTTATAAAGATAAATCCACGCGCCGTCAGATTTTTCCGTCCGATTTTGGGTCAAAATGTAGTAGTGTGAGCATCCACTTACAGCATGTCCTCCTGACACATTTTCATATAAGCCAAACAGTCATTACCAATTATTAGCAAAATTTTAAAGCCGAGACATTTACAAATCTGAGATTTACAACTGTTCTTACTAACAAAACTTAGAGCTCTCAACCATGAGATTACTTCTCATAGGCTCTAGATCAAATTTTCAAATTCGTTTCTCACAGAAATTTGATTTGCAATTGTGATATTATTCTCATGAGAATGTTTTCAGATTTGTTTCATGCATACTCAGTTGTAAGGTACAGTCACATCACTTATGCAATTTAATGAGACTTTGGGATACTCATTATTTCATAGTCCTATCATTCATACAACTCTGTCCTTCCACAAAGCACTCTAGCAGCCCATCGATCATGATTGGGCTCTTCATGCACTTACTATTCTGCATTCACAACAACCCATGAAATGATCCTAGAATTATCATCAATTCATCACTTCATTCATTATTTATTTTGCAATAACATATGCATCATCCCTATGCATTCATACAATGCATCACAAGATTTATAAAATCTCTTAATGCTCATCTACTTGATGCTACCTTGCATTGTTTCATGAGTACTATGCATTCAAGCATATTATGATCGAAACATGACTATCTCATATAACTTGCATTACCATAATCAGGACCACCAATCCTCACTTGCTTTGGTTATTAGGCACATAACCAACATACACATGGCATGATATAAATTCATATGAATGCATTGAGATTTCTAAACAGTCATAGGGTGTAAGGATCATTTCCCTCACTTACCCACACCTCACCAAGCTTGGTAGGTTAACAGTCCCAATCGGTATTCAATATCACATGCAAACTAACTCAACATAGCTCAAACATAGTTGAAGAGATCTTACCAAATTCTCTTTCAACATTTATGCAATTTGGCACCAATAATCATTACCTGCATGGTTACCATTAACATCGCCTGATGTTACCTGATCAGTCGGCCTCTTACCAAGGCTGCTCAGTCCTTTTGCCAACTTTATGATCATAGATTTGTTGCACCATCCTTTCTGCATAAGGTTGCTGGCTTCATGCAACAACATCCTCAGCACATTTAGCCATGCTCTTTGTTATCTTTGGTCCTACAACCAATACCAACATCAACAGTCATTATCAACCACAATATTCTCTATTAGTGGTTCATTGCATATGTAGACTTCATTATTTTACCAATATGCAATATCCCATTTATGCACAATCATTTCCATATGCACTATGCAATGTTTGTTAAGATGCCATCTAGTGCACATACATCTATGTAATCCCTTACATTTTTAACATTTTTATGCCATAAGACAATTTCATAATTATAAGTATGATAACAAACATGGGTTTAAGGAATTCTTCCCTTTTCGATCCCTCATTGTAACATGGAATTCCTCTTCTATATCATGCAATTGTAGGAATTGCCCATATTGACAACAAAATTTGTTTGTCAAAACAGCCGCTGGCACTCTTCTGCACTAAATATCTATGATATATGTAGCCCTCATTCAAACTTTGTTCATGCATCATTGTTCCCTGCTGGACAAGCTTTCCAATGCCTATCTTCATGCTCCATTTCGACATCGGGTGCAGGAACTGCATCTCTTCAAAAATGACAACTTTCACTCCAATTCTGCACATTTTACACAGTTGCATTTTGGTCCAGAATGCCAACTTTAGCCACCTGCGGAAGAAAATCTATGAGGAATCACAAAAACTTATCTATCGGGCGAAGTTAGTCCATATAACAAGGAACACTCATCAATTCACGGATTTCAATTCCGATGCACCATTCATCTTCTATGAATTTCTGGGTTTTACTACGTCTCACTTTTCACATTTTTCCAAAATTCCAATTTTTGGGCCAAAAATGGCTATCTCCCAAACGGTGCATTTCTGGGAAATCTTCGTCTAACGGAAACTATCCGTCTTAATGAAAATATGAAATGTCTAGTTCAGTAAAAAAATTTATTCCCACATCTAGGGTCACTTTTACTACCCACAAGCTTTTCAAAATCCTGAAAAAGTGGCTCGGAACAGTGCTTTTTGGCCTTCTTGCTCACCCCGACTCCACATCCTTTGGAGTTTCACTCCAAGATTCTGAAGTTAATACTGTGCCTGCTTCATGGCCTCACCTGATAAATTTTAGCTCAAACCGACCTTCCGTCAAGTCTCGGGACTCCGTCCTTCAAAAGTCACTATTATCCATTTTTCTGTCAAATCGGAGTGTAATGGCCTCGGGGTCTTCACTGGTTCTTTCATGGCCTTCGTCAATGGCCTCCGAGCCCCACAGGAATCATTCCATTATGAGCCCAGATGTTCCTTCTATCCAAAAATCAAGTTTTGGTCACTTTACTCTTTTTTTTTTTTGGTCGCTGTTGCGGGACGGTTCGCCGAATGCTCCCGCAATTGCGGAGCAATTCGGCGAATGCTCCCGCAATTACGGAGCCGTTCGGCGAATGCTCCCACAATTGCGGAGCCATTCGGCAAATGCTCCCATAGTTTCGGAGCCATTCGGTGAATGCTCCCATTGTGAAGCGATTCGCCGAACGCTCCCGCAATTGCGGAGCAATTCGCCAAATGCTTCCGCAGTTGCGAAGCGATTCAGCGAATGCTCCCACAGTTGCGGAGCCATTCGCAGAATGCTTCCATTGCAGAGCGATTCGGCGAATGCTTCCACAGTTGCGGAGCCATTCGCGGAATGCTTCCGCAGTTTCGGGAAGATTCGCGGAACTCTTCCGCAAATTTCGGAAGAGAATTCCTTCCGAAAACCTCCTTTTGGTGCCGAACACTTAGAAAAATTTTCTGCTTTTTCGGAGCAGTTCACCGAATTTTTCCGCGTTGCGGGACAACTCGCGGAATCCTTCCGCAAATTTCGGAAGAGAATTCCTTCCACAAATTTCGGAAGGGAATTCCTTCCGCAGTTTCGGGGTGACTTCCCGAACTCTTCCGCATTGCGGAAAAACTCACGGAATGCTTCCGTAGTTTCGGAGCAATTCACCGAATGCTTCCGCAGTTTCAGAAGACATTCGGGAATTCTTTCCGAAATAGACTTAAACAATTTTTTTTTCAAAAACACACTTAGGAAAAATTTGAAATCTTTCTTTCTGTCAGAGATAACTGTAATTGGATTTGGCCCATAGAGGCCCAATGCTGCAACCAGCAGCTCTGATACCACTCTGTAACGTCCCCTTCCATCATCAAATGCAAGGAAGGAAACATTAAAAACACACATAAGCATAGATTCGCATCAGCATATTTATCTCAATCAATAGGCAGAGAATTCAATCCCCTACTTATGCTACTTCATATCGATTTCATTAACATGAAGAATAATCATTCAGATTTAGCACATCGCAGAGCACAGAATATATATATAAATTAAAATCACAGAGAGCACTTATCTTGCAACGCAATGTCCCACGACTGGCTACGTGAGAGCAACGTTCCACCCAACCATAGATCTTTGTCCATCCTGTATTCTTTCAGCTGAGAGATCACCCCCGAGCTGAGCTGTGTATCCACTAAGGAGGAACTAGATGGCTCACTCACAGTCAGGGTTTCACTCAAACAGCCATGCTAAGCCAACACACAGTTGGGTTTTTCAAGCATGCAATAGGAGATGGAGGAGGATGCTAGTCCACTGAGCTCAATCCCAGAGCCACATACACTTCAAGCTGGACTCAGCAATCCCATCCTCTGTACATACATCCACTCTTGGATTTCTCACAACTCTGTCACAAATAACCCCAAATCCGTTACTGATTTTCTGGGCAGTTAAAACTGGGTTTTCCCATGGATTTTGGGGTAGCTATTGCTCCCAAATTTGCCCCAAGGCTCATACCAATGGATCCCCCACTGGATTTCATTGTCCAATACCCATTCTGGGCGTTTTTGGCTTCCCAAAACGTGGGTTCATTCCAAGTTGCGATTTCTGGTTTTCTCTCTGCTGGGAGCTCGTTTTTGGATGGATCATGATGCTGGGTTCTTCCACCATGGAATGGGGATGAGAATCAAGCAACCTCCCATGAGGTTGAGTGACTTCTTGTACAAGAAAACAGGGCTCATAACTACCCATACGAATTTCTGGGCTGCCCATGCTTCATTGAAGCCATGGGCTGAAAACTCAACCACTTCCTTACAACAGGCATAAATGTCATCTAGGGAAGTCAACGGTTTTCATAATGACATATGGAAGCCTAGGGTTTAGTCCCATAGCCCCCTCACTACTCCCTAGTGGATACATGTGGCCCCTTCTCATTCGTTGCCTCCATAGCTAGTATTGGAAATTTTATCGCATGATGTTTATTTACGTCATATTACAATTTCCATGGCTTAAGAGCACATGGGCATCAATATCAATGCTTGCCCTTTTAAATCAAATTCGGGCTTTCACTAGAGGGGCCTTGGCCTTGAGCTCCACGCTAGGAAAACATACATTACATGTACACATTATTATCCTAAGAGCCAGAATGGGGTATTACAAGAAGTAATACCAGAATCATAGGTCAAATATGGTGGAGAAGAGAGTGGGAAAATATACCCGAAGACTTACCGAAGAAATCTCGATGGACTCCTTTGCTATGGTGTTGATCTCCTAGTCTCAACGGCCTCCTCTGCAATGTTCTTGGTGGTCTCGTCTCTCTCGGTGGTCTCAAGTTCCCTCCTGTGAAATGGTATCGTCTCTCTCAGCGGTCTTGGATCCCTCCTCTACAATGGTCTCAGCGGAACCAACTCTCTCAACAGTCTCGACTCCCTCCTCTGCAATGTTCTTGGCGGTCTTGGCTCTCTCGGCGGTCTCGGCTCCCTCCTCTACACTGGTCTCTACTCACTCGGGCTCAATGGAGCTTTGGATGTGCACATGGGAGTCGAGTTAGAAACATTTCACATATGTTGAAATTAAGTTAGCAAGACAAGCAAGATCCTAGTGAGAAAAATGAGATTTTTGTGTGTGGTCAACCCAATGATTACTTACAAGGAACAATAATATTGTAAAACATGTTGATACATCGATTACAACATTAAAAAATTGCCAAGTTTGGCAAATTGGTCTATAATTGAATTTTTCTTCCCTCCATATTCATGTCAAATTGGCATATTATTTTTAAACATGATCATAAAAACACCATTTTTTTTATCTTGATTGAGCTTAAAGGGGGTGTCCCTTGAGGAGTGACAAGGAGATATCTTAAAATATGTTGCTTGGCACATATTTTATTTGAAGGTCATAATGCAATATTGAACGAACAACCAATTTTATTACAAGTGGATTAAGAGTTTTAAGTTTTTTTATTGGATATATGCTTCATTTTAAAACTTGACTATATCATATATCCCCATTACAAGCAGTTTGTTATACATATATTTGTTCCTTGGATCATATTTCATGTTTTACTAGAAACATATTCTAGAGGTGCCTAAAAAACTGTTCAGTGTTTTGGATATTAAAAATATGTGATATGTCAAGTCTACAGCCCTAGAATGTTTCAAGGTTGTATCAAATTCTAGAAATAATGTTTAGGGATGCATGAACATTCCAATCAATATTTTTTGTAGGCCTTTGTAGTTTCCCCCATACACAGAAATGGATGTGTGGATGATTATGGATGTGTTTGAATGATGATTAGAATGCTTGGCTTTTGAATGGATGTGCACCTAAGAAACTAAATTTTTCTTGTGCTTTTACTTACAATTGATATAATCAATACATGGTAGGCCACATTATGATCTCATGAATGATAATTTTTAACAATGAATGTGAATGCATCAACAAGATATTTCAATTTATGATTACTTGATTATGTATTTTCATTATTTTATTGTTTAATTTTCTTCTCATATAGTTTAGAAAGGATAAAAATACTTCACATTTACCATCATTAGACAACTTCAAAAAATATTTAGTAATTCATGAAGAATGGTGATTGACAATGCGTTTAGATATATTGCCTTCCATGGAAGACAATGCACTATTTTCAGTTGTATATATTTAGAAGTATTCTTTCATCCATTTGTAACTTTCCATATGTTTTGAACAACTTGAGTCATGTTCACATCTAGTAGAGGGATATAAACTTTCATGGTTGTTGAAAAAACTTCACATGATAGTTAAAAACCTTACAAGAATATTGGACTAAATTCATTAGCTCATAAGCCTATCAATTGTATGTTGGAAATAATAAAGTTACTAACAAAATAATATAACTCTTCATGAGACAACATTTGGGAGCCTGTCTCAATTTCGACAAATTTCCCACGACTAAAATTGAAGAATACTATATGATTTTCCTTTGTCATACTTCCATTTAGATTTTAATACCCAAATTGTTGAGGGAGGATCTTAGCAATGTCATGAATAAGATTTAGGATCTTAGAAATGTCCATGGGATAAAATCATAGATAGGTGGCCAGGACTTCATATTGGTCGACAGATGAAATCAAGAGAGGTAGGCCTTGAATGATGCTTCTTCGGATCCATAGCAATGGATGAGGCTTTTAAGCACTAGTCATAACCTATGTACTAATGGATGCTTGGACTACAAATCCTTATTTTGCAACATATATTGGCATGGGAGACTTTACAATGCTATACTAGGGATGAAAACAATTAACTTAGGATCTAAATGATTCCTCTCATGCTTGAAACACATAAATGAGGCATTCAACCACCACTTCATCATGATTGTGGCAGATTTTTCATATATATGTGGGAATATGGCAGCCATTAAAGGTATTATGCACTACAAACATGTACTAGGGCCATGATAATAGTTGGAGGAGGAAAGCAATGGCCTTAGGCCCTAAATGAGGCCTTTGCTTAAATGTCCATGAATGAGGCCTCAAAACACTACACAAGACCATTTATGGGATATTTCATCTCCCACGAGGAATATGAATGTTGTTTTCACATCATGGATTAATATTTGGGACTTGACAATAGTTAAGGAATGAAATTAAGTGAAATTGGCCCTAAATAGGGATCATCTAGCTTGATAACTATGAACATGGCCTCAATCCACCACATATGACATTTGTAAGGTATATTTTGCCTCATTTCCTTGATAATGTCACAAGATGAAAGCAACATCCTTGGGAAAGAAAATACTTTATGGGCATCATTCCCATGTAAGAGGTGTTGAACCACCATACATGACCTATGCATGGTATGTTTGGACTTTTGTGAGGAATGCGATCATCAACAAGAGAAATTTTTCACCACTAAATAATTTCTCCATGTTCACATCAATTGGAAAATGCAATCAAGTTCCTAAGGCCCTAGATAATACTTGTTTGGATTAAGGGGCATGGATGGGCCCGTAAAACACCACAAATGACTCTATGTTCTTTACCTAGTTTATATATGAAAGATACACTGTTCCCTTTATGGCTGTCACATAACCTAATTGCATGATTATCTGAGATTCTCAGATTTCCTTCAAAGGATACTATCAAATGATCTCAAAACTCTAATAAATATGAAACATTAGGCAAGCATGACTTTCCTTAATTGAAACATTCCTTTAATTGTGGCCAATATAAATGCCTCAAACACTTCTCCAACAAACTCTTATTGCCACTCATGCTAGAGCATTCACACAACAGAGTTTGCCATGCCATATCATCATTGAAATAGCCAAATCTATGTTAGACATATCATCAGAGTTAGACCTTACACAAATCAGAGAAAATTCAAGTGGCAATATAAAATACATAGGAAAACAAGCATCACCCGAGGTTATTATTCATAAGATAGAAAACAAAAATTGAATCATTCAGAGACTGGAAATGAAGAACCACCAACAGAGCTAGTACCCTAAAATTCAGAAAACAAAGATTGGATCAAATTCTTGGACCATGGATCACGGTCTAGACCTAATAGACTATAGTGGTGAGATTATAAGTAATTAATGCAAATTTGGATGAGTTCCAAAGTCCTAAATGAATCATTGTCAAACCAACTGAAAGTCATGTGATTGTGATATTGATCGATGTGGGTCAATCATTGGGTAAGGTTAACGTCAGTTCTCTCCAGACCTCTTCCGTATCATCAATGCGGGCTAAGGGAAATTAGATACATGTTTAAGATGTTTGGGAGCCTACATTTAAATGGAAGAGTTGAAGGATGCATAAAACATCACATTGGAAGAAGTTCATTGGAGGATTTAGGCTTAACATAGTGGCAATGACTTTGTTTTTTCAAAATATATACTTCTCCAAAGTTTCAAGTGTATTTTGAAATGACACAACTTCTCAAAACTAATGCAACCCTTGTAAAAAAATGACTTTTCATTAAAATCATTTTTTAAACTATATATTTTTATTTAATTAACCCTTTAAAAAATTACTTTACATTAAAATCATTTTATTTTCTTTTTAACTATATATATTTTTATTTAATTATTTGTAAACCTAGCACTTTAGGATTTTACACTAAGTCTTCATGTTCACTAACGCTTCTGCTTATGACTTCTTTGCCACATCTGACTAATCAACATCCACCTCGACTCCACGTCTTCTACCATGTATGCTTTTACTGTCCATGTCAACCACACGTCAATGATCATCATCCACCTTGACGCCACGTCTTCTACCATGTATGCTTTTTCTATCCATCTCAACCACACGTCAATGCCACTTTTACCAAACGATTATTGCCATGTCTGCAACACATTACTGCCACATTTGCAATATCTTAGTGATTTCCACTTGACGGACCCATTATTGCCACCAACTATACTAATGGTGTTTTAAAGAGATAAACAAGGGTCATGAATCAGACCCTTTGTTACTACTATTACTTCCATGGATTTGGATTCATCATAAAAGGTGGAAACAGTACTTATTGAATTACCATATATGTGTGACAAAACTAGTATAGCATAACCTCTTTTATTTACTATCTAAGATTTATCAGTATTCAACTTACATGAAGCCTTGTTACCTATCCTTATTACGGATATACTGTACATGATATGGAACCAATTGAATAGGCATAATACATGAGATACTTACCCTATTAGGTCTATGGGTATTACATGCCCTATATACAAGCTCAAGAACCATTTCTTATATGCATTCCTGCACTAAATTTTGTCTATTTTTTTCTTGTAACTTTCCCTTAGGTTTTGTTCTTCCTACTTTCTTGCCTATTATCTTACATCTAAAATTCACACAATTGATTATTTTCTTGATTACTAAAATCATCTCAAGGTTCTAAAGGTCAGAATATTTGGCAATGATAAAAAAAATTCTATATTTTTTTGTTGCAGGAAATTCACTATAAACTAGAAGAACAAAAATATGCTTCTTATAGACCTTCCTAACCAAAGAGGAAATTGGAACCATGTAAGCTTTATGTTTCAACTTATGTACAAAAGTATGTAGACAACAAAGCTATCTATGGTTCAAAATTTTTGACCCAAGTTTAGTATAATGCTGTTGTCCAGGCTTTGCAAAAGTAATTGTAACGTCTAGACATAGCTCAACCAACATGCTAAAAAAATCTAAATGGAGAACAAGCTAGAATCTAAATGGTTGTCCTTGACCCTTTTTGTTGTCCTTTGCAAAAGTCCAATTTGTAAATAGCATTCTGCATTTTATTTTGACTTCTAGTTTTTGATACTCCTACATCTGATTGCTCTGTTTTTTTTGGCCCTTTGAACTACTGGTAAAGCCTTCACATTTCCTTTTGGCCTTCACATATCTTTTTGGCTTGATTCTTGAGTCTTTTACTTTTCACAAAATATATTTTTTTATCCTAGAGCGAATGACCTCCATCCAAGAAATAGTACACTATGTCATTCTTTCTATTTGGCCCTATGCATATAGAGACTTCGCTCTATTGAGTACAAGTTGGATTTTCATTTTCTCAAGATGGTTGTTGTTTTCTTTCTCTAAATGTCACAAGCAACCGCATATTTCTATATGCAAAGTAGTGCTCGACCTTATATGTAGATCGAATTGGAATATATGGCATCACTCCATAGGGATATATGTAGATCGAATTGGAATATATAGCATCACTCCATAGGGTCTCATTGCAATCACAAAGTGTTCCTACGATGTCATTTATCTTCAGACACATCTCTTCGACATTAAAATAAGTCTCCAAGAAGATCAAAAGGTATTCATATGACACGCACTGTGACTGACAGTGTCATTGTGTCACTCTTGACATCTAATATTGCACACAGTAGGTACATATTATATATTGTTGTACATCTGGACATTTTGTCTAGAATCTTCTCGTCTTAGAAATAATGCTACAGCTACACTTTCTATGAATGCTATTGATTAACATGTATTATTTAAACCTGTACTGAGCCTCTTTAATTTTTATTTGGGGTCTTTAAAAAAAAGTATTACAAGGAAATATTCTGTACCCCAAAATCCAAATAGCATTCTTGACATCGTTCATGTATTTTCAATATGACTTTTGTAGTCCTATACGAATGACTTCCCAGAGAACATTAATGTGTTAGCTATGTGTCCAACGGAAATCAAGCCAATTACGTGACATTTGTATGCCACGGGAAAGTAGATTAATGATGTAGAAATCAAATTTGGTTTTCCTATTTAACATGTATTTGTGTGTTAGGCATATTTTTCCCATGCTTTGCCTTGCAAAGTTCTTTTCCATGTAAGCTTTTCATTCTATTTTGAACTCATTACTATTTTTATTATTGAGTCTCCTTCTCTATTACTGTTCAACATATTCAATACCTAGAAACAAATGTTGCTTGTGCACGGCCATTTTCTCTCAGTTCACTATCCACATTTGCAATTATGCTAGAGAATTTTCATAGGAGAGATATCATCTTAAAAGGGAATAAGTATATGTTTTTAAAGCAACCAATGAAATTATGAATGCACTAACGTCTTGATCACTGAGTTCTCCCCCTCCCTCTTATGCAACTTTTAGTAGAAGAACAACAAAACTTGGTTCAAGATGGTCAATTTCTTTGGGTTCACCATTTACATCCACAAATACCCTTGAAAACAAGTACGGGAACATTATCTTTAGGAAGAGTAATAGGAACATTTTTTTGAAAACATTATCTTTTCTATTTGATTTTTATCCTGCTATTGTATACCAGCAAGCCCAAAATCCTAAAATCCATAAACTTTAAAACCAACTATATACAGTAATAGCTACCAGCTGGGGAGCTTGTTAGACTTCAAAGGAGGTCTAAATTGCTTAATGGACTCACCATCCTCGATGAGGCTGCTCGTGTATTGTAAAAATAACTGAGATAAGTCATAATAATTCGAAGACAATCAGTTGGCAAAAGCTAGTTGGTTTTGAACTTTGTTGATTAGGTGGCAACTTGTAATTTGTTTTTAGAAGTGCATTTCGATGATGTATCAAAACAGTTTCTAGTTTTGGATTCCTTCGATCATATATGTTTGGATCTAAAACTATTTCTAGATTTTTTGTTTAAGTATAAATATAGAAGAGTAGGATGAGACAAGGGTTGGTCATGGCTGGCAGGGAAGTGCTACTGCACATTTTGTAAACTTTATCAAATCTGAATAACATAACATAATAATAACCAAAATAATGGTGGGTAATGGCGTATGGTGGATAATGTCTATTCACTCTAAATAACATAATAACAACCAAAATAATGAATCTTTTAAAAAGAAATAGAATTTGGAAAATAAAAAAGAGGAATGGCAAAGAGTGGGTGTATCATTGTGAGTATTTTGAACCTCCAACTTACATTATTCTATGACATTGCATCTTTTAGAGTTTTGATTTCTAGTGTTTGTATAAGGTTTGATTAAATTGTCTTTTCTTTGTGGTATTGTGATTCAAATTTTATATTCATGTTTATAATTATTGTGTAATATATAGATTCATTAAGCTTTACCAAAATATTTTCTCATTTTTTTATGATGCTTTTGTGATATTTTTATATGAAATCCTTTTTATTTCTTAATATAATAAATCATAATAAATGTATTTTTACATTTTATTCAACTCGATGTCATTGATTTTATGACTGCTCTCTATATCATGGGTGCTAAAGTTCCTATAGCACATAGCTACTAAATATATAACACATACTTAGAGAAATTTTAGTGTGAATAACAATGAAAGGCTCGATTGTGTGGTTTTACTTTTGGAATGAAAAATAAACTAAAGACTTATGAGTTATGAATGAAACCATTTAGACAATATCATAAATGAAACATCATTATCTTATTGTATGGCATGTTCATTTATTTTCTTCAATGAATTTTGAAAATATATATAGCACCAAATTTTATTTTAATATATTATGTCAATATGAAAGAATGTTTTATATTCACTGTTTTTTCTTGAAAGATTTGATAATTGTTTCAAGTTTTGATAAATGTTTTGATTCTTGTGGGAAATAATTTTAATGTTCTTTTTATAAAATTTTATAAATTCAAATGTTACTTTTTAATTTACACTTGTTAAACATTTATTCATCATATATAAAAATGTAACATACATCATGTTATAAATAAAAATTATATCATATAAGTTATTTAATTAACAAATTTAATCGTTTAAAACTACCAAAGTTTTAAAAACATTGGAAGTGGTTAAAATACATTGTTCACAAGTATGCTCTATAAGGCTCAAGTCTATCTATTTCATATAATACGCTATTTTCAAATATTTTTGTATTTGTATGCAAACACACATGAATTTTTGTCCTTGAAGTTGTCCCTTTAAAGGAAAAGTCTATGTGGCAGTGATAAAAAACATACAAGGCACTAAAAGTTGAGAAGTCATGAGCACATGTCTAGTTAAAATGTGTAATTTAATTTTCTATATTGACCCAAGAGAAAGGGTGATTCTATACAAAGTGGATCTTTAATTTACTTAGGATCGCAATATTATTGACAGGGTTGGGAACAAGTAATAGTACCTAATGGATCACAATATTATTTCCCCCTTTATGTTGTCTTGGATTAAAATATTAATCTATTTTCATCTTCACATAATGCCACAATCACTTTATTTTCATCTTAGATTATGAATTGTTATATTTTCTATTCACAATAGGTGATTGATGTGCACAGATTCCCATCAATGTGAAATAAAAGCATGAATATGGGTAATTGTGTACTTGAAATCTACGATGATGGTCATGATATTAACATTATAACACAAACAACCATTTAAAAAATTACATTTTAACAGAAATGACAAATTTATAAATTACATTTTGTCACAAAAATCCCAAACTATATAAACATTTGCTCGATTGCATTGAAGCCCTAGTAGGAACATAAAGGGGGCAACAAAAAAAAAGACTAGTGCATTGCAGTCAAACTAACCTGGAAAACGAATAAGATAAAAAATTCGATGTGTCAAACCAATACTGTACTCTTGAAATCGCAGAACGAAAAACCAATAGTAAGATTGCTGCAACTCTAGCAAATGATTATGAAAATATGACTTAAGAAGATGTATTTATAGATCAATGAGGGTCGCGGTTCCGGCGAAAATGCACAACATTCAAATTTAAAAAAAACAAAACTCAATGACCGTTTTAGAAAAAAAACAAAAAAAAGGTTTTTTCCCTGACTTCTGTTTAGCGACGAACTATCGATACCGTCGCTATAGCGACGATCGTCGGGGGGATTTTCAATTTTTACCAAAAATTTAAACTGTGTTTCCACAAAAACATCGATTTTAACTAATTCATGGCAAACTTTCGTGGGACTTTCAAGCCATATGTACTAGTGACGGAAGAGGCTAGTGAAAGCCAACATTCCTCCGTATTTTTTGTTGGAATGGTTCCTCAAGTCGCTCCTTCCCTATATATCTAAGGACGTTTCGGTGTCCGGCATTACGACGGAGGAATAAGTTGTATTCAAAGCCCAGTAGCTAGATTTACTCTACGCTCAATTGGGTATCTTGTATGATATTATCCCTGACCCACCGCGTTCACGACATGAATCCAAGCCAGTTCCTGGAACACATGCGGATGGCATTGTGGGATCCACAAGTACTCGACCTATAGACTTGGTTACCAATCAAATGAAAAATTTGTCTATTAGCCAGTCTACCTCCAGACAGGCTCACACCTCGTCCACTCCTACCTAGTCGTCTAATTTCCATTCTATACAGACGGAAAACCCATCAGGTAACCAACAACCTGGTGGAAAGAAGAAGGGGAGAAACAACCGTAAAGGTGGGAATAATTCGAATAATGGAAGTAACCGAAAGACTCCTAGGAAAGAGAACGCCAACCCTCCTCGGGACGGTGGAAATGCTCGTGGGGACCATAAGCCGAGACGTAAAGTGAAATTCCCTTGCAAACTTTGTGTGGAGGATCACTTGACTCACTTGTGTCCTCGAATTGAAGAAGCATCGAAGCATCTTGCACAGAGCCCAGCTGTGTTGAAAGATCCCCTTCCGCACCATCAGAATATGGCTTCGAATGCTCCCACTACTGGCTATGGGACTAATGAAACTACAATGTCTTCTTCTCATGCCGGTGGCTATGGATGCATGAACATGGTCCAATCTCAGGTTAGTGTTGCTACTCGTCAATGCGATTATAGTGCACCACAACCGAATATGGGGAATGAGCCTCCTCCTCCTCTTGACACTTCATTGCATATCGAGAAGCCCACTACTATGTTGTGGATACCGAAAGGTGTTCTTAAGCGCTCAACGCACAATCCCAATGCTCGAGCCATCCAGAACTACTCTATTGTAGAAGATTTGGGTCAAACTCTGTGTGCTATGTCAGCTCTTGAGGTGTTATAGGCATGTCCTTCACAACGGCATGCCCTTTTATCTACTTTGGGAGTTTAGGATGAGAATAGCCCTAGCGTAATTAAATTTGACACTACTGAGGTCCAGCCTCGCTTACCTCACCATGTTGCTTTTCAAATCCATATAAGGTGCTTGGATAAGTTTGTTAAACGCACGGTGGTTGATGAAGGTTCTTCCAGTTTGGTAATGTCGTTGGATTGCTGGAAAGCTCTTGGCTCTCCTCCCCTATCTAAATCTATGACTATGTTTACTGCATTTGATGGTCGATCATTTAGGTCGCATGGTATTATCCCTTCCCTTGAGGTCCACTTGTGTGGGAAATCCGTGCCTATTGAATTCGAGGTGGTTGATGCGCCCATTGACTACAACCTTCTTCTGGGAAGGAATTGGATCTACACAATGAAAGCGATCGTATCCTCCGTATTTAGAGTTATCTGCTTTCCTCATGAAGGTAGAATCATGATGGTCTATTAGCTAGACTTCCCTAGTTCTAATTCCGTAGCATCGCCAGGAATTGTCGTTCCCCAGATCAATGATTCTCAGCCGAAAACTGGGAAAATTGGTGTAGGATTGTATTCATCCTTGTCGGGAACATTCAACTTTGTTGCACCAATTGCTTTTATTGGAACCATTTCCGATAGTGCGTTCTCCTCATTGAATAATGTACCATTCCGGACCTCGTATTTTAATGATTCGTGGACTATACCATCCACAAGTAAATCATATGGAGACATTCCGCATGTTGGAATGGATATGTCGTTATCTACAGCCGAGCTTGCATACTGTGAAATTCAACAAGCCACTGCAGAGCTAGATCCACCCTCTTCACGGACAGAGGAGGAAGATCCCGTTATGCTGTCGGCATGGGCAGCCGACTCATCTTGCTCGCACGATTGTCATGATGGTACTTTGCCTTCAGATGAAGCCATCATTGAGGCCATGTGTGGTAGTGACAAGCCATGGGAAGATTTGCATCACCGCTCTTATTTCCTCCCTAACCTTGATCTCATTAAGCAAGAAGAGTTTAGGACGACTCTTGCAGAGAAGGTTGGTCACCCTGTGGCTCCTTTGGATTCACATGGGATTTACGCGGAGGGGAATATGGCCAATATCTCCCCACCCATACTAATCAACATCTCTCGCAGACTTGGGAAGATAGAGAACATTTATATCGGTGTTGATTATTCTCCCGAGGAGATACGTATCTACACCGAACTGTTCAAGGAATTTCGAGACATTTTCGCCTGGTCATATGAGGAGATGCCAGGAATAGACCCTAGTATTGTCGAACACAAGATTAATACATATCCCAATGCCAAGCCGGTTTGACAATGACTTCATGCTATGAATCCTAGAAAGACAGCCACGATCAAGGCAGAGCTGGAGAAACTACTTAAAGCTGGTTTCATATACCCAGTTCCCCTAACTGAATGGGTGTCTAATCCCGTTCCTGTAGATGAGAAGCAAGGAACCATCCATGTATGCATAGACTTTAGAGATCTGAATCGTGCATGTCCGAAAGACAACTTTCCCACACTATTCATAGATCAAATCTTGGATGCGTGTGCGAGAAGCGAGGTTTTTTCGTTTATGGACGGTTTATCCGGATATAATCAGATCCAGATAAAGCCCAAGGACCAACATAAAACGGATTCCATATGTCCTTGGGGTACATTTGCGTACCGGAAAATGCCCTTCAGCCTTAAAAATGTCATAGCTACGTTTCAACGGGCTATGACCTATGCGTTTGATGACCTAAAGCGTATAGTGGAGGCTTACATGGACGATCTTGCGGGCCATTCTCGTAAGAGAGTGGACCACCCCAAGCACCTTCACCTCATTTTCGAAAGATGTCGATGTTACAAGATTAGTTTGAATCCCAATAAGTGCATCTTTGTCGTGAGAACAGGTCTCCTTTTAGGGTTCATAGTTTCGCAAGAGGGTATAAGAGTCGATCCTCTTAAGGTTGAGGCAATACTTCGGTTTCCTTCCCCGCGTAACATAGTTCAACTTCAGAGCCTCCAAGGAAGAGCCACGTTTCTACGACGTTTTGTAGTGAATTATGCTAGTCTTACCAAAGGTTTTGCGCGCCTGTTGAAGAAGGACACACCGTTTGTCTGGGATGAGCGAGCCCAGCAGTCTTTCGACAATTTGAATAAAGCTTTGGTATCGGCCCCTTTGTTTAGTCCACCCGACTTTGCTAGAGATTTGCTGCTTTATGTGGTCACGTCTCTAGAGACGATTGGCATGGTCTTAGTTCAGGTAGATGATGCACTCCAAGAGCATGTTATCTATTATCTTAGTCAAAATTTAGTAGATGCTGAGCCGAGATACACTCATGTGGAGAAGTTGGCACTTGCAACTGTCCATGCAGTCCAATGTTTACAACATTACATCATGCTTAGGAAAACCATAGTTATAGTGCATATCAATCCATTTCAGTTCATTCTATCACGATGTCTCATAGGGGGGAAGTACAATAAATGGATTGTGATTATTCAGGAGTTTGATCTCGATTTTGCTTCGACGAAGTTGGTGAAATCCTTGGTTTTCGTCGATCACATGTTAGATTTTCCACGACTGGATGAGGAAATCATTCATGAAGATTCCTTTGTGGATGAGCATTTATTCCTTATCTCGTCGGTGGACCCTTGGTATGGGGATATCATCATATATCTCCAAACTTTGAAGTTCCCCTCGCACTATTCATGGGATGAATGACGGCGTGTGAGCCATCAAGCTAAATATTATGCCATCGCCGACGACACTTTGTATCGTCGAGGAAAGGACTCTATCCTTCGTCATTGTTTGACTCATGAAGAAGCGAAGCTAGTGCTGAATGACTGCCATAGCGGGGCATGTGGTGGTCACTTATCTGGGCTTGCGACAGCCCAATGCATCATGCGAGTAGGTTACTTCTGGCCATCAATATTTAAAGATTGTATGAACGCTATGAAGAGATGTCACCCCTGCTAGGTGTTTTCTTGGAATATACACTCGCATCCAGCGCCCCTTCATCCGGTCGTCACCATCGGTCCCTTCACCAAGTGGGGGGTGTATTTCATGGATTACAAATCAGCTTCGACTGGGGTCATTACCATATCATAGTGGTCTTTGAATACTTTTCCAAATGGGCTGAGGCCATGCCTACTGTAAAAGTCGATGGTGCTACAGCAGCCCACTTCGTGTTCAATCAGATTATCTCTCATTTCGGTATCCTGAAAGAGATTTTCATTGACCATGGCAGTCACTTTCAGAACACGATGATGGCAGATTTGTCACTCAAGCTTGGGTTTCGTCAAGAACATTCGTCTTCTTACTACCCCCAAGCGAATGGTCAAGTTGAGGTAGTCAATAAATCCTTAAAGACCATTCTCCAACGTACCATCCAACAAAGAAAGAGCAACTAGCATATTATGTTATATCCTGCTTTGTGGGCATATCGAACCACAATTAATACTGCCACCAGTTTCTCACCGTTTCAGCTAGTGCACAGTGTGGAGTCTATACTACCGATTGAATGCGAAATCCCTTCGTTAAAACTAGCCATAGAGCTTTTTCCTGATACGTCAAATGTTGAGCAACATTTGATCCACCTTGAGCAGCTTGATGAGCAACGTCGAGATGCCACCATGGCTATAGATTCCAATAAACTTCATATCAAGGTTCAATATGATAGGTCTGTCCGTCCCCGACAGTATGCTGAAGGTGAATTGGTTCTCTTGTATGACCAAGCTAAGGAACACCTGGGGGTAGGAAAGTTTAACCCCATGTGGCATGGTCCTTACATAGTGAGGTGTGTCCTTGAGAAAGGAGCCTATGAATTGGAAGATTATGAAGGGAATGCCTTGAAGGAGCCTAGAAATGGGCTCTACCTCAAGCGGTATTACGCTTGAGCTTCTAGCTCGAGCTAGTACTTTTGTATACTATTGTATAGTTACTTCTGTACATAGTTTAGATTTCTTTTGGTTTTTTGGATCTGCTGATTCACTTCCATTTGGTTGATAGATGTCAACGAAATCTCCTGTGTTATTAGGATTCCCGGATGGTGCTAGCCGTCATACGTAGTGACTCGCTTCTATTGCGTGGGTTATTTATTTACCGGATCATCAGATTGTGTCTTCAGGAGGTGCCTGTCTCGGTCCTACATCCAACAATGTGGCTGAGTACATTGTCGTAATCGAGTTACTTCAGGATTCCATTTCGCATGGTATCCAGTCTTTAGAGGTCTTCCTAGATTCACAACTGGTTGTGTCTCAATTGAATGGCCGGTATCGCGTGAGGGATACTACATTATTATGGAGGTTCTTAAGGGTAAGACTCTTGGAGCGTCATTTTGTTTCCATTACATACATTCATGTTCCAAGATGTTTTAATCATGTATCTGATGCATACGCTAATTATGTTCTAGATTGGCATTTGTCACATCAATAAAAGAAGCACACAAATAAACATTCATTCACACATTTGTACATACACATACAATAGAACCGGAGAATCATAGGTTTTTATAAATAACATGTCCAAAAAGGTAGTGTCACAGTACAAAACTAGAGCCCATAGCTCTAAGAAATATACATAATCGATACAAAATATGGGACTCTGAGATATCTAAGCCCTAGGAGGAGGCCTATCTACCTCGGTAGGATTTTTCTGATAGTAGTAGTGTACAGCTTGGGCTATGCACCGCAGTAGTCGCACCTAGGTTCTTAGTACTCCCACAACATGGTGTTGCATTGCCTCTGGCAGAGGCTCCACCTCAATCATGGGTACCCTGTTGGTCATCCGGGACAGGTTGACCCGCACGGTCTCTAATGTGTGCTCTGCTGCAACGCCAGCTACCTCTCAACCTTTGCCCCGTCGACGATGTCTAGAAATCCCTAAAAATCCCTACCTGTGTCTAGAAATCCCTACCCGCGACCCACAAAGCTATATCCCGCGTACAACACCGTGGAGAAGTAGGGCTTGCCCAATAAAAAAATTGGACCACTGAAAACTGAAATAAAAGCTATCAAATGAAAGAGGGGGATGAGGTGACTAACCTGCTCCAAATGGTTCATGAAATGGATGCCCATAGCTTCTGGAATTAGCAACTGAACTTCGGAGGTGAAAACTAACCAAAACCACTATTTGGATGAAAATGAAAATGAATTGGTAAATAGTAATTTATTTTTACTATTTATAGTTTTACAAACCCACTTTTCTATAGTGTTCACCATTTAAAGCTGTTTTGAACTAATGAAATGTCTTGGAGCACTATTTTGAACAGTTTTTTCCAAGGAGAGTTGAATTTTTGACTGGTTTGCGCCTACGACAGGTATATTTCACACCTGTTATATAGGTTAGATGTCATTTTTTACCTGCATTATGCATTTGACCTTTGAACTTTTTTCATTAACCCTAGGTGCGACCCCGCTTCGTAACCGACACAGAACCTTCACATTGTTATAGAACTGTTGTTATTTAGCGGTTGGGCTTATCCAAACATGGTGCCCTAGTTAGAGCCCTGTTACGCCTTTTGGCGCCCATGCCATTGTTTTGACCTAGGATCGGGAGTCCTTTGTAGCTACTCCATGACTTTGCAATAAAGACTCATACTCTACTTTGTCTTATGCTGGCCATCTCCCACAAGGACTCCCCTAGTTTTACCAAGTTGTTATTGCATTGCATCATCCTGCTTGCTGCTTGAGCCTTGTGCCGGCTCCCGCTTACTCAATTGTTAGCTTGGTGCCTGAGCACTTCCCTTGTCGAGCCCTGCAGAGCTTTCATTTTCCTTTCGCAATTTGATGACCTTTTGACCCTGAGGGAACACACCCCCGAGTGTCCACACCCTGCACATGCTTCCTTGCATTGATCATAGGTATGTTCCACTGCTTGGGGCTAGTCTTCTCGCTATTTGACACTCGTTCCCTCACTTGTTGTACTATAAGCAATTTTTTTCTTTATCAAGATTTCCAAATATGAAAAAGACCAAAAAAATCAAATATTCCAAAAATCTGGACGAGAGAATATTTACTTCTCTTTGTTGGCAGCTGTTGTGTTTCCTTGGAATAGAGCATTCATTCCACTCCATCCATCATGAGTCGGGACTATAGTAGGAACTTAGGAGTTGTATTAGTTTCTCAGAGATTACTCCACCGATTGGTTAAGCTTCGAGTCACTATGAAGCCCTTTGTCGATGCCTCCTGCGTCGCACAGTTGTTGTTATCTTGAGTCCATGCTTCCTAAGTCTATCCATCTACTCATGCTCTTGTTCAAAGGAAGTCCTGAAACCAGAGTTGGCCACTCCTCAGATATCTTGACTATTGCATGTCGGCCATCCTTATTGAGTCAGTTTGTTCATCCAATTTCTTCCAAATCTTTTAGCGTAGCTGTTACCTCGTGTTGGTTGACGGGGGATGCCTTAATTCCCTCCTTCTAGCGAGTTTCGTTCCATCGACTTCGACTCATTTATTCTGGAATTGAGGCTTAGATTCGGTTGAGTACCTTGAGGCTTGTAGTCATTAGTGGTAGGTTCTCTCGTCATCGATAGTTGGGAATACATCAATGTACCCTGATCGATGGATTCATCTTAGTGTTCGACTTCAACACATCATTCACACTTTGATGATTGTACTCTATGCCTTGATTCCCATTTTCATTATTGGTGGGTTATCTCACGTCTGTTAATGGTATACATCATTGACTGGTAATCAGATGATGTGACATCAGGTTCGACCTCAACACCTTTATCCACTTGATGGGACTTGCACCGCAGATGATTTTTGTAGAAGACCCCAGACATTAGTAGCATTCAGTATGCTTCTCTTGATCGTGACTATACTCATGAGAGCTTATTCTCATACATCAGTAGTTTGTACCTCCAGTATTGCACCAGTTGTTTCCTTTTCAGCAGGAGACCATATCTTACTATATGGGTCATGGCTATGACCACTCATGACATGTATTCACTATATATTGCCTATCATGGTCATTGTATCATATTGTTGTATTGTACCGACATGTATTCAGAGATATTATTATATTATAATGAGTGAGCTACTCTCTCCATTTGTGTCTCCATCACTCCACTTATGAGATTTATAATGTATTTTGGCCATCGTAGTACCTTCTCTGACATCACACATTAGGGGCATCTGTTACAGCGTGATTTTCCACCTTGTGAGCATCGGCATTCTTTGGCCTTTAGGATCCATTTTACTGACTCAGATCTATCATTTTCCCTCTAGGAACACACAAATCCCTATTTTTGTTCCTGTACGCTAGCTGTTCCACTATAGCCAACATAGACACAGGCTGTTCCACTATAGCCCACGGACACCAAGTAAAATGGTAAAAAATAATAAATAATTACTTTTTACTCCCAAAAAGCGGTCTTAGGGTGACCTTTGGCCCTCCATATACCCAGAAACGACTCGATTCGACCTTTCACTTACCCTTGGAAGGCTATATATTGAGCTCTTATGGTGTATGGAAGGGAAGAGAAAGAGAAAGCAAGATAAATCTAGTGGAGTTTTGCTGTGACTTGAGTCTACACTCATTGATCCTTGTTATTGTGAACTCCTTATGTTCACCTACCAAACTCCTTTCATAGTTTGAGTTTTCCATTGCATGGGGGATTGAAGTAGTGGAGGCACAAGTGGAGAGACCCAGTTCTTGGTTCAGATTGGTTTCCGGCAAGAGGTTGTATTGTACTTCTTGTTATTCATTAATGGAAATACTCATTTTCTCGTCCAATTGATGTTGTGAATATTGTTAAATTACATTGGGTTATATTTGCTTATGATATCATGGATCATGCTATTGATTATGCTAATATCTTTCACATGTTATATGCACTTGCTTGTACTTGTTGTTGAGATTAATCTACAGGTTCAAGTGTAGAAGTTGAAAGCTCAACGAGGATCTACTTCAAACATCCGGTTGAAGGTTGGTATTTTCTCCATTATATTAGCATTGTCATTTATATAGCATTACATTGAGAATTGAGTTAATTTTTGGTAGTTAGCTGTCTGTTGTGGTCTGCCCCAAGCCATAGGAAGTTTTCTCCGTAACACCCATCGCAATCCCAAGAACTAGAGAATTTTACTGAAGAAGCCTTGGTCAGTCATTATCGTTAGTCTCCTCCCGAAGCCAAATTTTTTTTCCTAACTAGCTGCCTCAAGCCTGACCTCGAAATCCAAGACACACCCTACCCTTTAGATGTGAATTTCTTCAAAGTACTCAGTGGGTCTTATCTTTAATTGCACAGTTCCTAGGGCTTGATAATGATATGTTGGTCACTGAGGTTCAATTATGTTTACTCTTCAAAATAAGATTTGGTTTTCCAGAAGTAGAATACAGTCAACTGCCATGCCTTAAATATGATGAATTCATGGCTGAGAATATCAATTCTCAGTTGGTGAATTTCCACAGCACTAGAAACTTTAGGTTTCAATCTCATTTGATGAAAATGCTGTTGTTCTCAAGTCAAAAAGATATAAGGTTCCCATAGGAATTTTTTTTTAATACATTAGAAGACAACATGTTCAATTGCATGAATTATGTTGTGTCAGAAATATATAAGCTAATATTTGGGGAAGAATTGGAAAGAGTCTTGCCGGAAATGAAAACTTCAATGCAATTAAAACAGGATTTGGTAGTCGGGGACTAGTTTTTGTCAAAACATCACACAGTTATTAGGTTGTATGGGTTTGTGAAAGAGCCTTACATGCTTCCAGCGTTCTTTACCACAAGGATATTTGCTTTAGAATTTATCAGACATAGGCTAGCTATTGAAACTGATCACTTTTTGGTTTTCAAAAAGGCCTCCGGTATAAAATTTCCCTTAAAAATAGGTCTTTTTATTGTGAAGAATAAGCATGCTCTTTCATTTGTAGAGAAGCAATTACAAGAATTGGAATTCAAAAAGGAAATTGTTGTTAAATATGACCCCTATCATATAATTTCTGAAACAAGACAACAAAACAAGAATAAATCCTTTGATCATCAAGAGGTGGAGGGATTATCAAAAAGAGCAAATCTTTTACAATATGAATCAGATGAAGAAGTCCCAACATGTTCACACTCAAATCCTGATGCTCCAGAAAAATATTCATCTGAAATGATACTTCTAGGTGCAATAGAGTCTGTTGGAAAAAGGAGTTTTGAAGAAATCTCTGATACAAAAATAGTGGAGAAAGAGGGGGGGGGAAGGTTCAAGGAAGATTTTCCAGATGATTTGGTTGTATCCACAAGAGTAGAAGAGAAGAAAAAAGAGAAATACCCAGCTCCAGAATTCCAAGTGCAAGAATATAGATTTCATGAAGCCAAGGACGCAGGGAACACTAGTAGATTTCAATCAAGAGAAGAGATGTATGCCAAATATGGACAGGACAAACAAACCAGCTCATAAAAGACATATAATTTGTTTGCCAGAGTTAGAGATGTGGAAGACTCACAAGTTATTTTGATAGCCAACAAGAATATCTTAGAAAATACTTTAAATTTGGTTGCGTCATCTGATGACAAAGTAACAGAGATGAGGCTAAACCTACATAAAATAGCAGTCCTCGATAAAATCCATTTACACAGACATACTGGAGAAGTCATATACACAGATTTGATGAAAGCTACTTTAAAGGTTTATAAATTGCAGAGTTATGTAAATAGATTGGAGATTCAATTAAGGCAGGAGAAGACTGAAAATAAATCCCATCAACATCAGATTAAGAAGCTAGAGATAGATTTGGTTGAAAATAATGATGGAGCAAACAAAGGTGAGGGCAGTAAAAAGTTGTTGATGGAGAAAGACAACACAATCCAAATGCTCAAGAATAAACTTAAAATACCATCAACTCAGTTAATCCAAGCTTCTGAGTTGACTATATTAGAGTAGGAAAAAGAAAAATTGTCCAGAGAATTAGATGATAACAAGGAAAAAATGTTGAAATTCATTGAAAAAGAAGTTGAATGGGAAAAGGAAAGAATAAGAATCAAATATCAAATTGAGAATCTTAAAGGAAAGTTGACAACTTTAGCACAAGAGCAGCCAAGTGCTAGTCAGAAAGGTGAAGAAACTGGAACAGATACCCTTGTTCAGGTTATGTCTCAAGTTAGTCTGAAGGAAGTGGAAATAAAATAATTAAGGGAAGAAAAGAAGAAGTTAGAAGAAGAGAACCAGAAAAAGATGAAGAAATATAGGCATTGAAATACAAGAATAAGGATTTGGTAGATAGAAACCAGAGGTTTGTAACACAGGTGACAGGGAAAATTCCAATGCAAGGCGCCAAACATATGATTTGGGATTCAATTATAGATGAAGTTACCAATTTTAGACCTTATCTGAGTTTCATGAAAGAGAAAGAAAAAGTGGCAAATGATGCTTTGCAGAGTTGTACAACAATGAAGGAAAGTTTGAATAGAAAGCCCAAGGATACAGCCCAAAACACAGTGAATTTTATGAATACTCTGACGAATGAAGATATGAAGACCATGCAAATAAAAAATAGAATAACAGTTATAACTTGGGCAAGGAGAGTACTTGGAAAATACACACATGTAGAAGGTGTTCAAGCTAGATTTGAACACATGAAAATGCAAGTGACAGACTTCAAAGAGAAATTTGATAAGCTGATTGAGAAAGGATTGCCTTCGTTCTGGGATGCAAATGGTGATTTGATTCCCTAGAAAGATCACAAAGAATTACTTTTTGGAGCTAGGACAAATCATGAGAAATTTGAAAATTTAACCCATGTTTTGATAGGAAATATTTTATTTGAAAGGCTTTCAGATGATTTTGAAGTTTTGCATCAGTTGACCATGATTGGTGGAAGAATACCACAAATTTCCACTACAGAACACAGAGCTGAAAGTATTGGTCAAAGAAATGACGAGCTATGAGTTACCCAATGCATACTAGTGGAAGACAATAGAGAAGTATGGGAAAATGAAATATAGCTTGCGCTCCTGAAGACTCATGCTCAAACTTCGCCAGACAGTCGCTAGCCAGCAAAAGAACACCAAAGATCCATATTTTGAGAAATTTTTTGACATGTGTACAAATTTTGACTAAAGTAGAATGTAAAAGTTAATTTAATATTTACTATGTCAGTTGTGAGGCAGTTAGGGTTTTACCTCAAAGAAATTTTGTATAAAAAGACTACTTTGACATCATTACAAGGGTTGAAACCCGGGAGTAAGAGAGACATTTTTGTATTGAGCATTGCAGTTTCTTGAATAAATATGGTTGAGCAGAATTGAGCACCTTTCAAAGAGTAAAGATTCTTGTGTTATCTATTTTACAGTCTGTGAATTTCCTTCCTTTCTTTGTGAATTGTTATTTCCAATAAATCTTTTCCATTATTTTGTCCTTCATGCTTGGATGAAAGTCTAATTAAATTAGAATTCATATGTTTATGCTATGGTTTATCGCATCTAAGTATTCACAAATTTTCTACTAAAGTTGATGTTGGATTCATTCATGATTAATGCCCAATATTGATGGGATGATCCCTTTTCTTCATTATCGACCTGCAAATTAAGACCTTGACTGTAAGAAGATAGCTACCTTGCCTTTACAAAAACCTTTATTGTTAAATTATGATGTTCACCTACATAGTGTGTTTTTTGACTCCATGCCCAATGTTATTCATATGTTTTAGCCCTTTATAAATTTCAAAATACAATCTTTTTTCAAACATCTTTAGCCATTTTATATATTTTTGAGAGATCCCTCTCTAGTAGGAAAAAAGGCTAATTTTCCTCCTAAAGACTGGTTTGAAATAGTTACCTTAGAATTATCCTTTCCGCAACCAAGGGGGTAAATTCTGAGTGCTAACACCGATATTGAGCCTCGTCTATTACTAGTTGAAGAAAATTCCAGATACAAACAAATTTCCCTTGATGCATCCGATGTGAAATGGTTGTAATGGTTCCTACACAGATGTTTGCTCAAATGATTGTGTACAAAAAAATAAAAAACATGAAAATGAACAGTATTTCGTAACGAACATGACAGTTATGTAGTTGAATCTAATTTGATGGCCTATTTGGAGGAATCCTATTTGGATAGCATAAGAAGTTTTACAAGATGCAGTGATTGATGAATATATGAAACCCCATTCAGAGTTCGGATTGTAGCTGGATAAGGTAGGAGAACTTTGTAGGTGGGTGGGACTGAATACTTGGAAAGACTATAAAGTGTGTGCTTGCATACAAAGCTGGTTGATGATACCAGGGAACAAATCTTGAAGTTCTGAAGCAACAATAATGGAAACAATAACATCAGTTTATGAGGCAGAAAAAATTGACCATTATCAATGAAGACAATGGATGCTTTAGACTTCTGTACTATCTAGCAGAGAAAAGAAAGGAATTTTATGACACCAACACACATTCAAGCTACTAATATTACACAGAAATAACTAGGGATTAATTCAAAGTTTGGATTCCGAAAGCTTACTTTTTGTTTGAGAAAAATAATATTAGTAAAAACCCACAGTCAAAGAAGACATTGAGCACCTAAAGTGCAAGGATCGGCTGGCTACTCTCAAGACCTGAATAAAAAAGAAACTAAATTAGTAGAAGCCCACAAGTGTTGCACCAATCCACATAATAAAACCATCCAAAAACCTAATATGCAGCCAAATCTAGCGACCGCTACGCTCAGATACACAGTACTTAAACCGATCTGCTTACCTATGCGGAGAGTTCCAGGTAACCCTCTAAGTACTAAAAAAATTGATGAATCGACGGTTTCTTCTGGCTCATGGAATATTAGGGAAAAACCAGAAGCTATAGAATAATAGACAACTCATGGAATAATATGGTTACCTGGAAGTCAATACGCAGCCCACAGAGATAACAATATAGTCCCTGTTCACAAATCAAACCACTAATCTAGTCTACGACCTGTATATAAGAGAATATACCCCAGAGATAGACTCACATCCTGTGTAAGAGAGATCATCGGCCTCAAGCAAATTTCCACGGCCTATCTAATGGAAAAAAAAATTTGACTAAATTTTTTTGTCTTCACTACCCCGCACATTAGAAGATTCCAAATGCTTGCAACTGAAATTGTACATTGGCATGGATTACACTGTAATCAAAATCCCCTTCTCCACTGGAATCAAAGTCCCCTTCTCCACTAGAATCAAATTCCCTTCCACCCTTTCGCATTCGTGACAAAATGAGATTTGTTTTTTGTTTGTTCAATTTGGTTATGTTCAATTTATTTTTTATATACTAATTTTTATTTTTATTTTTTAATTTTTTTTTTATATACTATAAATTTATTGATATATAATATGTTCAACAATTATAAATTTATTGATATATACTATGTTTAACAATTATAAATTTAATTTTTTGTTATATAGAAGAAAATGAATAATTAGGTGGAATAGAGACTTTGGATAGACATATCCTGTAAAAATAAGAGGTGGAAGAACTCATCTCTCACATGCTAAACTATATGCAAAACATGATTATTATCTAGATGTCAACTCACCACACCCAAAGCCCTTATTAGAGAAACCCCTAAATGAGCATCTCAAGTATTCTCATATCATATAACATAATAGGTGACCCGATAGTTGTGGTTGAGTTGGTGAAAAGTGGTGGTTAAGTCCACGTATAAGGTCATTGTTTCAATTCCTATGGGTCAGAGGTTGAGGGTGGGAGCCATTGCGGAAAAGGGCTTGTCACATGGACTCCAAGGCAGACCTCGTCTTTGCACAATCTTGGACGTTTCTGAGTAACTCTCGCAATGGGAAAATCGTTCTTCCATTCAACATTATGGATAGCCTCGGTCGAGGTTATAAACCCATCCTGGGAGTGTGGGGGTATTCCTTGTCAAAAACAAAAAGTAACGGAATGGCCTCAAAGAAATGATCCCTTAGAAGACATGCATTGAAAAAAATCCATGTATACTAATAATACTACAAGATAGTGTGTTTGGAATTGAAAGAAAATAAGCATTTGAAAAAAGTGTCTACTAAATTAGTCGACATTCATTCTAATGGGCTTGATAATTTGGTCCATTTTTTGTTGTTTTGCATTTTTTCTGTCAAATGTTTTTGAACGCATTGCAATCTAATTTCGATAAAGTGATTAAGGTTGGAATCTAATATGGGTCAACATATTAGAGTTTTGAATGATGTGGGACATGTAATATTATATTGCGTACTATTAAATACATACAATGAATTAGAAAATAGAGTTGTGGCTTTAAGCTAAATGTTAGTTTTACGAGTTAATGGTTTCCATGGAAAATATATCTATGTGCATACTTTCTATTTTGCTTAATAATATGTATGAATTGCTTCACTTGCAAAGGTTTAAAACTTACATATGGATCAAAGTAAGGTCATTAGAGTTAATGAGGTGCCATTGCTACTAGGGTTTGAGCTCATTTTGATAAAAAAATGTTTATATTGGGTATATGATAAACCTGGATTCATTAATGTTGAGATGTGACACATGAGGGGGTCTATAATTTACTAAATTCTAACCATTTGCAGTGTTAGAATTTAGTAAATTGTACAAATTCATTGTCAAAATTGTAATTTTCCATTATCGGAGTGATACAACTAAAAATGACCAAATAAATGACCGATTGTTATGTGGTCATTTAGTCTAGTTATATCCCATGACCAAATTTGGTCATTTATCTTGGTCTTTTTTAGTTTAGTTTTTATCCCGTGACCAAACATGGTCATTTATCTTGGTCTTTTTTAGTTAGCTCACTTAAAATTTATCAATTTTGGTCATTTATCCCTTGAAAAAACTATGGTGACCAAATGTTTTGGTCTCTTGGTCACTTATCTCTCATTTTGTACTAGTGACACAATGAGTGCTCATCATGTGGGAACACTATCCATATGCTCCCTCCTAGCATTATCGCATGCATAATGGAGCAAATCAACACCCAATAAGACTAAGAATGCTTCCGTCCCTGTGTACCAAGACCTTGTTGATCTTGTGGAGAGACCACCATTATTGCTTTCAATGCCCCATTTTGCGCTCCGAACGACAAACTCGTCTTGACCTAATGAGAATGCAAGATCAATTACAAACACCCTATGTAACCTCGCATGCATCACCAACCAAGGAGGAAGTCCTGACCTTCCCAGAAACTATCGATGTTGAATCTCCCTTAGCTGGTGTCCTCACGTGCAGTGATTCCTCTCCTTCCGATGAAGACGTAGACCACCCACAAGCATACCCAAAAAATTAACAACCAAAATAGGGGGTTTGTACCCCCTCAGCACAAACAAGGCATCCACCACCAACTGTTTCTTTTCTTATTTGTGTCACAACTTTTACTTTCACCAACTTTTACAACTTTTATCTTGAATTAGAAAGTAAATCTACCTTTCTTCTCAAAATGCAGATGGCCTCCCAGACAAACACCTACATAGAATACGTAGACAGTGCCATTCGATAGTCCAAACATCTCGCATCCACTACCTAGGTTATATATTCCCCCCTCCCATACACTCCACGACACCAGTGGGGTATGATTGGGGGCACTAACAAAAAATCAAGCGGAATATGATGTCGTAATTGGTTTATTAAATAATTCCCTACACGTAGGTATTCACCATCTACAGGTGCACCTCAACTCCCAACTTGTCGTATCACAATTGAATAATGTATTCTGTGTCCACAACTCTCTCCTCTTCCGAAATTTTCCGCACATGTTCCTTCTCATTCGATAGTTTGAAACCATAAATTTCACACTTATACCGAGAAACGCCAATGCATTCGGCGATTCCATCGCTAATGAGGTATTGAATTGGCACCTAGTACATCACCCAGCTGCATAACCCTGCATATCAATCATACATAAATATGTCTATGTGTCTCACCTACAATTACACATATATGTATTTAATCATCACAATTCCTAAAAGTCGATAACACATGCCCAAAACAAATATGATAGTACCAACTACTACATATGCATCACATCAACATATAGGAAACATAAAGCAAAATACATATACATCACATACATATAGAGACACATACATTATGTGCCGTAAAAAAATGATATATATATATATATATATATAGATATATAGATATATCATAAAAAATGTCTTTCATGTACAAAAAATGGCCCTCCTAGGGCATATACATAGGTATCCTTACGGGGGATACATAAAAAACATGCCTCCCATAGGCCCATAAAAAATGTATACATACAAGAATGGGACTCAAAATCCATATACATAAAGAATCAAGCTGCCCCACCAGCTGGTGGATCTTGGGGTCCCAAAATAGCAAGTGGAATCACAACCTCCCCTCATGCTAGATTTGGTCCCTGCCACGACCTCTATCGTGGAGGATTAGCCGCTCCTCCTTGCACCTCCCATGCCACATGAAAAGAAACTACGACCCGTCGCATGATATGCCGCCAAGCTGGCCCACACTCTGCTAATAGATGAAGTGTCAATTCTACCTCATCATCCTCGAGGTCAGCCCAGTCTTACTCATCAACCCCAGCTGTCAACCCACCTGACCTCCACTCCAAATCGGATACCAAAACCACCATCTGGTCCCTGAAAGCCTCCCACCTGCCATAGCTCCTCCAGCTCCGGTCCTCTTGCTCCAGCAGGACCACTCTCAGCTGCCCCTACTCCTCTTGTGGCGAGCCCAACCCCAACATTCGGCTGATCTTGCCTCTTTATCTGTCTTCGAGGTGGTCTCACA
Source organism: Larix kaempferi (assembly GCA_027924585.1). Taxonomy (NCBI): domain Eukaryota; kingdom Viridiplantae; phylum Streptophyta; class Pinopsida; order Pinales; family Pinaceae; genus Larix; species Larix kaempferi. The sequence continues at coordinate 6,434,347 of BSBM01001163.1, read as the reverse complement.
GGTCCTACATTTGCATCATAGAGGATAAAATCATCATAATTACCTGATAAACATATATATTATCAATGTGCAAAAATAAATAGTATGTACAAATATATATGCGAACAGTACTAAACCATAAAAAACATACAATAGAATTGAATTCACCAGCAGAAACGGGCATCTCCGGATCTCCTCGAAATTCCATCGCACTCCAAGGATACCTCTCGGGTCGGCCTATGCGCCCCTCCCATAAATCCAACACCTGTGGCCTAAAAAAGTCCCCCACGGGCCCACTACCAGCACGGGGCATAATACGCCCCTAGAATGCCATTCGCGGCTCCCATGGCCCCCTCTATGGCACCACTACTTATGGCCTTAAATATGGATATCGCTCGAATAAGTATGAGCACAATACGCTTCCATAGCAAAAGGTGCGCCGCCCCACACCCTGGCGTAAATATGACATCTGCTGCATCATGGACTGTAGAATCAATGAACCCCACGCCACGGGATGACCAACCATCACTCTCTCCACTAGATGGAGTTGGCCTCCTATAATCCATCTGGGGGACATTACCCCAACACACGCACAATGGATTTGACCATAGTATCCACCATTAGATCCCTCATATGTCTCACCAACACGCCACCAGAGTTCATAGAAATTTGGTCACCATCGCAGTACAGATCCACTAAAGTGTGAATCTTCTCCCCAACCAAATGTGGAGGGAGAATCTCCCTAACCCATCGAGGATTCAACCCAGTGAAGAAGTAAATATCTTGAGCCGTGATGCTCAAGTCCTCGCCTCCACATGTAATAATCCGCGGTCAGGATCCCACAAGTCCAATATCCACCACAAGAGGTAATCAGCCGATTGCATCAGAGGGCTCTTGAAGAACTTCAAGAGCTCAGCATCTCATAAATCCTCGGTCACTTCCTGGTCGGCCAACACAACGGCTCAAAAGTCATCAAAATCCCTCTCCCTCGACTCCACATTCCAAACATGCGCCATCATTGCTAAACAATCACCTGCACATGGAAATGCTCACCCATTAGCCATATAAACTCACTAGTGCGGACTTTCCTAAACAATCCATGCATAGCACGACATTTCACAAAATATCAGTGCATAACGCGTCCGAAACACTTCTCGACTGCACGTAATCAATGGTGTGAATTTATACATTTCAGCCGCGTGTATAGTGCAATGTTTGAGGGACAGTCGCGCTACAACCAGTGTGTCGCTGAAGCGTATAGCTCTTGTGCCAAGTGAGGAATAGTTCATTTCTTCTGCACTAGTGAGCGCACTACAACATGCACGATTTTCATAAAATACTACGCTAGGACAACGCAAAATTTTCCCAAAGTCTCGTGCGGCAGCCCTAAAATACATAAAAAAAAACCCTAGCCATCCAGGGGACCCCCCTACCTAAATCTACCCAGACAAAATCAAAGATTCAAAGGGTTAGGCATACCTGGAACTAACAGATCGTCAAACAGTGCACTGGATCTCCCAGAATCGCTCAAAAGGTACTCTGGGAAGTCAATGGCAGAAAGTACAAATGATCTCGAAAAGTGGGCCCCACACCTATTTTATACTCATTTGAACCAAACTTCAAACTGATGCCATAGACAAACTGTAACTCCATTTCCAAAACTGTTCACATCACGACGATCAATACTTAGATCTCTTCAACATGGAACCCACCAATATAGATTCCCACCAATTTCATCAGGACACAATTTTCCTATCCAGATACCCCACAAGTACACGATGTTCTAGTTATGTGATTTCTACATTGTGAATACCTTGGTTATGTACTCGTTTACTACACTTGGGTATGTGTACCATATGTGCAGGACAATGATCAGGCCAATATGGAGCCTCTTGTTCGTCCAATATACGGATAAGAATCCAAAGATCTAACAAAAAGGGGCACGCACCCTATCGCATGTATCATTCTGAAACTGGCATATATACTCTATTTACCCTCCGTTTATAATGCATATCCGAGTATCCTCATTGATAACCATAGGATCCCCCTTCACGGCCTTGATGTGCCATCAACATCATTTCTGTGAATATCATGTCCCCCCATGGGTGTGCGCACCACTCCCATCCCCATCACCAATTGGAACCCATGATGTTGACCCCCCACAAGTTCGAGGAATCTGACCAAACTTGAAACAACCCTCACTTAGAGTACCATTTCATAATTGTGCATTTACTCCACCAAGTAGACACACGTTAGACTCCTCGGCACAGGTTACAAGAACAATTCGTGAAGCCACCTTCATACCTCCATGAGCACTTTACCCTTCATAATCCCATTCATATCATCACCCCCACAAAGACACTTATTCCCCCCAACCATTAGAAGCAACTAGTTCTATTCAGTTACCCCACAGGTATACACTGCATGGAATTGTTTCATGGGGCACCCGTCTTTGCGTCTGCAATTTAACCCTCACTTCACCATTGGAAAGTGTCCCCCAATCCACTCAAAACCGCATGGATTCCTCCCATCATCAAAATGGTCCCCTGATACACCCAAAACTGTGGGGACCCCACCGATACTATTTATGTTCAAACAAGTTCCTTCGTCACCTCACACTGAGGGAACACCATAGTATTTTGGAAGGAACCTATGGTCTCCTTTGATCGATGTATATTGAGTCTCCATATGTTCAACATTATTTTTTTTTTCGGTTACCATTACCCTTCATTTTGTGTCTCCATCAAAACTCCTTTCATTTGCAGTTTGACTCCATCCATTTCAACCTGTTCCATCTTGAAAGAAAAGTTGTCGGCCCCACTACGCATGCTTACATCGATCAAAGGAATTTATGATCCCCACACTTATCAACCAGTTTTACGTCAAGTCTACCCATCCACTAGTTGGTTACACTATGATCCCAGTTCTCGGGATAGGACTCTTGTCCTATCAAGTACTTCAGCTCTTGTCAATGTCAACAAATTATATTTCGAGAGTCGCAATAGTTGCAGTTGTACCTTGGGATCCCTTTCAATCACTATAAGGGATCACCTCGAACTTAGTAGGGAGAGTCATTAGTGCACCCTAACCAAGTGGTTTCCCCTATACTCAAAGTCAACATATCATCGCATCAAGGGGAAACGTGCTTTTGAAGTTAATAGTGTTCACATTTTGAAATCATGATATCAATCTATTCGGTACGGTGAAGCCCTCAAGAATATTTACATACCAAGTTTAGTACCCCTCCACAGTGGGTTCATCATGGTTACCAGCAGTTCCACTTCTTCAATATTTTGCAGTAGCTTCAGGGGAATTTACTCTAACATGGATTGAATCCACCTTCATCCATGTCCCAACATTATAGTATAGTCGACACCTTTGTCCTCTCTCATTGTAATCACTTTGACAGCATTTCGCGAGCATGGGTATGCCCACCTCATTTGTATAAAAACAATTCTTTATTACAGCTCCAATGGTCATTTCCAACACTCTTCCCCAATGGGAGAACCTTATTTTTTCCACATATGCTTCGTCCTACATAACGAGAGATAAACAATAGAAAACATGATGCATTATCATCTCTATAGTACCCTCTGATCCTCATACATAAGGGGGCATCTGTTAAGGCCTAAAATTCGCACACATGTGACATTTCGACGATCCATCTAGTGAAGTGTTATCAACATAAATAATGCATCTCACCATAGGAATCCTCAATATATCCAAAACACAAAAAGAGTTCAAAAGTGCCAAGAAACATTCAAAATAAAGGGTAGCGTGGGTAATACACAGTTGACCTGCGCTATAGCGTAGGTCGCCATAACAATGCCCGCACTACACCCGCCCAGCTTTTCCTTCGATAGTCGCGCTACTTTCAAAACGACGAGACCACTCATGTTCAACGGCGCATGAAAGACTCAATCCTCCCCAAGGTTTAGAATTCGGCTCCTCATCCCCCCTTGTGTACCTTGGAACTAGTTCATGAAGGAGGAGTGTTCACATTTGGATCTAGTTGTTTGATGGGCACCTCTTGTCCTATAAAAGGAAGCCATTATCATGCATTTGGTAGAGAGAAATTATAGAAATGTTATGTTGTTATATTTGAGTTGGAGCTTCCTCATAGCCCAACATTTCCTACCATTGTGATGTAAAATTAGTCACAGCGGATCTATTGAACAAGAATATCAATCACAAAGATGTAAAACAATTTGGAGTGAAAGTTGTGCAAGAGAGATGCAACAGTGCTCTATAATCCAGAATGGTAGAATTACAATACAATACTGTCACAATGAGTGAGAAATTCGAATTAACTAAGGAGTTCATTCGAATTAACTGAATGGCATAGCTTGGCTCCAACTAGGAGTCCTCATCATCAATCGGTGGTGGTCATCAATGCACAAGTCACTGTCAAACAGGTGTCAAACTGAGTCTAACTGAGTCTAACTGACTGTAATAAGTGTAACTGATTTTAAGTGGCACTAATCTAGGGATGGAGGCTCAGTGGAGGGTGCATGAGGAGTTAACTGCACTCAGAACTGTCGGTCATGTCTCATCGGAGGTCAATCGGAGTGATAACATTAGTTATGGGTCAATCGGAGGTAAATCGGAGTGATAACATCAGTTATGGGTCAATCGGAGGTAAATCGGAGTGATAACTGAAGTGTAACTGGACTGGTAGGTGAGAAAAACACCCTTCTTCAGTGGAAGGTGAGAATTGGGCGCATGACAGGCTAGGAGGGCTTAAACTGAGTGGAAAGTAGCTCCTCAGTGCTGGGAGACTAAGGACTAGGTGCTGGAGGTACCATACTGATGACTGGGCAGCATGCAGATGCATGCAATGCATGCATACAGAGTACATAAGTGAATGATGAGATATCCTAACACCCCCCCTCAAGCTATACTATAATGTAAAAAATAAAATGTAGGGCCCTGGTTACTGAGACCAAAGGTCACCCCAATACAATAATCCAAAAAATGCTGAAATAAGCTAAGTGAGGAAAGAGGGAAAACCCAGTGGGAAGAAAGCCCCCCCCTAAGATAAACATAAAAATGGATCTAATATGTCTCCACCATGATGGAACTCACCCCCAACAGTGAACGGAGGTAAGAGAACTTCTTCTCAGTGAAGCTCTTGGTGAAGATGTCTGCAATTTGCTCATCGGTAGGGCAATATTGCAGAATGATAGTGCAATCATGCACCAACTCTCGAATGCAGTGCATATGAATCTCAATGTGTTTGGTCCTCTGCCGCTGAACTGGATCGGTGGAGATATTAATAGCACTTTTATTGTCACAAAATAGGATAGTCGATGTAGTGCTACCAAAATCAATCTCGGAAAGAATACCCTGCAACCAAACTGCCTGAATGCAGGCATTGACTGCCCCTCGATACTCTGGCTCTACTGAAGAAAGTGAAATGGCTTCCTCCAGAAAATAGGCCCATGTCCAATCATGAAAACATATCTGGAAGTGGAATTCTGATCTATGCTATCACCTACCCAATTTGAATCAGTAAAACCAATGAAATCTACCTCAGAATCTGCAGCATAATGTATGCCAAAATGTTTCGTACCTTGCACATACTGCAAGATCCGCTTGGCTACCCTCCAATGAAGCTCATGGGGCTGCTGCATATACCTTGATACAGAACTCACGGCATAAGATATATCAGGCCTTGAGTGTGTCAAGTAGAGTAGTGAACCAATCAACTGTCGATACATAGTGCAATCTGCAAGTGGTGTAGTATTTCCCTCTTCAAGACCGATTCCTGAGAGGAATGGAAATGGAACAGCCTTACATTCTAGCAAATTAAACTTTAATAGCAGGTCTTTAGCATACTTTTGCTGAGATAATGTGATCTCATCAAAGTTTTGAGCTATCTCCAAGCCCAAAAATTGCTTAAGCAAGCACAGATCGCTCATATCAAAAGCTAGACTTAAAGCGGTTTTCAGCTTGTTAATTGTAAGGAGAGTGCTACTAGTAATGAGAAGATCATCAACATATAAAACCACAATCAACAAATTACCTTTAACTTTCTATAGGTACACATTAGGATCATATTTTCATCTTTTGAAATTATGAGAAAGAAGGAAGGAGTCCATCTTTGCGTACCAAGCTCTTGGGGCCTGTTTCAATCCATACAAAGATTTCTTCAATCTGCAAACTAATGATGGATCTGATATGTATCCTTCTAGTTGTTTCATATATACCTCCTCATCAAGGTCTCCATGTAGAAAAACACTCTTCACATCCATGTGGTGCACTTCCTAGTGCTTGGATGCGGCAATGGCCAAAACTAGGCGGATGGAATCCATCTTTGCAACTGGTGCAAAAGTCTCATTGTAGTCCACCCCTTGGACTTGGGAGAAACCTTTTTCCACCAACCTAGCTTTGTATTTGCTGATAGAGCCATCACCAACAACCTTCGTGCGGTATATCCACTTGCATTGAACTAATTTTCTTCTATGTGGAAGAGAAACTAGCTCCCATGTATTGTTCTTTTGAAGAGAACTGTACTCTTCATCCATGGCGGTTTGCCATCGTGGATCTCGGTGGGCATGATAGTATGATTTGGGATCTGAAACAATCATCAAATAACATTTCTCAGATAATAATGGATCAGAAAAAGAAAGAGCCATACCTGCTCTTTGATAGTCTGCTCTTGTTCTCCTTGGATCAACAGGAGTTCCAATGTTTGGAGCAGTAGATTGTAGAGTGTTTTGGGCCCACTTTGGTAACTGAGGAGGATCATTATGGTCTGATTATGAACCTGATATGTCATGGCCATCAAATTCTGATAAAATATCAGAGATATCACATCCAATGCTTTCTTCATAATCACTCAAATCTTCTTCTTGTGGAGGGTGCAAATCGACAGTGTTTTCCTCAACTAGTTTCAGATCTGGCAGCGGTTCTTCAAACTTCACACTTCGCTCTATGAATACCTTTTTGGATATGATATTCATGAGTTTATATGCTTTTGATTCTTCCCCATATCCTATTAGGATACATTCAATACTTTTTGGATCCAAATACTTTCTCTTATCAGAAGGAATTCTAGCCCATGCAGTGGAGCCAAAAACCCTCAAATTGGACACATCCGGTTTGCGACCAAAGAATGCTTCGAAAGGAGTTTTACCTTTCACGGATGAATGTGGAAATCGGTTCTAAATATATGCAGAAATAGTAATGGATTCAGCCCAAATATTTGCAGGAAAACCTTTTGACTCAAGCATGCAGGTAGCCATCTCTTTCAGTGACTGATTCTTCCTTTTCGCTACACTGTTCTGCTGGGGTGTGTAGGGAACTGTATGTTGGATCTGAATTCCGCTTTCAGCACAAAGTTGCAGAAACGCGGTCTTGATATATTCTCTGCCATTATCATATCTAATAGCTTTGATCTTGCTCTCAGTGGCAGTCTCAACAGAAGCCTTAAAATCCTTGAATTTTCCAAGCACTTCTGACTTGTTTTTGAGAAAAAATACCCAAGTAAAGCGGGGAAAGTCGTCGATGAATGTCAAAACATACCTTGAACCATTTATGGAAATATTTGTAAGTGGACCACTGATATCAGAATGTATGAGGCCCAAAATGGTGGAAGCTCTGCTAGCTTTGTCGCGGTCGAACCTGTGCTCGGGGTGCTTCCGAACAATGCAACCGGGGCAAATTCCCTTTGAGGAACGGAGTTGTGGAAGACCATCTACCATGGATTTCTGTTGTAGTAGTAGAAAATACTTGTAATTAAGGTGTCCAAACCTTTTATACCAAATCCTACTAACCTCTTTTCCATGAGTGAGGAGAGCAGTAGTCTTTTCAAGCAGCACAAAGTGAGAAAACTCATAGTATTTTGCAATGTGGTTTGCCTTTCCGACTGCAATAAGTCTTCCACTTTTGATATAAAAAATTTCAACATTGTTAGGGATGAATGTAACTTGCTTCAGTTCACCAGTGTGTGTCATTTGATACACATAAAGTAGATTAGAAGCCAAGGAAGGCACATAGAGAACATTCTGGAAGCTTCCATGCTCTACATGGATGGTACCTTTGCCCTTTGAAGAAATTTTTGAGTCATCTCCCAAATGGATGGGGATGGAGCTGCTTGGATTGAATGAAGAGAAGGAGTCAATGTTTGCAGCCATATGATTCGAGGCACTGGAATCTATCAGTAGAGTGGTGGGTTTCGAAATAGTTGCCATGAGTGCTTGACCTCTTTCATGATCATCATTCCTATCCTTCTTCCATGCACCGTCGGGAAGACATATGTTGTTCTTTTCCAAAAGGATGGCCATTTGATCTATTGTTTTCTTCATGCATGAACTTTTCGGATGAAAGCCACGGTTGCAATATGAACATTTATATTTTTCCTTTCCCTCTTTACCCTTCTGCTTGTTCCTCGAACCGGATGGTGCTTCCAGTTGCTTGCCTTTATCTCTTTGCTTGGTAGGCTCTAATTTGGGCTTCTCTTTCCTTTACTTTCCCTTACCATTCGAATTCTTGGATCCTTGAGCAAAGAGGGCTGAATATTTTTATTTTATGGACCCCATTTGAATCAACTTATCATGCTCTTTTGTGACGGACTCAATGAAGACATTCAAGGTAGGCATCTTCCAATTCGAGGTAGTTAGCCAACTGGAATTGAAAGTAGAGACAAATACCGAGTAATCTTTCCCAAGCTTTGTGAGAATGGAGAGGATCAATTTCTTATCCTCTTTCACAACACCACTGTTATTCAACTGCGATGACAAGTGCTTGAATCTTGTGAAAAACTCATTGATGGTCTCAAAATTCTCAGGACTAAGGGCAATCAATTCATTTTCCAATTGAAAGGCCCTAAGCTCGTCCTTCTTGCCAAAGAGATTGTCAAGTTTCTCCCATATTGCTTTTGGAGTCTTCAATCCGCTGAGATGGAAGTGAAGATCCTTGGAAATGGAGAGGCAAAGGAGACCATAAGCTTCATCAAGCTTATTCTAGTGTTTGGTTCTTTCTGACAATGTGCTTGGCTCCAATTCGAGGCCAATAGTGACTCTATAGTACCCTTTTGAGCGCAATATAATCTCCATATCATCTTTCCATTCAAAATAATTGAAAGGAGTAAGAATTGGCTTGGAAGAAGAGTATTCCATCTCAAATAGTGAGTGCACTTGATGTAGAAGAACTTGTCAAACACAAGAGAGCAAATGCAATTGGTGTAGATGATTAACCTACAAATCACAATCAAAACAAGAACAATAAGGTCGAACAATCCACCCTTTTAGAGTTGCATCACACTTGGGATTGGATATCAAACAAGTTGAATGGGTCCAATGTATCAAATCTAGGAATTATGTGGAAAACTCAAGCTTCTGGAGTGGATTGGAGTGTGTTTTTCTGCTTTGCATGCACATGACATCTTTCATGCCAAAACTTCAGAAATTTTGAGCAAATTCACTCAAATCTTCTTGTAGAACACCTGTAGAAAAGAGATATTGTCCCTGCAATGGCTCTAATACCATGTAAAATTAGACACAACAGATCTATTGAATAAGAATATCAATCACAAAGATGTAAAACAATTTGGAGTAAAAACTGTGCAAGAGAGATGCATCAATGCTCTATAATCCAGAATGGTAGAATTACAATACAATACTATCACAATGAGTGAGCAATTCGAATTAACCAAGGAGGTCATTCGAATTAACTGAATGGCATAGCTTGGATCCAACTAGGAGTCCTCATCATCAATCAGTGGTGGTCATCAATGCACAAGTCACTGTCAAATAGGTGTCAAACTAAGTCTAACTGAGTCTAACTAACTGTAATAAGTGTAACTGATGGTAAGTGTCACTAATCTAGGGATGGAGGATCAGTGGAGGGCACATGAGGATTTAACTGCACTCAGAACTGTCAGTCATGTCTGATCGGAGGTCAATCGGAGGTAAATCAGAGTGATAACTGAAGTGTAACTGGACTGGTAGGTGAGAAAGGTGCCCTTCTTCAGTGGAAGGTGAGAACTGGGCGCATGACAGGCTGGGAGGGCTTAAACTGAGTGGAAAGTAGCTACCGAGTGTTGGGAGACTAAGGACTAGGTGCTGGAGGTACTATACCGATGACTGGGCAGCATGCGAATGCATGCAGAATGCATGCATGCATGCAAAGTACATAAGTGAATGATGAGATATCCTAACATGTGAGAATTCCCAAGCTTTCTTTCCACCTACCATGAAGGGGAAAGTGTTTCTCTCCATTGTTCTTCTATCTACTTAGCATTTAGTTTGGACAAGAAAGGCCTCCCTAAGGGATATTGTTGGCTTCCCTTGAATCCTTCACCTCCTAGGTTTTGTACAACTATTCTATTGGGCAATACAAGAGTGGTTTAGCATACCGTTGGTTGTTGTTGGAGTTTTCATATTTCCTCCATCTCTTTCATTTTATTTTCATCAATATTTTTATGTTTGGATGTGAAATACACTAACAATATCTTGTAGGATCACTTGGAGGAATACCAACCACCAAAAAGGGGCTCCAAAGACTGAGGCCTTGTAGCAACCTACAAGGCTTATCTCCTCACCAAGTGGAAGAGTGAACTTGTGCAATTGTTTCCATAACAGTACCCATGATAAACATTGAAGTTAAGTCCAAACATTTTATCAAACAATCATATGCCAAAAAAAATATACTTCTTTAGCAGTACAAAAGTCAATGCAAATAGAATATAGAAAAGGTCAGTCTACCATGCACACACCATTATTCAACATTGATTCACAATTCATACACAACTCATAATATGGATAACAAATACAAGGGAATAAAATACTTAGCTATAAGAAAGTATCCTTGTGTAGACTAGCAACATGAGAAATTTTCTCTTATTTGTACCCATCAACTATTGACAGTACCCCCAATCTAGGATATGATGCAATTTATTTTACTATAGGGTTGATTTATGAGGAAAATTTCCATGGCAGAACAAGCAACACACCAATAATTGAGAAGCTTGATCCTTGGTATTTGTTTCACATTATTGACCTCTTAAAAAATATTCAACCAACAATAATATTCAAAACTTTGAGCATCATTGAAACAATGATTTGTGATTTGTGACTATCATCACTCATCATTCATTTCTTCCATCCATCATTCAATTCTATATGTGCATTGTATCTCTCTGGGTAGGATTTCCAAGACTAGACCCATAAAACCAAAATCTGCAGTGCTTCCTACTGAGTGAAACCTTGAAAATAGATGAATAAAACAAGATCCAAATCCTTGGGACCCACAGGTGATGGGTATGCCAACTAATATATTTCCATTAGTCGATTCGAGTCTCAATTTTCATTTTATGTCTTGTTGCAAGTTGCATCCTGAACTCATTATGGGACTCTTGAGAAATTTTCCCCATGGCATAAAAACATGATAGAGAAACATTTTCGAGCACCATAAGTTGTTGCAATTTTATTTGGGAAAGGCCTATGTGAACATGCTATCTACATGTTCTTGGGGAAGGATTTTCAAGGTTGGTCCCATAAATCCAAATGTGCATTGCCTCCTACTGAGCAAAATGCTAGTTTTGAAAATCAACAAATAAAACAAGCTCTGAGCCTTAGGACCCATGGGTGAGGGGTTCCCCAACTATAATCCACTACCAAGAATCCAACAGAGTCTACATATCATCAATATGAGTCCCAATTTTCAAGTTTCAACTTGCATCCCAAACTCATTTAGGGACTCTTCGAAAAAAAAATTCAGGGCATAAAAACATATTGGAGCAACATTTTGAAGTATCATAAGTTGTTGCAAGTTTGTTTGGGCAAGGCCTATGTGACCATGCTATCCACATGATCTTGGGGTAGTATTTCCAATATTGGACTCATAAACCCAAAATATACATTGCCTCCTACTGAGCGAAACCCTAGTTTTGAATATCGACAAATAAAACAAGTTATGACTGTTGGGACCCATGAGTGAGGGGTACCTTGGCTGTAATACATTGCTAAGAATCCAATGGAGTTAATAGTTTGTCGATCTAGGTCTTGGTTTTCATTTTATGTCTATTTTTAAATTGCATCCTGAACACATTTAGGGACTTGGAAAATTTGTCATGGAGAAGCATTTTCGAGTATTGTAAGTTACTACAAGTTTGTTTGGGAAAGGCCTATGTGACCATGCTATCCACACGCTCTTGGGGCAGGATTTCCAAGATTGGACCTGTTAGTACAATGTATGATTTTCATGACCACATGGGCTTAAGAAGGGTGATCGAGGGCTAATAGTTCAATTTTGACATGTATGGAATTAGTGTCTAAGTACTAAATATAGCCAGGTGCTAAGGGGGTTGATGTCTGAGCGCTAAAACATGACCCAAAGTATAAGTTTAAATGGGGCTTGATAATGTGGGATCAGCATGATCATATGGAGGGGTGCAAGATCAGTAGATGACATTCATTCGGGCTCAAGAAGTTTCATGGTGGATAAGCTAAAATTCATGAGGCTAAAATTAAAAACCATTGAGTTGACATGGCAGGCGCTCATGCATTTCAGCCCCCAAAGGAAGGATTATGAAACATCTTTCATCACAATCCTAAAACCACCATCTGACAAGGTCGTAACTAGACATGATTGGTGACAACTAGAAAACACATGGACAAATGAAGGACATACCTGTGGATATTGGATAATGGTATCCATGTCACTAACAAAATGACAATGTGAAGGTGCCATGTGTTCCAACATTTAATGGACAAAAATTCATTCTTTTTTAAATTATTCATCTAAGCATCCAAGGTGGTCATTGTTCAAGCAGAGCTGCAAGTGATATATGAAGATGTGAAGCCTAAAAGCTAAATTCAACTGCCCAAAAACTGGAAACTCTATATCCGTCACTTCTTACTCTACTAAATTATCCTTTAATAGCTAGATATGGCCACTATCCATAACCTCAATGTGTTTAAATCCAGAAAAAATCCACACCCAAATGATGAACATTTAATGGATACCCAAGGTGACCTGTTTGACCCCGTCCTTTCAATTCTCAACCTGCACCCAGCCATCTCTGATACTCAGAACTAATTAAAAAATTCCCATGATTTCCAACATCTATGGGAATCGAACTTAGCCCTTGATGCAGTACAATGGACCTACCCTTTCCCTGAACTTTTCAGCTGGTGTGTGCAAAACTATTCACTCGAGAAGAAGGAAACCATAGCTTCAGATCAAACCACAATAATATGCCCTATCACCAAGGAATCAATTCATCAAATGGTAAATATGCATGACATCCCATACTTGCATAAGGTATATGAAGACTCTTTTGGGAGTAAATTTCAGTCCCTAAGCCAAGAAGAGAAAAGTCTACTATCAAGGGTCTCCTAGCTCAAGAGGTAGAGCTTCCAGAGGGGCCACCCCCTTACAAAATTTACATCTTTCTATACATTACCAGGTAATCAATTGCCATGGTATCTCAACTCCTAGGGTATGATCATGATAAGGTGATTAATGACATTGTGTAAGGATTTTTGTCTACCATTTGTTCCCCTATAGGAATTCAAATTACCAAATATGAATATGCTCAATTTCTAGCAGACATGATCCATGACCAAATGTCAAATTTATGTACCTTGAAGTACTTCAAATGTCATTCCTATCTATTGTATTTGATATTGTACAACCAAATTGACTCTTTCCAAGATTTAAATATTCAAACCTACACATGGAATTCAATGATTGGCTAGACCCACAAAGTCAGAAGGAAACCAAACAATATAGGTTTCAGTGATATTTTGAACAAGGTTATGCTTATTCTTTACACTTTGCTACATGGAAAACCTCCCCCAAGAATATTCTTAGAATACAAAAGGTTTTGCAAAGAAGTTAGGACGCATGGGTGGGGGATTGGTTCCTATATGAAAATCACACAGAAATCAAGATACATGGTCCTGAATTAGAACCCTACCAATTGCATGATTTCTTAACTCTAGGAATATAGTGCTTTGGAATACATCAGACAAACATTTGAGTCATATTTGATTCATTTTGTTAAGAATAAAAAAACTATTACTTTCAAGATACCAAAGGAAGTGGGACCTTTTATTTTCAAATCAAGAACAACTGAATCAATTGCTGAAGACTGAAAAAAAGAGGCCGGTGGGAAGGGATACCCTAAGGGGGGATAAACATCAGGTATGGGATCAAATTGTTGTAAATGTGACAAAATCTTGGAGCTAATTTGTCATTGTCCAAGATGAATATGTGTTGGTTACTACTTCAATGCAATATATCATAAGAGCTTGGAATGAATTAGAAAAAAAACTTTAAATTGTAAATGTAGTGATAAATATTCTAAATGATATGGCTAATTAAGAATTAGAAACATTGGTACTAAATGATAGGACAAATACCATTATGGAAGAAACTAAGGTCATCACAAAGTAAAATTTAGTGCATATATCCCAAGCAAAGGCTAACTAATTTTCAAGGGATGTGGCTGTTGGAATATTCTCCCCATCATTTTGTATTTTGCATTCTTGCATGCAGATCTGCATGCTGCATGCACTTGCATGCAATTGCATGCATCCAGTCATCATCATGGTGGTATCCCTAGCATCTAGAGCTTGCTTCCAGCTCTTCTTTACCTGCATGCAAAATTGCATGCTGCATGCGTTTGCATGCCACTGCATGCATCTAGTCATCATCATGGTGGACCTCCCAGCTCCTAGAGCTTGGTTCTAGCTCTCCACAGTCTATCTACAGCCCCCAGGGGGCCTCCCATCTACCAAAGGTGCCCTTCTCCAGTATTTTGCATGGCTAGTGCGCCTTTCTCACCTACCATAGCCAATTAGGCACCTCCCTCACCTACCAGTCAGTTATCACTCAGACTTTCCTTCATTTAAGGCTAGATTGACTCCCCCACTGACTGTTTCACTCCAATAGACCTCCAGTGAGACTAGTCTGCCCAGTCTGAATCCAGTTAGCTCCTCATGTTCCCTCCACTGAGCCTCCTTCATTCAGTTCATGCCTACCTCACTCAGTTAGACTCCTCATGCACCCTCCACTAAGCCTTCTTCATTCAGTTAGTGCCTACTTCACTCAGTTAGACTCAGTTGACTGACTGTTACCTCTGATGATTGATACATTGAATGGATGATGAATCCACTATCATTCAAGCCACACTCTAAGTTAGGAATTCGAATGCCCTACTTGGCCTATTCGAATCCTATATTATGCACCTTATTGTTTTATTGTATTCATTCACTTACATTCTTATTCATTGTATAATACTGAGATTATATTCTATTCTACTGTATTTATGAGTGATCATTGAGTGTCTGCTTCTCTTCTTCTTTGCAACATATTTGTGAGTTTGATTGTGAGTTGCTACAGCTGTCAGATCCTTGCATATTATCACATGGTATCAGAGCAGGAAGTAACTATTCGAATTGCAACATTTCTTTGAGCAGCTATCTTTCATTTGTGCACCAAAATCCTCTGAGTTTCCACAACAAATCCTGGTGCTATTTCTTGATTTCATCGGAGAAATCCATTGAGGTCTTTCCAGGTGTGAATGACTTAGTCCATGTGCCAAGTGTCCTTAAGGTAGTGTTCAGTCGAAGTGTAGCATTCTCCATCATCACATCTTTTATTATTTTGCAATTTTAGTCACTCGTTCAGAATCTTCTTCAACTATTCGACTTTCTCTATTCAGATGGATCTAAAGCTTACATCCTCCAACTATGTTGAGTGGAAAGCGAAGATGGCTCTCTTCATGATATCCAAGAGCTTCACTCGAATACTCAATGGAACGATGGTAGAACCTCTCAGTGCAGTTGAAAAGTCCAAGTACTTGGATCGGCTTGATGAAGCAATTGGTCTCCTCCTTCTCTCAATTTCTGATGAGCTTCATTTTCATGTCATTGATCTTACACCTCTGAAAGAGGTGTGGGACAAGCTCGAATCTCGTTTTGGGCCAAAGGATGATATGGAAGCACACAAATTAGATAATGAGCTCATATGTTTGAGTCCTAGCAGCTTCGAATCTATCAATCCCTTTCTCACCAAGTTCAAAAGCTTGATATCACAGTTGAAAATATATGAGATAGTGAAGGAAGATAAGCAGCTTATACTTTCCATTCTCTAAAAGTTGGGGGAAAATTTCTCAGTTTTTGTCTCTACTTTCCAGTTAGCTTGTTTGTCCATTCCAACATGGAAGTTTCCCTCATTTGATGATTTCACACAATATCTTACACAAGAGGAATATAAGTTGATTTCAATGGGAATGATCATACCCAAATTGGATTCAGCCCTTACAGTTGTAGAGAGAGCGAATGATATAGGAAAGCTAGAGATTTCTGGTGATACAAGGCCTACACACTAGTCAGCTAGAGTTTCGTACTCTAAGAAGGCCAAAAATTCCCAAAAGGGAAAGACAGAGTGCACATACTATCATAGAGGGCCTCATCCTAAGAGTGCTTGCATGCAGAAGACTATATATTTGATGGCAAAGTTACTTGAAGAGAACAACCTTCCTGTACCAGCATGTGCAAGGAAGAAAGATTCTGCATCTCCCATATCCAAAGGAAAGGAAAGATGGAATGCTCTCATAGCATCTGCATCAACTAGTCCTTCTCCTATCATAGATTCAGGAGCATCTTGTCATATGGTTTCCTCCAAGGAACTTTTCTCTAGTCTCGAAAGCTTCAGTGGTCCTTCCATCAGAATGAGCAATAATTCAGAAGTCCCTTCTCAAGGTATCGAAAGAATTGATCTTGACTCTGGATATTTTTCTGATGTGCTTTATGTTCCTTCTCTTGCACCCAATATCCTCTTAGTATATTAGATGACTCATACTAGAGAGCCAAAAAGGGTGATCTTTACTCCATATGAAGTCGAGGTACAAAGCATGGTTTCAGGGAAAATTATTGCCAAAGGAGTTGCAAATCATAAGTCCAAACTCTATGAGTTTTCTCACTTCATTCCTCTCTCAAAAGGTATTGATACACCAACAGAGATTGAGAAAGAGAGAATTCTTGAAGAAGTAAAAATGCATGAAACAGTTCCTACTACAGAATGGACCTCCTCCTTTGATCTAAATGAAGATCCATCATCATCTAGTTCTTATTCCTCCATTGATTACAGTTATGATGGTTCCAAGGAGGACTACTCGCATATTCTAGAGAAGTTTCATGACATCAGGAGTTTTGATTATACTCCTTCGTCAAGAGATGATGAGCATGAGTTAGTTTTACTTGCTCATGAGTATTCAGTTTCAGAGTTTGCACATGGTGAGCATGAGTCAGTTTCACTTGTTCCAGATTCAGAGGGAATGCTAGACCCAGATCCACAAGAACTTGAAGGTCTAGAAACTAAGGATGATGATGATAGAATGGTAGATCCAGATCCACAAGAACCTGAAGGTCTAGCAACTGATAATGAAGATGAGCGAATGGGAGATCCAAATCCACAAGAACCTGAAGATCTATCACCTAATATTCCTCCTCTTCCTCGATGGGAATTCGTTACACTCCGATCTGCTGGTGATTTGGTTGGTGATCCACATGATCATATAAGAACTAGATCAGATTTTCAGCATGGAAGGTTTCATCCTTCTCACATCACTGACCCATTGCAGATCGATCGATCACTCTTCGGAAAGAAGGGCACTTGCCTCCGTCATGGGTAATTCGTTTTATGTTAGTTTAGCACTTTCAGTCTATTTTTGAGGGAGGGATTTCTTCCCACTAGGTTTTCCCTCTTTCCTCACTTAGTTTATTTTAGATTGATTGTATGGGGTGACCTTTGGTCTCAGTAACCAGGGCCCTATCTTGTTGTTTTACAGGGTGACCTTTGGTCTTAGTTACCAGGGCCTTATTCTTCAGTTATTTCCTCATAGTATAGCTTGCGGGGGGGTGTTGGAATATTCTCCCCATCATTTTGTATTTTGCATGCTACATACTGCATGCAATTGCATGCATCTAGTCATCATCATGGTGGTCTCCCGAGCATCTAGAGCTTGCTTCCAGCTCTTCTTTACCTACATACAAAACTGCATGTTGCATGCATTTGCATGCCACTGCATGCATCCATTCATCATCATGGTGGACCTCCCAGCTCCTAGAGCTTGGTTCTAGCTCTCCACAACCTGTCTACAACCACCAGGGGGCCTCCCAACTATCAAAGGCGCCCTTCTCCAGTCTTTTGCATGGCTAGTGCGCCTTTCTCACCTACCACATCCAGTTAGGCACCTCTCTCACCTACCCGTTAGTTATCACTCAGTCTTTCCTTGATTTAAGGCTAGATTGACTCCCCCACTAACTGTTTCACTCTGATATACCTCCAGTGTGACTAGTCTGCCCATTCTGACTCCAGTTAGCTCCTCATGCGCCCTCCACTGATCCTCCTTCATTCAGTTCATGCCTACCTCACTAAATTAGACTCCTCATGCGCCCTCCATTGAGCCTTCTTCATTCAATTAGTGCCTACTTCACTCAGTTAGACTCAGTTGACTGACTCTTACCTCTGATGACTGATACATTGATTGGACGATGAATCCACTATCATTCAAGCCACACTCTGAGTTAGGAATTCGAATTCCCTACTTGGACTATTCGAATCCTATATTATGCACCTTAATGTTCTATTGTAATCATTCACTTACATTCTATTCATTGTATATTACTGAGATTATATTCTATTCTACTGTGTTTATGAGTGATCATTGAGTGTCTCCTTCTCTTCTTCTTTGCAACATATTTGTGAGATTTATTGTGAGTTGCTACAGCTATCAGATCCTTGCATATTATTACAGTGGCCTCATTTAAAGGTATCTTTACAGACATGTACTAAACTAAGGTTTACCATCTCCCTGGGATGGAAATGGGGACGTATAACCCAAAGAGAAGTATGATAGCATGATAGAAGAGTGCAAAAATAATGATACAAGGTTCACTGAGATGGAAGGAATCCTAAAGGGACATGTGATAATGTAAAAGTTAGCTAATGAATTTGAACTACTAGCATATCTCAAGTTCATATTAAAAATACACCTCCCCCCACTTATGCCCATTTTACAAACTTAGACATGGTAGTGAGGAAGATGAGGAGCAATGATTATCCAATGAGAAATGCATGGAAATATATCTCAAAGTATGCAGTTCTATCACTAGTAGCACAAGTAGGACAAGGAACATTAGGAGCACTAGGCGCATCCTCCTCTCAGCTTGGTAGCCTTGAATTGATAGTTCACCAAGAGGTTATTCTCAACAATATTTTTTTTTCAACAACATAATACCATTACTTTCAAGAAGAAGAAAAGTATAAAAAGGGAAAGAGGATCAAAATCAAGCATCGACAATTTTTAGAGCAAAGTATAAATTCTCCGAGGGTTAAAGATCAAAGGATGCTTGTCAAGGTTTAAGAGAAATATATTTCATGTTGTAATACCCTTTAGAGTCAGACCTTCTTATGTCCACCGGTTTGTAGATGATCTAGTTTATGTAACTTATTCTATGATTCCAAATCCCTCTCAAAATCTATGTAATTGAGGTTTTTGAGTAATAAAAGCCTTGAGGCAACTTTCTGTCACAAATTGCGATACATGATTTATAATAATAATAATAATAATAATAATCTATTTTTAAGGTCACTGCCAAGAAGGATGCCAATTTTATGTATGAGACCCCCTTGTTTGTGGGACAAGGGACCCGCCTCTGTGCAACTATTTAACTGTTAAAGTCTATAGAGGTGTACATACCCTAACCCCCTCCGAATTTGAACCCGTGACCTCCTAGGAGGAAACACATACTCTTAACCATTAGGCCCACGCAGGCTGTGCTTTTATGTATGAATATACTGTGAAATATTCATGATATGTTCATTATTTCAAAGAAATTTTCCTTATGTGATGTGGTGTTTATACTCAATTACATTTTGTATTGATTACCAAATTCAAATATGCTCGTTACGTCTTTATATTGTAGGGAAAATCAATATTTATTCATCCTAAATAGATTTCTTATTTCCAAATATCCTCCATCTTCCCATGAAATACTATATCGACCTGATGCCATAGAAGGAATGCATAATGATTTGTTGATATTAAAATAATTTTTTATTCTAATTGCTTGAAATAACAAGTTAAAAAATATACTATAGGTTGTTTTTCTTTAAAATAAAAGATTCTACAAATTTGTTTTAATCAAATTAAGTTTCTATCATCCCTTGACATTTTCCCTAGGTATGATAAAGTTTAGCATTGATTCTTGAAAGTGAAGGAGGATCAAACAATTGGATGTGTAAATTTCACTTGGTGACTCCAATGGAGAAAATATGGCATATGGAAGGAGGCATACCAGAGTTGATCCTAGATGCGAGGATATTGGAATTCTACCTAATCCTGAGAATCTTGTTGCCTAGAGGGATTCACAAGAGAGAGATACATCATCATATTTAGGTAATCCTTAGACGGACCCATATCCTCCTTTTGATATATAAATACAAGAATCTTCCTCTATTTTGAAATTCTGAAAGATAGCTACCCTCCATTACAAATCCTTGGTTCACCTTTGATTGATTTACATAATTCTCCTGTTTCTTTTCTTGAAAGTGATCAACCTTGTTTTAAACCTATCCTAAGGAATCCTCGAAATTCTTATTCTTCGACACCTAATGGCTGGAATGGGAGGAGGTGGTGGTAATACACCACCTCCACCACAAGTAAATCCATGCATAGCAACTAGATATGGACCTTTAAATATTCCTCACAACTTACATGATCTTCCTGATAATTATCTTAAGCTTTTCGCTAAATATGATTGGGAAAGGAAAAATATTGTTGAAGAACATATGGCAATGTTCCAATATTTCACTGATAATATGTTCATTGAGCATGATGTTTTCATGAGGCTATTTGTACATAATTTGGAAGGGGATGTCAGGAAACGGTTCAGAGGGTTTCATGCTACATCAATTAATTCTTGGAAAGTCCTAGAAATAACTTGCATGAGGCAGTGGGGAGAGAAGAGAGATCACTTGTACTATTTAATTGAATTTGCATCTTTAAAGAATAGGAATGGAAAGACTATTGTAGATTTCAAAATGAGATTCAATAAACTGTATAATAAAATTCATGCTAATATTAAACCTTCTCAAGCAACAACAAAGGTCACTTATACTGGAGCTTTTGAAATTGACTTTGCAATGATGTTGAGAGAAAGAAGGTCAGTAACCTTGCTCATTATGCAAGATGATGCCATGGATATTGAGGGGAATATGAATGCCTCTAGAAAAATCAAACCTAGGATAGATGAAGGTGAAAAAATAAGAGAAAACAAATAGAGGAGGTTGGTACATCTAGTTCAAATAAATATTTTCAAGATGAAAAGATTGAAGAGATGTCTAGAATAATCAAAAGTTTATCAAACAAGATGACTAGACTAGAGGTCGAAGGTAGTAGTCCTCTTAGAGCTCCTCAAGGAGGAGTACCAAAAAATACAAATCAATATAGGAAGCCCTTCAACCCTCAAACCATGCATAGATAAAGGATAAATAATGATCAACCTATACAACCCCCAATCATGGAAAATAATAATAATAACAATTTCTCAGATCTTTCACTTGAAAAAGAATCCATAGACTCTCAAGAAGAAATACATTGGATTCAAGATGAAAATAATACTATCCATTTGACTCAAGATGATTTGTGAAATCTCCCTTCATTCTAGCACCTATAACTTCAACAATGAAGAAAAGGGTGAATACGAATTATTCTCAGCTCAATATAGATAGTTTGTTGATACTCTTCAAGTTGAATTGCATAGGAAACATGATCTCAAGCCTAGACCAACTGCTGGAAAACAAGATAGTCAGACACAACCTAAGAAACTAGCTATAAATTAGTCAAAGGAAACTACCTATAAATTTGTCAAAGGACAAATCTAATGACACTTCTTTTGCTGCAAAAAATGACTGACAATCTAGAACCAAAAAACTTGGATAGTGAATAGAAGGAACTAGATAGGTATAATGTCCCCTTTAATATTGCACATGAATTGGGAAATATTAAAATTCCTACTCCCTTAGTGAATCTAGCAAAGAATCATGTTTACCATAATCATATTGAAAAAGTAATCAATCGAGCAAGGCCAATAAATCAACCATACACTATAAATCAATGTGATGAACATCCTACTATCAAGTTTGGTCCCCATATTGATGAAAGAGAGGAGGTTATTGCTCCCGTTTATGTAACCTTAATAATTCATGATAAGATGCTGCATAATTGCATACTTGATTCAGGGGCTTCTCAAAACTTGATGCCCAAAGTAATAATGGAACAATTGGGATTACAAATAACCAAACCTTATATGATTTATATTATTTTAATTCCAGGAAGGTCAAGTGTGTAGGTATGATAAAATATTTGGTTGTTACATTATATTAGATACCTGTAAAGACAATTATCATGGATGTAGTAGTGGTTGATGTACCTACAGAATATGGAATGCTATTATCAAGATATTTGGCAAAGAAGCTTGGAGGTGCCATTCAAATGGATATGAAATATGCCATTGTTCCAATTTTTGTAGGAGAACGTAGAAGATTGTATAGAGAAGAAAAATTTTCTTATGTGGTGAGTGACCAAAGCAATCCAAAAAATTATCTTCTTTATGTTGTTGATGAAGATATGGGGTGATGTATCCTGTTAGTTAATGAAGAATATGGTGATGGTCAAATCACACGAAATATATCTCTTATCAATGAAGTAAATAGTGAGAAAATTTGGAAATTATACTTTGATAAGTCATCATCCAAGGATGATACATGAGGTAGTTTTCTCCTAATTAATCATTCAAGAGAAAAGATTTCCTTATCATATAAATTGGACTTTGAGGCTACTAACAATATTGTAGAGTATGAGGATTTAATTATGGTTTTAGAAGCTACAAGAAGAATGAAAATCACAAATCTTGCAGTCTTTGGAGACTCTGAATTGGTGGTTCAACAAGTCAAGAGTGTTTACCAAAGAAAGCATCCAAGAATGATAACTTAAATGAATCAGGTTTGGGACTCGATTGATAACTTCTTTGTTTGTTTCAATATAACTAATGTTCCTAGAGGATTAAATCAACAGAGAGACTCTTTAGCCTTTGCTACTAGCACTTTCAGACCTCCAAAAGATCCAAAGATAAGATGTGAAGTAGAAATGAGATATAGACCATCTAACCCAGACATGTAAAGCATTGGGAGGTGTTTGAAGATGATCAATTAATTAAAAAATGATGAGTTTTATCCTATAAATATTGATCAAGATGAAGAGGGAGAAAATGAAGAATCATTCAAAGCAAGAGTTGAATCATTTCCAAAACTAACAAACCATATTTCCAATCATAAAATCTTGCAGTTGAAGAATAATTTCATCCTAAAGTGATTAGTTCCCCTTAAGCATATTTTTGATAAAAATGATATACCAATCAAGCCTC
The DNA here is from genome assembly GCA_027924585.1 of Larix kaempferi. NCBI lineage: Eukaryota > Viridiplantae > Streptophyta > Pinopsida > Pinales > Pinaceae > Larix > Larix kaempferi. The sequence continues at coordinate 6,410,921 of BSBM01001163.1, read as the reverse complement.
CTATTCAGCCTAAGGTTGAAGATGTACATGATTTGAATATTGGGACTCAGGAAGATCAAAATACATCAAACTCTCTAAATTTTTTTACTGTTGATCAGAAGAAGATGTATGTTGACATCTTCAAAGAATATATTAACATTTTCAAAGAATGTGTTGTCTATTCAAAACCATGAGAAATTGGCCAGTTGCAATTATACTCATGGAATATGGGTCATAGATTAATGACTTACACTATTCAGATAATCCCAATAATGATATATAATACATTGATGTGTTTTCTTGGAAGCATGAACATCTAAAAACATGCAATACTAGCATCAGTCAACACACGATACCTCTTAAACCTAGAGCTACAAATTTTAGACAAAAGTTAAGACAAGTGAATCATATTTTGTTGCCCATCATTGAGAAAGAGGTCAGAAAATTATTGGATGCAAAAATCATCATCCCTCTTGGATATTCTGAATGCATGGAAAATCTAATGCATGTGAGGAAGATGAATGGAGCGATCAGACTTGGTCTAGACTTCAGAAATTTAAATAAGTTATCATTGAAAGAAAATTATCCTCTCCCTAAAATGGATCACATTTTACAAAAAGTAATGGGATCCAGTAGAATCTCAATGATGGATTGCTTTTCTGGATATAACCAAGTGGAAATGCATAGGGATGAAAGGGAGAAGACTACATTTATTACACCTTGGGGCACCTTCATGTATGATAAAATGCCCTTTGGTCTGATCCATGCAGGTGCTAATTTTAAAAGAGCTATGGACATTGCTTTTGTGGGTGAAAGGATAGATTCATAGTCATATATTTGGATGATATGATAGTCTTTTCTGAATAGGATGAAGATCATCTCAATCACCTAAAACAAACCTTTAATAATTGCAGAAAAATTGGATTATCTCTGAATCCTAAGAAGTTTCACTTTTCCATGAAAGAAGGTAAACTGTTGGGCCACAACATGTCTAAAGAAGGGGTTAAGATTGGCCTTGAAAGAATATAAGCAATAAAGATGATTGGCTTACCAAAAAATATGAAAGAAATACAATCATTTTCAGGAAAAAATATTTTTCTAAGAAGATTCATACCCAACTTTGATGAAATTGTCAAAACCATCACTGGCATGTTAAAAAAGGACAATGAGATTAAATGGAATGTTGAAGCAAGAGATTCATTTCAACAAATCAAGAGAGATTTTGGAGAATCTCCATTTTTGGTAAGTCCTTATTACATTAAATAATTTTTCTTCTTCTTCTAAGAATACTATTGTAGTTGTCTTATTACAAAATAATGATGATGGATATGAGCAACCAATAGCCTTTTTCAGTAAGGAATTGAGGTATGTAGACTTAAAATACAATATAATGGAGAAACAAGCATATGCCTTCGTGGAATCTCTCAAGGATTTTAGAGATTATGTATTACTCTCCAAATTCAGTACATATGTATCTAGTTGTACAATGAAAGATATCTTCAATCGGATTGATAGTGAAGGAAGAAGAGATAAATGGATAGCCAAATTTCAGGAATATGACTTGGAGATAAATCCATCCAAGCTAGTTAAAGGTCAGGGATTAAAAAAACTGCTAGCAAAGTCAAACTGTCAAGATTTAGATGTAAATATGATTGCTAAAATGCCAATAGTAGTGGATTATGAGGAGGGGGATCCACATGAATTTTTTTGAAGGTAAATTCAAATTTTTCAAACTCAGTATGGTATAAAGAGACATAGCATCTTATCTACAAAATCTCTAGTTCCCACCAGAATTTGATAAAGCCAAATATAGATCCTTGATGCTAAAATCAATGAAGTATTTCATCTTGGATGAGTACTTGTTCTTTAAATATCCACTTGTAATTTTGCTAAGTTGTGTCATTGAGGAAGAAACAAAGGGAATAATAATTGAGTTTCATAAGGGTGTATGTGGTGGCCATCATGCTTGGAGGGATATAACATACAAGGTTCTAAGGGAAATTTATTATTGTCCTACATTATTTTTAGATGTCAGATCAATGGTTAGAGCATGCTTGGAATGTCAACTATTTGCAGGAAAGTAGAAATTGGTGCCCTTGCCACTCAGACCCACCAAAGTAAAATCACCTTTCCAACAATGGGGATTGGATTTCATAGGTGACATTCGTACTAATTCAAGTGGTCAACATAGATGGATTCTTACAGTTACTAACTATTTTACAAAATGGTTAGAATCCATTCCTACTAGGACAACAAATGAGATAGCTATAATTAGATTCCTAGAAGAAAACATTTTGTCTAGATTTGGGTGCCCTAGGAAGATCATAATAGACAATGTGAAAGCTTTAAATTATGGAAAGATGAAGTAGTTTTGTCAATATTACAACATAGATTTAGGTCATTCAAATACCTATTACCCACAAGGCATTGGTTTAATAGAATATTCAAACAAAATTCCGTTCATAATTATTAAAAAAACGTCATCCCAAAATAAGAAACATTGGGATTCTCCTCTTAAATATGTTTTATGGGAAGACAAGATAAGTATCAAGAGATCAATAGGAACTTCACCTTTTCAGCTGGTATCTTGTAAAGAGGTCATTTTTCCTATTTGACTTGGTTTTCCAGTCATGAAGCTATTGCATAATGAAGAAGAGGAGACTAATGAATCATTATATGCAGAGAAGTATTCATAATTTGATTGAAGTACACCAAACAAGAGAGAAGGTGGAATCTAAAACTCAAGTATACCAGGAAATGACGAAGGCAATTTTTTACAGAAAAGCTAAGGAAATAAATTTTCAACTAGGAGATTTAGTGCTCAAATGGGATGCCAGAAGAGAAGATAAAATTAAGCATGGAAAGTTTGATAACCTGTGGATAGGACCATTTTAGATTTCAACAGTCCAAGATAAGAACCCTTGCTCATATGGATGGAAAAATTTTGGGATCTCCTATGAATGGCATGTTTCTCAAACATTTTTTGCAATATTGAAAATATAGAATATTTCTCAACCATGTACATTAGTAGTTAGTTCATTCATTTTGTTATTTTGTACTTACTTTTATTTGCAAGGTTCACTTTCATGGTGTTGCTTTTTGAGGTGTTACTGGTAAGGAAATCATAAGCACATGTAATCATGTTCAGAACAAAGGAAGACTCCATAGCCCAAAGGAATATGCATTGATCTATAGTTCTCGACATGTCCCAAGTGAAATTTTGTCCCCATTGGAGCCAATGTTAGTACAATGTATTATTTTTATGATCATAGGGGCTTAAAAAGGGCGATCAAGGGATAACAATTCAATTTTGACACATATGGAACTAGCGTTTGAGTGTTAAATATAGGATAGGTGCTAAGGGGGTTGGAACTTGAGCACTAGAACATGACCAAAGGATTATTGGAGTTTAGCACCTGAGTGCTTAGAAAAAAGGGCCCCATGATCAAGGATTAAAACCAAAATCCAAGTTCAAAGGGGGCTTGATCTAGCAAGAGCATGATCAGATGGAGGGGCCTGGGATCAATGAATGACATTCATTCAGACCTGTGAAGTTGCATAGTGGATAATACAAAACACACGATCTTGAAATTAAAATCCACCGATTCAACGTGGTGGGCTCTCACACATTCAGGATCTTGAAGGCAGGATTATGAAACCACTGTCCTCATGAGCCTGAAACAACCATCTGAAAATGTCGTAACTAGAAATGATGGGTGATATCTATGCATCACGTGGGAAAATTAAGGATTTCCACAAGGATATTGACTAATGGTCCACTCTAACATGAGACCCACATCACTATCGAAATTCCAATGTGAAGGTGCCACATGTCACAACATTTAATGCACACAAAATCATTTTTTTAAATTATTTGCATAAGCATCCAAACCAATCATTGTTCAAGCAACGCTACAGGTGAGATATGAAGTTGTGAAGTCTAAAATATGAATCCAACAACCTAGAAATCAGAAAGTCTATATCCATCACTTGTTAGTCTATTGAATTGTCATGTTACCACTAGATATGGCCACTATCCAAAAAATCAATGTGTCTGAAGCCAAAAAAAATCCACGCCCAAATGATGAACATTTAATGGATGCCCAAGGTGAACTTTTTGACCTTATCCTCTCAATTCCCTACCTGCACCCAACCATCTCTGATGCTCAGACCCGATTCAAAATTCCCACAATTTTGTACATTTGTGGGAGTCAAACCTAGCCCTAGCTGCAATATCACATACCTACCCTTTCCCTGAAATTGTCACATGGTGTGTGCAAAACTATTCACCTAAGAAGAAGGAAATTATGACTTTAGATCAAACCAGAGTAATATGCCCTATCACCATGGAATAAATTCATCAAATGCTAGATATGCTTGGCATACCAGACCTGCAAAACATAGATGAAGATTATTTTGGGGGTAAATTTTAGTCCCTGATCCAAGAAGAGATAAAATTACTTCTCAAGGTTCTCATAGATCAAGAGGAAAATATTCTAGATGGGCCACTCACTTACATAATTGACATCTTTCCAGACATTACCAGGTAAGCAATTTCCATTGTATCTAAAATCTTGGGGTATGATCACAATAGGGTTGTTGATGACACTATGTTAGGATTTTTTTTTACCATTTATTCCACCGCAGGAATTTATATTACCAAATATGACTATGCTTAGTTTCTAGCATACATGGTCCATGACCAATTGTCAAATTTCTCTACCTTGAAGTACTTCAGATATCAATCCTATCTATTGCATATGATATTGTAATACAACCAACTTGTCTCTTTTCAAGATCTATATCTTCAAACCTACCCATGGAATTTAGTGATTGGATGGACCCCCAAAGTCAAAAGGAATCCAAACAATACAGGTTTCAGTGATTTTGTGAACACGGTTATGCTTATTGTTTGCACTTTGGTACATGGAAATCCCCATGCAACTCTGATACCATGTAGAATTTGAGCATGTATAGCACCCTTGAATCTCTCATACCATGTAGAATTTGAGCATGTATATATAGATACTAAGCAACATAGCAATATTGTGAAAGAGATCAACAATCTAACAAATTCATGAAATAAATGTGCTAAAAATTAATCATTACATAAAAGAGAGAAGTTAATAACAAGATAGAATGTTGTATTACATTAAGCTTCAATAAATGAAGTAGAAATTATAAATAGGCAAGGCAATTTGAATTTCTCATGCAATGCATGAGATGCTAGTTAGGCTTAACTAGATCCAGAATAGCCATGCACAGTCTTTAGGATGAGTTAACTAACCCATGACTACCCTAAGTGGAATTATCTCCCTACATGCTAGGAGCAACTAACAGCAACTAACAGAGGGAACATGGAACATACTGAAGGAACATGCAACTCACTAAATTCACATTCATGAGGTGCACATCCCTAAAAACACTCAATACGGGCACTATTGTCTCATAATAACTAAAAACGAGGTGCATGGAGACCTTGAACAGTGGGGTAAACTCCCAATATTCACTCCAAAACTACAACTTGCAATGTGGGACCCTAAAATAAAGGAAAATAATCCCTAATTAAAGGAATTAACCCTAATATGCCAAAATAGACTTCAAGAGTTAAAATAAAAGGAAAATAAGGATGTTTTAAGATACTAGAGCTTAGTAGGAAGCTCCAAGTTGAATCATAGGGCCAGATTGAATGGGATTTTTACCAGTGAACTCATGAGATCCTAGCCTAAGTCCCTAGGTAGGATAATGAATCTATGGAGAGGGTTATTATTCTCTAACATAACTAGGTCATTTGAGATTTAAGTTAAGCCCAGTTAGGTCTTCATGCATCAATAAACAATTCAAATTTCCTTCCTTAGGAATTCGAATTGGCTACATGTACAAGAGTTGTTCACACTTTGAGTTTGAGTAAGATTTCAATGTTTTGTTACAATGTTTTTCTCTTCACTCTCTCTTCTCTTTTTTCCTTTGTAAAATTGCTCATAGTACTGTTGTTCATTAGATTTCCAGATCTAGTTGTGATATCTAGTAGGTGACCACAATATTTTGCATGGTATTGGATCCATATCACATGGTATCACAACTAGTAGAATTTTGCATGGTATTAGATCCATAGGAGTGCTAGCTCTCTATACATGGTATCAAATATAGCTGGAATCTAGGAGGACCATACTTTATTTTGCAAGAAGAAGACACATTAGAGACCACATCAGATAAGATGGATCCACCCCAACATGTTATTCAAACTCCATTAAATAACTATGAATGGAGGTCTGAGGCCATTATTCTCTTGAAGAGTTGTTAAATTTTGAGCATTAATTCACAATACTCTAGGATCCTTACTGAGAGAATAACATGTACAGTATATCAATGCATATCAATCATAACAAGCATGTCAATCATCATAAGAATCAAAAGCATGAGAGACAATAGACACACAGAGTTTCCGTGGGGAAAACCTTAAGGTGAAAAACTCCACAACTTCCTCAGAGATAGATAGAGCAATAGCACAACCAAAGTACAACCAAAGTACAAGAGATAGAATCCTCTTAGCAGCTGATCCTCCTCCTCACATGTGCGCCACTTTCCAAGTGAAGGAAGTGTGAGTTCTAAAGTGATCCAAATAGAGATCTCCCGATCTCTATTTATACTTTTCCTGTTTTCCCAATAACCTTATGGGGCCGACTTGTCTAGCTAGGTACAATAACTTCATATTACATTATATCGGGCCGACCCCTTACAAGGTGGTCTAATAACCCATCGGCAAGTTAACATACTTGCGACACTTGTCAATACAAATGACGACAGTTCAGTATAGAGGAATAATACATCTCTATAGGAGTACAATAAATATATAGATGAAATACATTCCGAAGTTACATATACATCAACACTCCCTCTTAACTAGGAAGGTATTTCTCGACACAGATCATCTAGCACAAGTCTTCTTCTCTGGATCGTCATAAATGAATCATCATCCTCGAATCATCGTCATCGTCAGTGTTGTTGCTATCTCGACCAATCTTTGAATCTACTCATCATAGGAAGTTCTACAGAGCCAGCCCTTTTTCATGTTGGATGTAGGCCCACCACCTATAGGCCTTCATCATCAATGGCCATACTGTGGATCCCAGGACTGATTACGTGCATCAACAAAACCTAGCGCAGACTATAGGTTCTTTTACATGTTGACCTTCACAAAAACTACTCAGAGCATCCCAAGATGTTATGAGCAAACCGCTCTACCTATCTGGATCTCGATAGAGCATCCCAGGCTGTTACGAGCATACTACTCTACTTGTCCGGATTTTAAAGGATCTTTTCTATGTGAACTTTCACAAAACCTACTCAGAGCATCCCAGGATGTTATGAGCACACCACTCTACATGTATGGATCTCGATAGATCATCCCAGGATGTTACGAGCACACTGCTCTACCTGTTTGGATTTTAAAGGATCTTTTCTATGCGAAACTGTAGCAAAACCTACTCAGAGAATCCCAAGATGTTACGAGCACACTGCTCTACCTGTTCGGATTTTAAAGGGTATTTTCTATGCTACCTGTAGCAAAACCTACTCAGAGAATCCCAGGATGTTGCGAGCACACCGCTCTACCTATCTGGATCTCGATAGAGCAACCCAGGATGTTACGAGCACACCGCTCTACCTGTCCAGTTTTTAAAGGGTCTTTTCTATGCTACCTGCACAACCTATCCATGACCATAGAGTATCAAACTGATACTCACCATACATCATCCTGATGTACATCATCACATGATCAACCTGATCATCATCATACCATCAACCCGATGCGTATCATCTGGAGCAACATCCTGAAGCTCGTCAACTGTGATCATCCTGATCATACAATGCATCTTCCTGATGCATGCACAGTATCTGCCTGATACATATCATCATACATGATCTACCTGATCATTCAATGTATCTACCTGATACACATACAAATACATGATCCACCTAATCATACCTGATATGTATCAGCACACATGATCCACCTGATCATACAATGTATCCACCTGATACATATACAAATACATACACATGATCCAACTGATCATATCCATCATCAGCATGATGCATACATACATAAATGATCGAACTGATCATATCCAGCATCAACATGATGCATACATACATAAATGATCCAATTGATGATATCCAGCATCAACATGATGCATACATACATAAATGATCCAACTGATCATATTGAGCATCAACATGATGCATACAAATACATAAATGATCCACTGATCATATCCAGCATCAACATGATGCATACAAATACAGAGCAGTAACTGGAGCATCGCCCTGATGCTCATCATCCAGCACTTACATCCATAGACATGTGAAGGATCCTCCTTCCAACATGCTTGGAATGGCTTCAGCAAATGTGTCCATCACTTCTTCCTCGAAGTGTCGTTGATCTGAAGAACTCCAAGCCTCTCTCTAAAGTACTCGAACTTCACTCTGGCTAGTGGCTTCGTCAACACATCTACAATCTGCTCATCCGTCGCAATATATAGGAGCTTCACTGCTCCTCTCTGCACCATATCCCTGATATAGTGATATTTGATCTCAATGTGCTTCGACCTGTCGTGGAACACCAGGTTCTCAGACAGCTTCACACAACTCTGATTGTCACAAAAGATACCAGTAGTCTCCAGCGGGAGATCAAATAACTTTGACAGTAGCTTTCGAAGCCATACTGCCTCACAACTAGCTGAACAAGCTGCAACATACTCTGCCTCGGCTGTACTCAGTGCTACGCAGGACTGCTTCCTGCTAAACCAAGAGATCACACCTGATCCCATACTGAAGCAGCACCCAGATGTGCTCTTCCTATCTGCAGCACTGCCTGCCCAATCTGAATCAACATAACCCTGCAGGTTAAACTTTTGATTCGCTTCATACTTGAGCCCATAATCAACTGTACCCTTCAGGTACCTCAGAATATGACTTACAGCAACCAGGTGAAGACTCCTTGGATCCGTTAGGAACTGGCTCGATGTGTTCACCGCAAAGCAAATATCTGGTCTCATGTTCGTTAGGTACATCAAGGACCCAATCATCTGACGATACATAGAGACATCAACCGGCTTAGATGAAGCATCACATAGAAGCTTCAGGTTCGATGCCATAGGTGTGGCCATGGCCTTGCAATCCATCATCCCGAACCTCTTCAGGATATCTACTGTATACTTCCCTTTTCCAAGGAAGATCCCATCTACACTCTGCCACACCTCCATACCTAGAAAATAGTGCATCATCCCCAAGTCCTTCATATCGAACTTGGCAGCAAGCTTCCTCTTTGTATCGGAAATCAGTCTATCATCTCCTGTTACAAATAGGTAATCCACATATAGGAGTAGTATCACAGGATTTCCTTCCTCAACCTTGTAGTAAAGGTTGGAATCCGCTTTACTCTTGGTAAATCCCAAACTAGATAGAAAACTGTCCATCCTACCATACCAAGTTCTGGGAGCTTGCTTCAAGCCATACAAGGCTTTCTTCAATTTGCACACATATGACTCGCTGTCATGTGTTTCAAAACTGAGTGGCTACTCCACATACACTTCCTCTTCAACTACACCATTCAAGAAAGCAGTCTTGACATGCATTTGGTTTATCTTCCATTTCATCACTGCAACCAAGGAAAGTACTGATCTGATGGAATGTACCTGGCTATAGGAGCAAAAGTTTCTTCATAATCTATTCTCTCTTTCTGAGAGAAGCCACAAGCTATGAATCTTGCCTTATATTTCTCTTTGCTGCCATCTGCAGCATGCTTGATCTCGTAGATCCACTTGGAAGTCACAACAGACTTCCCTTCAGGTCTTGGGACAACATCCCAAACATCATTCTTCATTATTGATTGGTATTCTTCGACCATGGCATCCTTCCATTCTTTCTTTTCCGCTGCTTCTTCATAACTGGAAGTTTCTTTGTTCATGATATCATAGAGTAAAGCAACATAGCTGGTATGTGAACTAGTTCTCTTCTTTGCTCTGTGTTCTTCTTCTGGAATGCCACATCTTTCTGCATCTTGAATGAGCTCTCTAGCCCATGTAGGTTTTCTCTTGTGAGATTTATTCTCACGGGGTGGATCTATAGGTTGTTGTAGATCTTCAATTTCACGATCAACATCTGGAATTGCTTCAGTCATGGTAGTGTCTTGAAATCTAGTTTCCTTAGGTTCTTCATAAACTTCAACAGGTGTCTTCCTTGATTTGATGAATGCTGAATTTTCATCAAATGTTACATCCCTACTGACATGAATTTTCTTGAATCCTGGAAAGTATATTCTGTAAGCCTTCGAGCTTTCATTGTAACCCAAAAAGATACCCTTCTTTCCTAAAGGATCTAGCTTAGTCCTCTTTTCCTTTGGCACATGAGTATATACTGGACAACCAAATATTCTGAGATGGCTGACTTCAGGTTTCTTACCAGAGAAGACCTCTTCTGGTGTCTTGTTGTCCAATATCTTGTGGGGTGTTCTGTTCTACACATATACAACTGTCATGGCTGCTTCTACCCATAGATGCATAGGTAGATCCTGGTCATGCAGCATTGCCCTTGCTGCTTCCATGATTGTTCTATTCTTTCTTTCTGCAACTCCATTCTGTTGTGGATTGTAAGGAGCAGTCAACTCCCTCTTAATCCCTGAATCACTGCATAGCTTCTTGAAGTCACTTGAGGTGAATTCTCCACCATTGTCGGATCTAAATGTTTTGATATTCTTATTAGTTTGTTTCTCCATCAAGGTTTTGAATTCCTTGAACTTATCAAATACTTCATCTTTGTTCTTCAAGAAGTAAACCCAAGTCTTCCTGGAGAAGTCATCAATGAAAGAGACATAGTAAATATACCCACTCAGAGAACTGGATGACATTGGACCACATACATCTGAGTGGATGATTTCCAAGATTCCTTTAGCCTTGCTTTCACTGCTTGGAAATGCTTTCTTTATGTTCTTTCCTTTTGCACATCCTTTGCAAACACCTTCATGCTTGGTCTTGATTTTAGGAAGACCTTCTACAGCTTTACTTGCAATTGGTAATGCTCTGTAGTGCATATGTGCAATTCTTCTATGCCAAAGTTCACTTGGATCCATGGAATCATGTACCATGGCATGTTTAGGTTGTCCCTTCAATTTGTACAATCCTCCCTCTTTCTCTCCAATCACGACTACATCATCAATAGTTTTACCCTTTGGCCACATTAGGACTTGGCCATCTACAAATGCAACCCTCATGCCTTTTGCATCCAATGCAGAGATGGAAAGTAAGTTCTTCTTTAGTCCAGGTACAAATAACACATCTTTCATCTTCAAGGATTTTCTAGATTCTAGGTTGTAGGAGGCTTCACCACTTCCTTTGATGGGGTATTGATAGTCATCCCCAAGTTTCACTTTATGGGGTGATTCATGTTTAGATAGATTTACAAAAGATTCTATAAACCCAGTCATGTGTTTGGAAGCACCACTATCAATAAGCCAATCATTACAACCATGAGAGATAGTACATGTGAGGGCAGAGATTAGAACATACTCTTCTTCGCTTGATGAGTCATCATCATCACTTTCTGCTCTAGCTTTCTTCTTGGAAGGTTCATCATCCTCAGTAGCATGAGCATGATATCTTCTTTTGTTATTCTTCTTCTTTTTGTTGAAGTTGTTGTCTTTCTTCTTCTTGGGACAATTTGAAGCAAAGTGTCCCATTTCATTACATTCGAAACATCGAACATGAGATAGATCTTTCTTCTTGTGATAAGAGTGAGAATGTTTCTTGTTATGAGATTTCTCCCTCTTAACCTTGCTTCCCTTGGTGTGAGCTATGAGAGCTTGATCTTCATTCCCCATCTTTTCTTCTCATGCCACAAGCGTAGCTGCTTCTTGAGAGCATTCCTCCCACAGTCTACTGAAAGAGATCAATTTCTTTCTTGCACAGATTCCTTGAATAAAGGAGTCCCATGACCTAGGTAGGCCATTCAGAGTGGTCATAACAACTTCACCATTGTCCACTACTTCATCCATAGCTTCAAGTTGTTCTTTGATCTGAGAGACCTTGGAGAAGTAAGATTGAATGGTCTCTCCATTCAACATCTTGACCCCTTTCAATTGATTCCGCAGATTCATCTTCCGATTTATGTTCTACCCTTCAAATAACTTGGTCAGGGAGTCAAACATCTCCTTGGGTGTCTTTAGATATGACACATGTGGTATGAGATGGTCTTTGATGGAATCAGCAATGATTCTCTTTACCTTGACCAAGTTCTTCTTATGCAATACCTTAGCCTCTTCATCCTCTGGGATAGGGACCTCAGAGCTAATGTAGGAGTCCAATTCATTTTCTTTCAGGATTAACCGAATCCTCTACTTCCAGGCTCGGAAGTTATCAGCCCCTTCAAGCTTATCCTCAAGCTTGGTGTGGTGAGACATATTAAAGAGTACTTCAAATGGAAACATAAGAGATTTAGGTCTTACCACCTTCTTTGCTGAAAACTGGATCTGGTCCCGGATTAGGGTTTGTCAGAAAAAACCTAAAAATTCAAAAAGTGAATTTCAACTTTCTGAAAGGATAGAAAGATGCGCCTTGATGATCTGATCATCTTGGTGTATTCAGAATTTGAGATCTACAAAGCTTCACCCTTCAGAAATTCCTTTTAGTCTTCCCAGGTTCACTAGGGAGGACCCTGAATTAGGGTTTGAGTTTCCCTAAGATTTACCCAGCCAAAAATCTCGGTCCAAAGCTCTAAACTTTGATTTTTCCAAGGAGCTTCCAACTATGTCTTCATATTTCAGAAATGCCTATTTTTGTGGAAACCCTAATTTTTAGGGCCAAATATGAAAATGCTTAGAATTGAATTCTGATTGGACAGATAGATTCTCCTTGATGAGTAGAGTCAATCTACTATACTGCTTTTCCAAAATCTGTGGAGAGAAACCCAATAAGCAAGAAACCCTAGTTTTCGTCACTACACAATGTCTTCTTCTTAGGTTAGCTCTGATACCATGTTAAATTTTGAGCATTAATTCACAATACTCTAGGATCTTTACTGAGAGAATAACATGTATAGTATATCAATGCATATCAATCATAACAAGCATGTCAATCATCACAAGAATCAAAATCATGAGAGACAATAGACACACAGAGTTTCCGTGGGGAAAACCCTAAGGTGAAAAACCCCACAACTTCCTTAGAGATAGATAGAGCAATAGCACAACCAAAGTACAAGAGATAGACTCCTCTTAGCAGCTGATCCTCCTCCTCACATGTGCGCCACTTTCCGAGGGAAGGAAATGTGAGTTCTGAAGTGATCCAAATAGAGATCTCTCGATCTCTATTTATACTTGTCCTGTTTGCCCAATAACCTTATGGGGCCAACTTCTCTAGCTAGGTACAATAAATTCATATTACATTATATCGGGCCGACCCCTTACAAGGTGGTCTAATAACCCATCGGCAAGTTAACATACTTGCGACATGTGTCAATACAAATGACGACAGTTCTGTATAGAGGAATAATACATCTCTATAGGAGTACAATAAATATATAGATGAAATACATTCCGAAGTTACATATACATCAACACGAGTAAGGGTATTTATAGGATTACTATGGGAATAAAAACTAAACCCAATTGTGCATTGGAGAAAGAAAAATGGTTCAACATGATGGATGAATCATTTGGATTTCTATGTTTCTCAATTTCTCCTGACCTCATATATCAAATCGATACTGAAGAATCTGACAATGAAGTCTAGACTAGGCTAGAAGGACTATTTGGATCGTAGGATGAGGCCATGAGTTGGAGAACCAGCTCAATAATTTCAGCCTAAGAACTATGTAATACTTCTATATAGGATTTGAATCATGTGTTTCCATCTTAATGGGAGATGATGCACCGATTCAAATAAACCTTTCAATTAAGTGAGATGTTGCACCAATTCAAATAAATCATTCAACTAAGAGAGAACTTGCTATAGATAAAGTTATTATTGACGAATATCACATTTATGTCTCTTCAATTACCTTAGGTAATATTATAGATCCAAATGAAGAAGTAGTTGAAATGGATAAACAGGTAATCATCAGTTTTTTACATGATATTGGAGAACTCACATCAGATCAAGTTATTGGAGATAATGTAGTGGTTCAAATCAATCATTAAATTGAGGGAGAACTTGATATAGATCAAGTTCTTATTAATAAATATATCATTGATGTCTCTTCAATTAATTTAGGAAATATTTAAGATTAAATGCATGTAGAAGTTGTTGACATTGATGAACAAGTTGTTGTAGATTTAGTAGCCAAACTAATTTGGGCATAACATACTCTTCATGCAACATGTCATATAGTTGGATATACAATATATATAGGGTGGAACCACTCACATTCTCAAAGTTCTTTTCATGCGCTCATTGCCTCAAAGCCTTTGATACCCACCATAGTTACATGGTCAATATAGGAGATCCACAGTATTTTTCAAAAGCAATAATAAATCCATATTTGGATACTACCATGAAGGAGGAGTATTAGAATCTCATTAAGAACCAGCCTTGGAAGCCATATACCCTACCCCCTGGTAGGATACTTGTATGGAGAAATTGGAAGTATCGATAAAAGTTGGGAGTAGATGGACATGATAAGTAATCATGGCTGAAGATGACTACCAAAATTCCACTCAACACTATCCTCTCTTTTTTTTTTCAGGGGTGGGAGGTTTCCCACTAGGTTTTCCCTCTTTTCCCACTTTTAGGGGATATTTTTATGTACTTGGGTACCTAACATGGCTGCAAATTGTCGGGAACCAATTTTTGTATGCAATAGTTTCACCCAGTTAGGCTTATGGGGGGGTGTTAGAGCATATTTACCTTCTCCTTAACATTAATATCTCACCTAGGAACTTTAGATTTTGGTCTCATGATCCTAATGGTCCATTTTTCCTAATTTGACCCAGTGAGCCATGGGAGCACTTATTCCATATATTTAAGAAGTAAATCTGTTGTTTTTATCCAATAAGGGCACATTCCCTGATTTTAGGGTGTTATCCTTGATTTTAGGATCCAAACTTGCATGTTTGAGTTCCTAAAACGTAATTATATAAATCAAGTAACCTAATTCCATGACTCAAGGAACGATAGCACCCTTCTCCACTATTTTATCTAATTCATGTCATGCATGATTTATGCATGGATTATATCCCTTCTTTTAGGAAATTAAGCCTCCACTTGTCATCATGGGTTATTTATGATCTAGTTAACTCATTATTAAGAGATTGCATGGATAACTAAGGAATTTGAGCTCTATGTTAATCCCAACTAGGTATCCAATATGCATCGATGAACAATTCGAATTTCCTATATGTACAAGAGTTGCTCACTCTTTTAATTTTGAATAGGAGTTCAATGTTTTGCTCCAATATTTTTCTCTTCACTCTCTCTTCTCTTTTTTCCTCTGTAAAATTTATCAGAGTATTGCTTTACATTATATTTCTAGATCTAGTTGTGATCTCTTACAATTGATTACAATATTTTACACCCAAGACCTCAAAGAGATTACATGGGTTCTTAGGCCTTACAATCTACTACAAGAATTTTGTGAACAAATATGGAAAAATTGTTGCTCCCTTTAACTTCATTGCTAAGAAAGAATTTGTTTGCATGGAGTGAGGAGGATGAATAGGCATTATCATCTTTAAATAATTCCATGTGCACCACTCTAGTGTTAACAATATCATATTTTACTAAGACTTTTGTTTTGGAACACAATGTCTTGGACAAAGTTTTTGGAGTGGTTTTGATGCAAGAAGGGAACTCTTTGGCATTCACTAGTAAGAAGTTGTGTCACCATAATTTGGGAAGATCCATATATAAAAATAGATGATGGCCATCCTTCATACAGTTTATACTTGGTGCCCATATCTATATGGAGGCATATTTAGATCAAGACTGACCATCATAGTCTAAAGTATTTTCTATAACAATGGTTATCATCACTAGAGAAACATAAGTGGGTCACTAAGATGTTGGTATATGATCATGAGATTATATATAATGAGTGTAATGAAAATGTGGTCATTCACGCTTTATCCAAGCAATTTGAGAAGGATGAATCACTATTTGACTTATCTTTACCAATTCCAAATTGGCTTGAGGAAGTGTGACGAGAATGGTTCGAAAATGGAATTACAATTCAAATCGTCCAAAGGATTCAAGAATATCCCAACCTGGTGGAAGGGTATACATGCCAACAACATACATTAAGGTATTAAGGGAGCATTATCCTAGTAAATGGTCTACCTTAAAGCAAATATTCTTAGAGGAGTTGCATTTATCACCTATAGTGGATCACTCTAGATTTCATAAAACTTATGATAGAGTTAAGTGTTCATTATTTTGGGAGGGCATGAGAAACATACATCTAGAATTTTATAAAGACATGTGACACTTTCCAAAGAAACAAGGGTGATACTATGACGACTCTAGGGGCATTACAACCATTATCAATCCCAACAAGTATATGGACTGACATCTCTATGGATTTTATACTAGTAGGACTCCCTAGAGTTGGCAAGAAATCAAAGATCATGGTGGTAGATAACCATATTTCTAAATTTTCTCATTTTTTTCTTTATTGCACCCATTTACCCCCTCCTCAATTTCCGAAGTCTTCATGGATTATATTTTTAAGCTACTTGGCATGCCCACTTCCATTGTCTTGGATCAAGACCTCGCATTCACTTTACAATTTTAGCATGAAATATTAAAACTTGAAGGTACCCAATTGAAAAGGAGCTCTATATATCACACCAAAACAGAATTTGCCAAAAATTTCTTAGAAACCTATTTAAGACGCTTCACTTCTGAAAATTCACACCAATGAAAAAATGGCTTCCCCTTATAGAATGGTAGTACAATACCAATTATCATGGATCTGCCAAAATGATATCATATGAAGTTGTTTATGGCCAAAAACCATTAACATCAATTTCCTATTTATCAGGAACCGCCAAGGTCCATGTAGTGGATAACACACTTCAAACAATAGCATCCATTTTCCGCACAATTAAGGAAAATTTGGCTATGGGTCAAAATAGAATAAAACAACAAGATGAATAGCATTGCTCATAGAATTATTTTTCAAAATGGGATTAGGTGTTTATTCACCTTTAAACCTATGAACAAACATCACTCAAAGATAAAATCCTCCAAAAAGTAGCACCAAATTTATGTGGCCCCTTTAACATCATCCAATGCAATGGACAAATGGCCTACAAGTTGTTTGTTTGTACCAAGAGTAGCGAGGTTCTCTACAACCCAAAATGGGGGAGATGTTGGCATGTAACGTAGCGTTATGTACCAAAAATAAAAAGTAATTAAAAAATTCATGTTGGCTCATAAAATAAAAAATTAAAACAAAATAAAAAGTAATTCAAAAATGCATGTCATAAAATAAAATAAAAATTTAAAACCAAATAAAACATTATTAAAAAAATCCATGATGACTTATAAAATAAAAAAATAAAAATTATCATAGATCCATCTTAAACCCATATCTATCATGCACAAAGGTATGGGGGATATTTTATCACGTAATGTAGCGTTATGTACCAAATATAAAAAGTAATTAAAAAAAATCATGTCACCTCATAAAATTAATAAAAAATTAAAACCAAATAAAAAGTAATTAAAAAATACAAGTTAGCTCATAAAATAAAAATTTATTAAAAAAATCCATGATGGCTCATAAAATAAAAAAATATAAAAACCATCATAGATCCATCTTAAGCCCAGATCTATCAAGCATAGAGAGGGATCCAATTTCTTGTGGTATAATTTTTTTGTAAAAAAATTATGATTAAAAAAAATACACCTCAAGAAATTGTTAGGATATTCCTATACTCCATCCTAGTCCTACTAGCTTTCCAGTTATTTTTATTTTCAGTCATGCATGCAAAATTAGGGTTTGCATGCAATTAGGGTTTGCATGCATTCTAGGTCATCAGTCCTAGCACCTAGTCCTCAACAAACTAGCCCCGGAATCTACTTTCAGATCATTTCTAGCCCTCCCAGTGACTAATGCGCCCTCCTTTGCTCCCCTGCATGACAAGGGCACCTTCTTCACCTACCAGTCCAGTTATATTCAGTTATATTGAGTTATCTTTAGTTATTTCCTTGATTTAAGTATTAACTGACTCTTTACTGAGTTTATCACTCTATTGGACCTCCAGTGAGACTAGATTGACCATTCTGACTCCAGTTAACTCCTATGGAGCCCTCCACTGAGCCTCCTTCACTATATTAGTGCTTCCATGTGCCAGTTACACCAACCACATTCAGTTAGACTTCGTTTGACTCCCGGTTGACCATTACTTGTGCATTGATGACTTCACTGATGAGAAGGTGGACTCCTAGTTAGGCATTGATGACTCTCCACTGTTATGGATCTATGCATGAAGGCCAATTCGAATTCAACCTAGTGAATTCGAATCCTCATACTCAGCATTGTATATTTACCATTTCTTTATTCTGTTAATAGTAACATGTGTAATTATTCTGCCTCAATCAGAGTTTCTTTGGATCTAAGTTCTATTGCTTGTCTCTTCTTCTATTATTCCTAAATTCTTTCATTGTGAGGTTTACATCATCTATTTGGATCTTATGTGGGAAATTTCACATGGTATCAGAGCCATTTGAGAGTATATTCTACCTCCATTCTTGAGAGTTTTTTGTAGGTATTTCGAAGTTCCAGCAATTGCAGCAGCAGATTCAGCAGCTTTCTATTTTGCACTTGTTCAAGCAGTCAAGATGAGCAATTCGAATGCTCCTTCTTCTATACTTCTCACTCCTTTCAATTATTTCGAATGGAAGATGAATATGATAATACTCTTGAGGTCAAAAGGGTTTACTAGAATAGTTGAGGAAAAGGATGCCATACCACATCAAGCTGAAAAGAGAATCAAGCACCTAAACAAAATTGATGAAGCCTTTGGATGCATATGCCTTCATATATCTGATGATCTATTGTTTCATATTGATGGATTGAAGTCTCCAAATGATTTATGGATAAAATTGAGGAGTCTTTTTGGCAAACAAGACGAACTAAGAGGCTACATTCTTGAGAATGAATTGGTTTCCCTTCAACCTAGCAATTTCGAGAGCATCCAAGATTTCTTCTCCAAATTTCAGAATTTGGTTTTGCATTGCAAGCAATGTGGCATCACTAAAAGTGATGAGCAATTGATACTCTCTATATTGAACAAACTTGGATCTCAATTTTCTGTCTTTGTATCTACCTTTCATTCTGTTCGAATGTCCATCCCTGGATGGAAGTTTCCCACCTTAAGTGACTTTATTGAAGTTCTGACTCAAGAAGAGAACAAACTGTTTCAAATGGGTGCCATCAAAACCTCCAGAGATCTAGCTCTTTTAGCTGGTGAATCAAGTAGAGCGAATGCAAAAGGGGGACAAAAAGGCATAGGAAACAAACCTTCAAGATCCAAGAATGACAAACAAAAGAGACCTAATTGTACCTACTGCAAGAGAGGAAACCATCCTGAGCATGCTTGCATGCATAAGAAGATTGATCTTCTAACCAAGCTTCTTGAACAAAACCAAATTGTTGTTCCAAAAGAAGCAAAGATGTCTGATTCTGGAAGTGGATCTGATGATTGTCATGCATTGATGGCTGGTTTTTCAAAGACAAAAGCTCTCCTCATAGATTCTGGAGCTTCCAACCACATGATGGCATAAGAAGAATCCTTCTCCTCTTTGGATCTCTAAGATGGGCCTACCATTCACATGGGAGACAACTCTCAGATTTCTGCCAAAGGTTTGGGTACAGTTCATATGGAGCATGGTAAGTTCAAAAATGTCTTATTTGTTCCTTCTCTTACAGCTAATTTGTTGTCAGTATATCAAATGACTCATACAAGATCTCCAAAACAAGTAATTTTTGGTCCAAACACAATAGATATTACAGAAATCTCCACTGGAAAGGTTATAGCGAATGGGATTTCTAATCATGCCTCAAAGGCATATGAGTTCTCACACTTCATGCCTTTCTCTCCAACTATTCCTTCAGATTCTGATGAAGATCACAGTGACTCCTATTCTAGTGAAGAAGAAGATCAAGATTTTGATGTTGAGATCATGGTTCAAAAAGATTCAGAACCAACACCTATTCTCAGTCCAGATTCAAGAGAAATATGTTCTCACACAGTCCTTGCTACTACTGAGAACACAGTTGATGATTTATTTGCTTGCAGAATTACTAGACTTCAACATCATGCTAACCTTGCATTATGCCATCCATCTCTCCATGAGAGATGCAGCATCATGATGGGGTTCTCTCTTCCATCTTTTGGGAAGACTAATCATGTTCCATTCGCTCCAGATACAGAAAAAGTTCCTAAAAGACTTGCCTCATCCTCCACATAGTGGGAGACCTTCCTACATGGGATCAGCTTGCCAAGTCTTTTGCAAATGTTTTCACTGATGAAAACTTCTTTCTTTTCTGCATGATGGTTCTTTGAGTTATTTACTGTTCTTTTGAGGGGGGTATTTTTCCCATGAGGTTTTCCCCATTTCCTCAGTTTATGGAAAATTATGTATTTTATTATCATTTCATTTATTGTATGGGTGACCTTTGGTCCTAGTTACCAGGGCACATGATGGATTAAGGGGGGGTGTTAGGATATTCCTATACTCCATCCTAGTCCTACTAGCTTTCCAGTCATTTTCATTTTCAGTCATGCATGCAAAATTAGGGTTTGCATGCATTCTAGGTCATCAGTCCCAGCACCTAGTCCTCAACAAACTAGCCCCCAGAGCTACTTTCAGATCATTTATATCCCTCCCAGTGACTAATGCACCCTCCTTTGCTCCACTGCATGACAAGGGAGCCTTCTTCACCTACCAGTCCAGTTATATTCAATTATATTGAGTTATCTTCAGTTATTTCCTTGATTTAAGTATTAACTGACTCTTTACTGAGTTTATCACTCTATTGGACCTCTAGTGAGACTAGATTGACCATTCTGACTCCAGTTAACTCCTATGGCACCCTCCACTGAGCCTCCTTCACTATATTAGTGCTTCCATGTGCCAGTTACACCAACCACATTCAGTTAGACTCCCAGTTGACCATTACTTGTGCATTGATGACTTCACTGATGATAAGGTGAACTCCTAGTTAGGCATTGATGAATCTCCACTGATTATGGATCTGTGCATGAAGGCCAATTTGAATTCAACCTAGTGAATTCGAATCCTCATACTCAACATTGTATATTTACCAATTCTTTATTCTGTTAATAGTAACATGTGTAATTATTCTGCCTCAATCAAAGTTTCTTTGGATCTAAGTTCTATTGCTTGTCTCTTCTTCTATTATTCCTAAATTCTTTCATTGTGAGGTTTACATCATCTCTTTGGATCTTATGTGGGCAATTTCACAGAAATTGGATCCCTCTCGATGCTTGATCTAGGTTTAAAATGGATCTATGCTAGTCAATCTCATTCCTAGATTCATTTAATAATTCATGTACCTTGTAAGAAGAAGGTAGAGATATCCAATTGTAATGTGCAAACCAACTTACCAGAACTTGATGAAGAAGGCTCAATTTAGTTGCAACCAAAAGTAGCATTGGATACTAGATGAACATTAATTTCTCCAATACATAGGCTAAGAAATACTATTCAAATGGAAAGATATGAATCTAGATTATTCCATGTGAGAATTGTCAATTTATTTATTTGTCATATAATAAACCTTGTATACATTTATTCCTCAATCCACGACATACAAACTTATGAGTTGTAAACACAATTTGTGTAGGTAAAGTTATGAAGATTGATCTACTTTACTCACAAGGGATCAATAATGTAAAAGTAAGAAAATAAACCTTAAATAATTCAAAAATAGGAAAAGGTGAAGGAACTAATGTATAGGGACTCACTTTAATAAATAAGAGACATTCAAGATTTGAACATTCCTATTCGATATTCTTAGATTGGATATTGAGTATATAAGCTTAAAAGAATGTTATATACTATATTTAGATTGTTTGATTATGTATAAGTATAACTTGAATCAATTGCTTATCAAATCATTTATGAACATACTCTATCTCTCAGATATGATGCAAAGTGAATTTATAAAAAACCAAACCAAAATCAGTTATTAGCCTTTAGAATATGACTTTATGGACAACTCGAAGCACAATATTTCACTCTGAGATTAAGTGTTTATGTACTTTGTAAAATAATTAATACAATATTTCAAAAGATGGCAATATTTATTGTGTTTTCATGGGAAGTGAGATTAAGTGTTTATGTACTTTGTAAAATAATTAATACAATATTTCAAAATATGGCAATATTTATTGTGTTTTCATGGGAAGTGCATGACAAGAATCTCATGATGTGAAAGTGTAAATTCAATCCTAGACAACTCTATTTTTGCATTCATAGATTTAGTAGATAATTGAACAAGTTTTAATAACTTCACATTCTTATTGAATTTTATTGATTTATTACAAGTCAATGAATATTGTATGTATCTAATTAGACTAAGATAGAATGATCATAAATTAAGTCTACAACATATTTTAGTTCATTAACTCAAATCTCATTGATAAACTCGTGATATAGTCTTTCATTGGAATAATCCAGCGTTCCTATATCCGAAAGAAAGATTGATTTAATCTGCCAATGAATTGTAAAACGTTGTATGTTTCTGCTAAGAAATCACAAAATTGGAATTGCCTATGTTAAATATAGAGATGAATTACTTATGCAGATTCTCTACTTATGAAGACAACAAGCAATATATGGAAACATAACTAATAAAAAATAAATGATTTAATCCACTTCAGTAATGAATTGTTGTTTTGTTTGCTTGGATGTTTTTTGGTCGTGATGTCGTACCATTGCAGAGGCTGTCGTGCCATAATAGGCCAATCGACTATGGATGAATTGCAGATTGCTGTTGACCCTTGACAAACTCACTGCCCCTCTTTTGTGTCCCTCTCATTTTTCGAGATACCTTCAGATGATGAACAAGTTGAGGAAGTGTCATTGCAGATCCAATATGATGATAATTAGAGTATCACTGGCATGGATCTAGAATACAACTGGGGTGAAATTTATCAGTTGTTCAACCATGAATATTACCAAAGCATCAATATCGAAGAGGTATTTATTTACCAAAACATCAAAATTTCTAGACTCGACAAGGTAGCAGCAAGATCCGAATTGTTCCCTTGTGCAGAGGTGATAGGTTGGATTCTACCTGATATTTATGCTTCAACTCGTAAGGGGAAAGATGCTTCAGGAAAAGGCATCGCCTCATTTCAACCAGCACATCTAGCAAAGGCCTACTAACTTCCAACAATAGAATTTTACCTAACTGGGGAATGGATTGGAAACTAGCAGCTCGATTATCTTGAATTCATAAAAATGACATGGTTTCCATGAAAGCAGATCCATCAGAAGGAGAATGGAGAGTATGAAACTAAGATACTCAGGTCTCCTTATATAGTCGCTGCAGATCTTTTGTGCCAGATATATAGGATGGCCAAGGAAACTCACTGGAATCTCAGTAGGACCCCATTGATACACCACATCACAATGTGGGATGCCCGGTTCAATTGGGAGGACATCATTTATGCAAACATTGAAGAGGCGATCAAAAGGGCGCAAGCCGACATCTTGGCCAACAAAGCATAATTTCACATGTCCTCATATATGATAGATTGTATTTGCATCCTTCATCACTTTCCTGGTATGGGATGGCAGTGGAACCCAAATGAGAAGCCTATACATGTGTGCTTCCAGGTGTTGTGGGTGCAGAAACATGCTAGTTCCTACCAATATAATTACGAGGAGTTTATCATTCCCCTATACAAGATCATATATGGAAAGTCACTTAACTGCATGTCATATGACACTATCTGAATGGTGACCCAACTAGGGGATTGGTACGTAACATATGAGGGTATGCATTTGTTCATTTACAGTGGATCCAAACCTCTATAATTGTACCCTAATTATGTCACTGACTACATGGTTCTTAAGGAAATTGTGCGACAGAATTTCATAAATGGTACCGAGAATTTACTAATAGCAATAAGAAAGCATCATGGCCTCCCTTTCCTGTATCAATTGGGGGATACAAAATGTCTAAAGTAAAGGAAGTGGCTAAGTGGTACAGAGGTTATGAATCCTTTCGCTTTGGTGAAAAGGTCTTTATTAGGAATGATAGTGACCAAAAGGTAGCTAATCACTGCATAGCTATCAAGATACATTACACTTACGCAGATCAATTCTGTGTTGATGAAGAAGTGTATCATAGATAATTTTTTTTTGAATAATTGTATCAAAGGAGAAAAAAGGGAAGAGTACTAAAGAAGTAGGCACCAACAAACAAACATGAGGGACAATTGAGGTGTTAAATTTTCAGAATTTACTTCAATCTGATTTAGGATCTTAACTAAGAGAACAACATGTACAGCAAATCTACAGCATATCAATCATGGACACAATAATGCAAGCACACAAGAGACATAGAGTTTACTTGGGGAAAACCATAAAGGTGAAAAACCCCAATAACTTCCTCAGAGATAGATAGAGCAATGATACAACCAAAATACAAGAGATAGTCTTCTCCTAGCAGCAGAGCCTCCTCCTCACAAGTGCGCCACTTTCTGAATGAGAGAAGTGTGTGAAAGAATGATGAAATAGAGATCTCCCGATCTCTATTTATACTAGACTTGACTTGCCTAATAACCTTTACTAGGTTGGCCTTAACTTAACCACATAACACAATGTTGACTGGGCCGGCACCCAATAGGGTGGTCTAATAACCCTTTGACCCACATGGCCGACCCCCACTAGGGTGGTCTAATAACCCTTCGACCCACATGACTTATATAGGGCCGACCCCAACAAGGTGGTCTAATAACCCATCAAATATAAGTTACGACATTTACAATATAAATGACGACACTTCCGTATAGAGGAATAATAGCATCTCTATAGGAATACAACCACTTCCGTATTGAGGAATAATAACATCTCTATAGGAATACAATATACATATATGTGAAATACATTCTGAAGTTACATTACATCAACACTCCCTCTTAACTAGGAAGGTATTTCTCGACACAGGTCTTCTAGCACAAGTCATCTTCTCTGGATCATCATCACTGGATAATCATCATCGAGTCATCATCATCGTCACTGCTACTGCTATCTCAATCAATCTTTGAATCTACTCATCATAGGAAGTTCTACAGAGCTAGTCCTTTTTCATACTGGATGTAGGCCCACCACCTGTAGGTCTTCATCATTTGTGCGAATGGTCTGATAGAGGTGGTCTCTTAGGACTAATTTTATGTGCGGATGCAATACCGGAAAGAGCATCCCAGGAAAATTTATGTGCCTAAGCACGACCGACAAGATCTCCCAGGACTGATTACATGCATATCCTCCACAATACCTTTAAAGAGCATCCCAAGAACATTTATGTGCCGCAGCACAACCGGCAAGATCTCTAAAGAGCATCCCAGGACTTATTACGAGCACAAAGCTCAACCTCTCAGATCTCCAGGACTAATTACATGTGGATAGACAAAACCTTTAAAGAGCATCCCAGGAACATTTATGTGCTGCAGAATGACCGACAAGATCTCTAAAGAGCATCCCAGGACTAATTACGAGCACACAGCTCAACCTCTCAGATCTCCAGGACTGATTACATGTCTCCGTAGTAATACCTCATCCCAGGACTGATTATGAGCACACAGCTCAACCTATCGGATATCTGAGGACTGATTACATACTACATAGCAATACCGGAAAGAGTATCTCAGGAACATTTATGTGCCGCAGCACGACCGGCAAGATCTCCCAGGACTGATTACATGTTATTTGCACAACCTGCCACATATCATCTCTGACCTCCAAGTATCAACCTGATACTCATGATCCAATGGATCATCATCACACAAAGCATCATCCTGATGCTCATGATCACACTGATCATCATCACTGTACCATCCTAATACATATCATCTGGAGCAACACCCTGAAGCTCATCATCATGATCATCCTGATCATACAATGCATCCACCTGAAGCATACCAAGTATCTACCTGATACATATCATCATACATGATCCACCTGATCATACAGTGTATGCACCTGATACAAATACAAATACATGATACATATCAACATACATGATCTACCTGATCATACAATGTATCCACCTGATACATATACAGATACATGGTCCAAGCATCCAACATGATGCATATAAAAAATACATACAAATGATCCAACTGATCATATCGAGCATCAAACATGATGCGTACATATACATATACATATAAATGATCCAACTGATCATATCTAGCATCCAACATGATGCATACATATACATATAGAGCAGTAACTGGAGTATTGTCCTGATGCTCATCATCCATGATCCTCCTGATCATCATAGCATCGTCTTCTTTAGATCATCTCATCGTCCACGAAGCACAGCCCAGATGCACATCATCCAACACTTGCACCACCGACATGGGAGAACACATCTACCACCATTCAGGGAAGGCTCCAGCCCTTACTTTTTCACCATGGGAGAACACATCTACCACCATGTGAAAAATGGCTTCAGTCCTTACATCTACACCATGGGAGAACACATCTACCACCATGTGAGAATGTCTCAGCAATTACATCACGACCATGGGAGAACACATCAACCATGTCAGAAAAGCTCATGTGCATCTGCATCTTCCGGACTCATCACTTCCCTTTGGAAGGAACCTCGATCTGAAGTGTACCAAGCCTCTCTCTGAAGTACTCAAACTGCACTCTGGCCAACAGCTTGGTCAATACATCTGCAACCTTCTCATCCATCGCAACATGCTCTGCTTCGGCTGTACTTAGTGCTACGCAGGACTGCTTCCTGCTAAACCAAGAAATCACAACTGATCTCATACTGAAGCAGCACCCAGATGTGCTCTTCCTATCTGCAGCACTGCCTACCCAATCTGAATCAACATAACCCTGTAGGTTAAACTTTTTATTTGCATCATACTTGAGCCCATAGTCAACTATACCCTTTAGGTACCTCAGAATATGCTTTACAACAACCAGGTGAACACTCCTCGGATCTGTCAAGAACTGGCTCAATGTGTTCATCGCAAAGCAAATATCTGGTCTCGTGTTCGTCAGGTACATCAAGGACCCAATCATCTGACGAAACATATAGACATCAACCGGATCAGATGAAGCATCACACAGAAGCTTTAGGTTCGATGCCATAGGTGTGGCCATAGCCTTGCAGTCCATCATCCCAAACCTCTTTAGGATATCTACTGCATACTTCCCTTGTCCAAGGAAGATCCCATCTGCACTCTGCCACACCTCCATGCCAAAAACAAATAATGCATCATCCCCAAGTTCTTCATCTCGAACTTGGCAGCAAGATTCCGCTGCGTTTCGGCAATCAATCTATCTTCACTTGTAATAAACAGGTCATCCATATACAAAAGTAGTATCATTGGATTGCCTTCCTCAACCTTGTAGTAAAGGTTGGAATCTGCTTTACTCTTGGTAAAGCCCAAACTGGATAGAAAGATGTCTATCCTACCATATCAAGTTCTACACATATATGACTCCCTGTCATGTGTCTCAGAACCAAGTGGCTGCTCTACATACACTCCTTCTTCAACTACACCATTCAAGAAAGCTGTCTTGAAATCCATCTGGTGTATCTTCCACTTCATCACTGCAGCCAGAGCAAGTACTAATCTAATGGAAGTGTATCTGGCTACAGGAGCAAAAGTCTCTATGCTACCACCTCCATCATGCTTGATTTTGTAGATCCTCTTGTAAGTCACTACAAACTCTCCTTCAAGTCTTGGGACTGCATCCCAAACATCTTCATGATCGACTGGTACTCCTCGATCATGGCATTCTTCCTAGATCCTGGGAACTTCAATATCTTCAATATTTTCAATAGATAACTTTGTTGTTGAACAAATGTTGTAGTCCTTCTTTTGTAGGTGATGGTATACGATCTATCCTACACAACAAGTTAAATTGCATGATTAGAAAACATGTCGTAGTTTTCAGAACAAATTCTTACACATAAAGAAATATGTCATACAGTCATGCAATTATCTTAGCCAATGCTTCAATACAACATTTATCCATATTCCGTAACTTTCTAGATGCCTTCCAATCTCTACCAGAACATTGTTAAGAGTGTGCACAACTACTAACATGTCAGCAAAGAGGTTTCATTCTAGATAAGTAGCAATGGAATGTTGTACAGTGCCATAGGCCACTTACCCATGTATATTAGTAGTATAATGTTCATCAATGCAACTATGCATAATACACAACCTAATTCTAGGAACATAAGCATATACATCATTGAATAGCATTATGTAAGAAATGACAATTCAAATACTTATCTTTGTTTGGTTGCTGGGTGGACTCCCTCTGAATATTTGCAACTCCATTCTGATGTGGATTGTGAGAAGTGGTCAAACTCCCTCTGAATATCTTCGTCCTTGCAGAAACTATTGAAGTGTGCTCCTTTGCTTTCTTGCAGGAACAATTGGAGTGTGCTTCCTCTTGATCTTTGCTTCCTGGATTACCTGTCCTTGAACTTATATCCATCTTTAATAGCTATGCATGCTTATTAGTATCATCATTGTGTTATCCTTGAGGTCTCATACATAATCACACATTTATTAGTATAATCATAATATTATCAAAACACAATAATCTTAAACATGTATAGTCATGATCATTCACAGATAATAAACATTAGTATTCAAGGTTTCAGGGAAGTCTTCTTTTACTCATGCATATTCTTATTTGATCATAGGAATCTTCTGATTAGTTAAATCATTAATGCATAAACCCGTGATTACTCAAACCTATAACTTCATGATTTTTCTGGTTAGTCATATCATCAATTATGGTAAGACACATAATATGCATACAACCATGACTATTCAAACCTATGACTTCATGAATAATCATTATCAACAACACAACAGTATAAGATCCTAACACAAGGTAGGATTCTAGCTTGATATAGGAAAAACATACCTGGATTAGCATGCTAGCTAGTTATGTCTAACATACCCGCATAATGTCTTCTGGTTCTCTTCAATGACTTGTGCTAGTAACCTGCATGTCTCATAAGTTATCCGTTGTAGAACCAAGTTATACATACCTCATAAGTAGATCTTCTAAGTGATCCATGACAATGGATGAATCTTTGTCCTCATGTCATCATGATCATATGTTCTTGAACTAGAACATGATTTGTCTTTCTTAGTGTACCTTTCATGTTATCGGACAACATAAACCTCATACAACACCATAATGCATTAGTACAATCATAAGTGTCAACACCCTAATGAATGCATTCATAATTTTGTTAAGGTGATACGACAAGTCTAAAATCAAGATTGTTCTAACCGTAATAACATAAAGACAAACATATCATAAACTTAATCATGAACAAATCTCGAGACATACCTGGATGAGTCATACCTATCAAGATTGCTTGTAATCTTCTTATGTAATGCCTTAGCCTCATCTCCCTCTGAAACAGGAACTTCTTCACTTATGCAGGTGACCAATACATCCTCTTCTAGGATTAACCCAATCCACTTGATTTGCAAGAACTGGACCTCAAGCTGGATTAGGGTTTGTCAGAGAAACCCCAAAAATTCAAACTTTGAATTTCAAACTTCCGAAAGGATAGAAATATGCGCCTTGATGAGCTGATCAAGCTGGTATATTCATAATTTGAAAACTGCAAAGTTTCACTCCTCAATTTTTCCTTTGAAACTTTCAGATTCACTAGACGTGACCCCTAACTAGGGTTTGATGAAGCCCACTCTTCTGCCCAATCAAAAGGTTTGATACAAAGCTCTAAGCTTCTATTTTTATGAGGAGCTTCCAGCCGTGGTCACAGATTTCAAAAATTCCCATTTTTGCAAAAGCCCTAATTTTCCACTTTTCTGATCAAAGTCCCGAACTAGGGTCTGATCAAGCCCGACCTTCTGCCCAACCAAAAATTCTGATCTTGGTCTCTAAATTTCGATTTTGATGAGTATCATTCATCCGTGGTCTCTGATTACAAAAATTCCAACTTTATCCGAAACCCTAAATTTCGGAAGCCATGAATGAAGGTGCTCAAAAATAATTCTATTTTGACAGAAATATGTACCTGATTGTTTCTAGTGTAACTCTGAACTTTTAGATCCACAGGGTCTGTAAAAGTTTCTTGAGATATCCTGACCTGTCATCTTCCCATCCTGATAGGTCTGATCTCAATTGGATTCTCTGAGAGAGAGTTATGTCAAGTGTCGTAACGTGACCTATTTATGGGATAAAACAGGAGAGCGAACTTGTACAGCATGCCACGTGTCACTGGTTCAACTTCGGCCTATGAAATTTTTTCTTGAGATAGTACAGTCTATGTACTACCTTTCCCTTTTTACAAAATTTCATTGGGATCTTCCTAGCCCAAGATATGAACTTTTTCCCAAGGTCACCTGTTTTTGACTCAGATCTGGAAGAGGCAGAAACCCTATATTGTACAGATCCTAAATCACAAATTACAACGAATTAGAGGTTTTCCTTTGGACACAAGGTGCATGTGGATCTGATATTCGACCTGTAAAAGTTTTAGATTCGAAACCTTCACCAAAATGGATTTATAGAGAGAGTGCTACGATGACTGGTTTTTTCTATATCAAGCCCTAGCATCGTAAGTGCAACAAGTGTCATACATGCCATATCATGCCTTCTTTTAGGCTAGCTCTGATACCATGTTAAATTTTCAAAATTTACTTCAATCTAATCTAGGATCTTAACTGAGAGCACAACATGTACAACAAATCTACAACATATCAATCATGGACACAATAATGCAAGCACACAAGACACACAGAGTTTACTTGGGGAAAACCATAAAGGTGAAAAACCCCAATAACTTCCTCAGAGATAGATAGAGCAATGATACAACCAGAATACAAGAGATAGTCTTCTCCTAGAAGCAGAGCCTCCTCCTCACAAGTGCGCCACTTTCCGAATGAGAGAAGTGTGTGAATGAATGATGAAATAGAGATCTCCCAATCTCTATTTATACTAGACTTGACTTGCCTAATAACCTTTACTAGGTCGGCCTTAACTTAACCACATAACACAATGCTGACTGGGTCGACACCCAATAGGTTGGTCTAATAACCCTTTGACCCACATGGCCGACCCCCACTAGGGTGGTCTAATAACCCTTCGACCCACATGACTTATATAGGGCTGACCCCAACAAGGTGGTCTAATAACCCATCAAGTATAAGTTACGACACTTACAATATAAATGACGACACTTCCGTATAGAGGAATAATAACATCTCTATAGGAATACAACCACTTTCGTATAGAGGAATAATAACATCTCTATAGGAATACAATATACATATATGTGAAATACATTCCGAAGTTACATATACATCAACATGAGGAGGAGCAACAAAAGATGTCACGATAGGCCGCTAGAAAGAAAGCGGAATTAGCATCTTTTCTAGAGTAGACGAACAAGAAAATACAAGATGAAGAATGAACTAAAAAGGATAAGGGGGGAGAACAAGAGAGGAAGGTTGTGGAAGAAGAAAGGAGGAAAACAAAATTTCTCAAGTAGCAAGAGGAAACTCATGTAAGAGAGGAACAAAGGCTGTAGGAAGAACTCAAGAGAAGAGAAGAAGAAGAAGCACAGAAGAATGCCACGGGACAACAGGCAGAAAAGCTGAAGGAGACTCAAGGTGGTAGTCCGCACGATTAGGGTGATTATAGGGGCAAAATTTAGCCCAAAGGAGAATTTAAAGAGGTTCAAATAAAAAGCTGGGTGAATTTTTAATATAACAACTGTTTTTTCAATGGTAATAAAATAGTCCAATATTTATTAAATGAACAATCTATTTATTATTAAATAGCCAACCCCGTCCAACCCAGTAGAGTTGTAAAGAAGGGTTTAGCCCCTCGAATATACCTCAAATCATGAGTTCGTCGTCGGATTTCCTGTAAAAATAGTGTTTGATCCTTCAATCGCCCCAGATTTATAGTAAAAATCATGTTTAGCCCTTTCATCGACCCAAATTTTCAGTAATGGAGGATGCCCATTAATTATTTCGCTCAGATCATGAGTTCGTCGTCGGATTTACTATAAAAATCGTGTTTGATCCTTCAATCGCCCCAGATTTATAGTAAAAATCATGTTTCCCTTTCATCGCCCCGAATTTTCAGTAATGGAGGATGCCCATTAATTATTTCACCCGTTTTGGTTGAATCCGAAGGTTTTTTTTTCAAATTTCCCTCGCTTTTCATTAACGGGAGTTATTTTTCCAATCACAACCCAATTTTCGTTATTGGAAGTTTCCAATTCCATTACTGATTTTGAATTTTCGGCCTCCTTGAAATGAAGATTTCAATGATTTCGAATTTGGCCCCAATTTGTTATGCAAAGTATTTTTTAATTGAAAAATGGTCCATACTCCATATTTGGGGAACATTTGATCCTATATAATGCCTTAGGAATCAAGAGTGTGATTCACCCAATGAGCATGAATCTTTATTTCAGTTGCAATTCTACATTGGCTGAGTGGAAAATCGACTTTCAACATTAATCTGCATTTTTTCAACATTCCTTGGGGTCTGCAGTCTATACAGAGGTTAGTTTCTCCTTTTAAGTTTTCTGGTTGAAACTTATTGTGTGGGTTCTAGGAAGAGAATATGAATGTATGCATTGTGTTGATATTTTTACCTACTGACCTATCAATTCTCTCTGTTATCTGTAAGAACCTTATGGGTCTACTGGACCATATTGCATTGCTTTTACTAGTTATTATTTTGGTTAATTGGGTAGAACAGTGTCCAAGTGATGGAGAAGAAAGGATCTAGGAAATTTGCTTTTAAGAGCTCTTGGTGTCCTAGTTTAGGCTACCTGCCTCCAACGAGGAGGTGAGGATCATGTAGTCGACAATTTCAACATCACAAGGTGCCCATTTCTGAATTAAATAGAAGGTTTAACTTCCAATTTTGACGAATTTGACCCACTGGTGTGTCGATTCCCTATTTAATATACTACACCCTTATGTGTTTATTAGACTGTGTTACAACATACAATTTTCTGTAGTGATCTAGTTATTAGTTTCTCTGATTTGAAGTAGTAAGTTGTTCTACAAGTAGTTTCCACAGTGCAAGGTTATTAGCTATTTCCCACCATGGGAAGTAAAAGGGCCCCATAGGATATGCCAAGATCGCTATGGAACAAGGGTCACTATATCAATAGTTAATCACTATTGTAAATAGTCCAAAACATGCCTTAAAAAAACTCATAGTGTACTCCTTTACTCTTGATGTTGGAACCTATTAAGACAATCCCTCTCAATCAACCTTGGACAATCCTCTATGTATAGTTTCAAAAGCATTTCTGGATGAGATGTTACCACTGCAGACTTGCACTTTGTTGCTTTCCTTCAAACCTTCCAGTTGATTCCTTCATCATCACTATATTCATTGGCACTATCTTCAACCTCCTCCATGTTATCCATGAAACTTGCTACCACTGTTGTGCATAAAACCAATATGAACCTACATCTCTCTTTGGCTACTACATCACATCCCACCTACATCTGAGGTTACATACTGAGCTAAAAGTGTCATTCTATTGATGGAATGCATTGAAAAGTACCCCTTACATGACAACGAACATATCTTCTATTCTAGTATAATGAATGTTTCAGAGCAAGGGGTCAACATTCAAAGCCATTGGTTTGGATTTCCAAGTTTTCCTTGCAAACAAACTACCTAAGTTATTTATGTGTTTAGTATCTTACTATCTCCACATCATAACATTTAATATTTGATCCATCCTCACTTGCAAGCAAGTTGATAGCAAAGTGATATTCAAACATAGCCAATTTGGAATCACCAAAAATAGTCTTCTCAATCACTTCCCCTATTGGAGCTACATATTTTAGGGTTGTTGCATTCACAAGTGATAATTCAAATAGGCTTGGGAACCTAATTTAATATAGTTATTTGAGCTTACAACTACTTACACACAACCCATTTAAATAAGGAATATAACAATCATGACCTGACTTATGCTTTGAGAGGTAAATGGTTAATCCATTCTTAATTATGGGCCCAGTCATATTTCATTCTATACTTTGGTGAAGTATGACATAGTATTGGAATCATAGTTGTATATGTGAACAAATTCCACCTTCAAAATATGTTTGACATATTATGAAACATGTCTAAATTTTGTAAGGAATTATGCCCTCGTTCTGCTGGAAATAAACTTAGGAATCATTTATAAATCTGCTATGTGAATCGTGAAAAATCCCCTCACACATGTGAGATTACAAATATTCTTGGGTGCCTAGTTTAATAAAGTTCTTTGACATTACAACTACTTGCATACAGTCCTTTTAAACAAGGCATATAACAGTTGATCTGACTTATGCTTTGAGAGATAAATGGTTAATCCATTCTTAACCATATACACAATCATATTTCCTTCTATAGTCTATTGTTATAAGTCTGACATAGAATTGGAATCACACTTGTATATGTGGAAACAATCTACCTTAGAAATGTGTTTGTCATATTATGAAAAAGTCTAAATTGTCTTAGGAATTATGCCATCTTTCTGTTGGAAATGAACTCATAAAGCACTTAGAAATATGCTAAGTGAATCCTGAAAGTTCCCCTCACATGTAACTTTTTTTCCTACAGGTGCCACTACAATTATCAAGACCTGTTTGAACTTGCATTATAATATAGATTTGCATGCCCATGTTTTCTTTGATAATGGGAAGTATTGTGGTGACATTGGATAGTCCCTCATAGTTCCACAATCACATAAAGAAACACCCTATGTTTGTTATCCTTTGACTCCACTTGCCAAATGGATTTGACACTAGTGTTGATCCTCCCATCACCCTACTTTAACAAACCTATTCCTAGGTAAGTCCCCCTTGTGTTGGAGGAGAGACAACCTAAAGTGAGTGACTAAAAATAATGATCTATCTCACCCAACCAATCCACCTTCTAACTAGTTGTAGAGGATATTCTAAATATATTTAAGGTCCTCTACGTGACTAAATATACTTTTTCATTTGAAACTTTTACATTGACTTGTAGACCTGCTTGGATTAGAATTTCTAACGCCTTCCTGAAATAGTCCCTAAGATTCCATTAATTTGTTGAACCAATGAATTCTATCAAATGAACAAGAGACAAATTTATGCCCTCTATTTGAAGATGGTCAATAGGGCTCAAGTCCATTTTTCTAGGCCTTCCAAGCCATTTCCTTTTACTAGATTCTGCCATTATGACACACACTAGAATGGAAGATGGGTTATGCTCATTATATTTGGCCTACCTCCACATTCATTGAGCTTCTTTCTAGGCAATGTCCTTCATAACAGTCCATGTTTCAACACTCCTTGGATATTGATCCACATTAATTGAAGGTAATGGACAATATGTCCTAATATCCCATATTCATTTATTGAAGAATGATCACCACCTCTATTCCAAATATTCAAGATCATAGTCTGTGCTTTTTTATAATGGACTCGATATTCAAACCTTTATTACTTAATGTAGTTGATAACACCATGTTTGTCATCCAAATGGATACTTGATTGGTAGATCTTCTGATGTGGATGAAAACTGATTGCTTCAAAGTTTCCCA
Organism: Larix kaempferi; assembly: GCA_027924585.1. Taxonomy (NCBI): domain Eukaryota; kingdom Viridiplantae; phylum Streptophyta; class Pinopsida; order Pinales; family Pinaceae; genus Larix; species Larix kaempferi. The sequence goes on along the minus strand of BSBM01001163.1, from coordinate 6,375,098 downwards.
CACCCTTTCTTATATGTTCTATTTTTTCCATAATTTTTATTCTTCTTTTTTAAGTAGATGATCACAATATTTACACCAAGATAAGTGAGGATCTCTATAGTATGGTTAGGGGGGGATCTTCGTTATTTTTGTGAGTGTAATTCCTTAAAGAAGGTTGACATAAAAAAATGACTTTATATATACACTTGCGCTGAGAGGTCTGCACCTATAGTTTTTAGTCCCTCTTGCTGCTTAACAGATCTGGGATAAAGATGGATCTATGCTAGTGGAATCCCCTTTCACTTCAACTTGATTGTGGTCTCATGAATGCTAGCAGCTTCCATTCCAATTAGAGAAGGTTGGAACAATACCTCAGGGCATCTAAAACGCCATGCATTCTAATACAAGTTATATATTAGAGATTATCTAATCTCTAAATACCTCAAATCCCAAGTGAAGCACCTTTTATTAGAATTTGCTGGATTTATATTCTAATAAATCAGCTCTTAGATCTGTTGTGAGGATTTTCACATGGTATCAGAGCCTATTGAGAGTATTGTCTATCTCCATTCCTGATATTTTTTTGCAGGTTATTATCAAGATTTCGAGTGCAGCAGTTGCAGCAGTTTCTGCACTTTTGCAGCAGTAGCAGTTGCAGATATTTTCTATTGTTTTTTGCAGGTCTTCTGAAACAACTTCCATGAATCCGGAAGGAATTCCTCCTCTTTATCCATTCAACTATGATGAGTGGAAACCAAAGATGATAGCACATATGAAGAGACATGGTCTCTTTGATTATTGTTTTGAAAGAGAGTTTGAATCCTATGAAGAAGAGAATGATTGGTTAAATGAAGGTGACAGAGCCTGTGCGGCAGTGATGTATGCTATGTCTTGTTGCATGGTAACCCACTTCCTTTCTGTCGAATCTCCAAAAGAGCTATGGGCCCATCTGGATGAAATATTTGGCAAACAGAATAAAGGGATTGGTCCAAACCATTTCGAGAGAAATCCCACTGATGCATTTGCCCTCCTTGATGGTCTCTCTGATCATGAATCAGTATCAAACATAACTCATAATGAAGTTATCCACAAAGAAGATGAACTTCCAGATTCTACACTCATGCTCTCAATATCTTCTATTTCGAATTCTATGCCAGCTCACACTCTAGAAACTACAGAGGTTCTTAAATCCTCTCTTTCACAAGAGTCTGTTGGTTTGCATAATGATGATCTCATGAATGTTTCAGAGGTTAAATCAGCAATTGGAGGTAATGCATTCGCTATCCTTGATCACTCACCTCTTATGTACTACTGTAAGATCATTTGTACATGCTCTCAGAATTTTATTGAAGATGTAGGGCATTGCCATTCGCTTGGGATAATTTCTCGTGCATTTCATGGTTTTGATCTCACCTCTAATGGTTCAAAGGAGATCTCAAGAAACCATCTTTAAAGTCTTGGATCTGATTTGGATTCCAAGAAATCACTATCATGTGATGGTTATTTTGGTTATAATCTCACCTATGATGGTTCAAAGGAGAAAACAAAAGGCTATCTACACATTCATGGATTTGATCCTACCTCAACTGATTTGAATCACAGGTTCCAGGATCATCCTCATACCTCTGGATTTGTTCTCATCACATTCGATCTGAAGAGCAAGTACAAGCACATGATTTTTTAGCATGATCCACTTCTTCCCAAGAATAAGATACCTCCAGACATATGACCAAGCATCACACCTGCTTGAGTTTGGAGCATTTATTTTGGTGTGCCCTACAATATATTTTGAGGGGGGGTATTTTTCCCATGAGGTTTTCCCCATTTCCTCAGTTTATGGCCTGTTATTTATTATTCATTGTATTGGGTGACCTTTGGTCTCATTTACTAGGGCCCAGGATGGATTAAGGGGGGGTGTTAGGATATTCCTATACTCCATCCTAATCCTACCAGTATTTTCATTATTTTGCATTTCAGTCATGCATGCATTTTTGCATGCAGGCATGCAATTGCATGCATCCCATTCATCAGTCCCAGCACCTAGTGCCCATTTTGCTAGCCTTGGGAGCTTCTTTCTGATAATTTCTATCCCTCCTAGTGCTTAGTGTGCCCTCCTTCTGTTGATTTATATGTAACTTTGGAATGTATTTCACCTATGTATTTCATCTATGTATATTGTACTCCTATAGAGATGTTATTATTCCTCTATACGGAAGTGTTGTCATTTGTATTGACAAGTGTTGCAAGTGTCGTAACTTGCCGATGGGTTATTAGACCATCATGTGTGGGGTCATCCCTGATTAAGTTAACCATGGATTATTAGGCTAATCTAGACAAGTCAGCTCCATTAGTTTATTGGGCAATACAGGACAAGTATAAATAGAGATCGGGAGATCTCTATTTGGATATCTCATTACTCACTCTTCCATCACTCGGAAAGTGGCGTACACGTGAGGAGGAGGATCAGCTGCTAGGAGAAGACTATCTCTTGTACTTTGGTTGTATCATTTCTCTTTCTATCTCTAAGGAAGTTGCGGGTTTTTTCACCTTCTTGGTTTTCCCCGGTGAAACTCTGTGTCTCTTGTGTGCTTGCATTATTGTGTCCATGATTGATATGCTGTAGATATGCTGTAAATATGTTGTACATGTTATTCTCTCAATTAAGATCTTAGATCAAATTGAAAATTATGAAAAACTAACATATTATTAGAGCTAGCCTGAAAGAAGGCATGGTATGGCATTTATGACACTTGTTGCACTTGCGAAGCTAGGACTTGATATAGCAAAAACCAGTCATCGTAGCACTTTCGCTATAAATTCCTTTAGGCAAGGTTTCAAGATCTGAAACTCTTACAGGTAAAATATACGATTCCCATGTACCTTGTATCCGAAGCACAACTTCTAATTCGTTGTACTTTGTGTTTTATGATCTGTACAATCTAGGGTTTCTGCCTCTTCCAGATCTGAGCCATAAACAGGTGATCTAGGAAAAAAGGCCATAACTTGGGCTAGGAAGATCCAAATGAAATTTCATAAAAAGTGACAGGTAGGTCACAGAATGTAATTTCACAAGCTGAAGGTTCAGAGGCTGAAAGTGAACCAGTGACATGTGAAACACCGTACAAGTTTGCTCTCTTGTTTTATCCAATAAACAGGTCACGTTGCGACATTTGGAATAACTATCTCTCAGAGAATCCAATTGAGGTCAGACTTGTGGGGTTGGAAATATGATAGGTCTGGTTACCACAGGTAGAAGTTTTAGACCCTGTGGATTTATAATTTCTGAGTTACACCAGAAAAAATTAGGTGCATATTTCTGTCAAAACAGAATTGGATTTTGAGCACCTTCATTGATGGCTCCGGGAGTTAGGGTTTCGGAGAAAGTTGGAATTTTTGTAATCGGAGACCACGGATGAATGCTACTCATCAAAATATAAATTTATAGACCAAGATCAATTTTTTTGGTTGGGCAGAAGGCCGGGCTTGATCAAACCCCAGTTCAGGACTTTGATCGGAAAAGTGGAAAATTAGGGCTTCTGCAAAAGTTGGAATTTTTTAAGTCTGTGTCCACGGCTGGAAGCTCCTCAGAAAAATTGAAGTTTATAGATTTGGGTCGAACCTTTTGGTTGGGAAAAAGGGTGGGCTTTATCAAACCCTAGTTCGGGATCTTGTTTAGAAGATCCGAAAGTCTCAAAGGCAATTTTGAGGGGTGAAACTTTGCAGTTTTCAAATTCTGAGTATACCAGGTTGATCAACTCATCAAGGCGCATCTTTCTATCCTTTCAGAAGTTTGAAATTCAAAGTTTGAATTTTTAGGGTTTCCCTGACAAACCCTAATCCATCTCCAGATCCAGTTTCTGCAAATCAAGTGGATTGGGTTAATCCTAGAAGAAAATGGATTGGTCACCTGCATAAGTGAAGAAGTTCCAGTTTCAGAGGTAGATAGGGCTAAGGCCTTACATAGGAAGATTACAAGCAATCTCGACAGGTATGACTTATCCAGGTATGTTTCGAGATCTATTCATGATTAAGTTTATGGTATGTTTGTCTTCATTAAGGTTAGTACAATCTTGATTAACTTTAGACTTGTTGTATAGCCTTAATAAAATTATGAATACACAATAGAAGATATTCATTGATTAGGGTTTTGACACTTATGATTGTGCTAATGCATTATGGTGTTGTATGAGGTTGATGTTGTCCGCTAACATGAAAGGTACATCAAGAAAGACAAATCATGTTCTCGTTCAAGAACATATGACCATGGTGACATGAAGACAAATATTCATCCATTGTCATGGATCACATAGAAGATCTACTTACGAGGTATGTATAACTTGGTTCTATAATGATTAACCTATGAGATATGCAGGTTACTAGCACAAGTCATTTAAGAGAACAAGAAGACATCATGTGGGTATGTTAGACATAACCAACTAACATATTAATCAAGGTATGTTTTTCCGATATCAAGTTAGAATCCTACCTTGTGTTAGGATCTTATATTGTTGTATTGTTGATAATGATTATTCATGAAGTTAGAAATGTAAGTAATAAAGGGTTTATGCATATTATGTCTCTTACCTTGATGATATGACTAACCAGAAAAGTCCTTTGGTCAAATATGAATATGCATGAGTAAGAGAAGTCTTCCCTAAAACATTGATTGCTAATGCTTATTATCTGTGTTTGGAATGATCATGACTATACATGTTTAAGATTATTGTGTTTTGATAGTATTGAGATTATACTAATGAATGTATGATTATGTATGACAATGATGATACTAGTAATCATGCATAGTGATCGAGGATGGATATAAGTTCAAGGACAGGTAATCCAGGAAGCAAAGATCAAGAGGGAGCACACTCCAGTAGTTTCTGCAAGGATGAAGACATTCAGAGGGAGTTTACCACTTCTCACAATCCACATCAGAATGGAGTGTAAAATTAGTCACAGCAGATCTAATGAACAAGTAAATCAATCACAACAGATGAACATAGAAAATATGGTGTAAAAATGTGCAAAACATGCAGCAGTGCTCAATATCCCAGTAAGGGTGAATGATTACAATAGAATACAGTAACAATGACTGAGCAATCCAAATTTCATAAGGAGGTAATTTGAATCACTAAATGGAGTAGCTTGACTCCAACTAGGAGTCCTCATCATCAATCGGTGGTGGTCATCAATGCACAAGAACCAGACATCCAGGTGTCAATCTGAGTCTAACTGAGTGTAACATGTGTAACTGAAGTGTGTAGCAATGATATAGGGAAGTGGGATCAGTGGAGGGTGCATGGGAGGCTAACTGAAGTCAGAACAAGTCATCTAGTCAATCTGGAGGTCCAATGGAAGTGAAACAGTCAGTCGGGAGTGAAACTAGCCTCAAATCAGGGAGAATCGGAGCTAACTGAGTGTAACTGAAGTGGAACTGCAGTGGTAGGTGAAGAAGTGTGCCCTTCTTTGGGAGTAGGTGAGAAGAGGGCGCCTTCCTGACTAGGAGGGCTAAAAATCTGAAGTAAGTGGCTCCCGGGTGCTAGAATAAGGTGGCTAAGGTGCTGGAGGCATCAACCTGGTGACTGGGATGCATGCAAAGTGCATGCAAACCCTAGAATTTGCATGCAAACCCTAATTGCATGCAAGATCCTGAAAAAGATGATGTGGATATCCGAACATGGAGTTGTAGAAAGGAAGCAAAGACTGAGAGGGAGTCAACCCAACAAACAAACAAAGATAAGTATTTGAATTATCATTTCTTGCATATTTGATTGTTTAAATAATACTGTTCAATGATGTATATACTGATGTTCCTAGAATTAGGCTGTGTATTTTGTCATATTAGAATAATTTCATTAATGAATAGCATACTACTAATATGCATGTAATGGGTAAGTGGCCTATGGCACTGTACAACATTCCACTGCTACTTATCTAGAATGAAACCTCTTTGCTGACATGTTGAGAGTAGTGCAAAACTCTTAACAATTTTCTGGTAGAGATTGGAAGGCATCTAGAAAGTTATAGGATATGGATGAATGTTGTATTGAAGCATTGGCTAAAATAATTGCATGATTGTATGACATATTTCTTTATGTGTAAGAATTTGTTCTGAAAACTATGAAAAGTTTCTAATCATGCAATTTAACTTGTTTTGTAGGAGAGATCGTATACGAGCACCTGCAAAAGAAGGACTACAACATTTGTTTCATCAAAAAAGTTATCTATTGAAGATATTGAATATATTGAAGTTCCCAGGATTCGGGAAGAATGCCATGATCGAGGAGTACCAGTTGATCATGAAGAATGATGTTAATTGGGATGTAGTCCCAAGACCTGAAGGGAAGTCTGTTGTGACTTCCAGATGGATCTATAAGATCAAGCGTGCTGCAGATGGTAGCATGGAGAAATACAAAGCGAGGTTTGTAGCTCGTGGCTTCTCCCAGAAGGAGGGATTGAGTATGAAGAGACTTCTACACCTATAGCCAGGCACACTTCCATTAGTACTTGCTCTGGCTGCAGTGATGAAATGGAAGATACACCAGATAGATGTCAAGATAGCTTTCTTGAATGGTGTAGTTGAAGAGGAAGTGTATGTGGAGCAGCCACTCGGGTTTGAGACACATGATCGAGAGTCACATGTGTGCAAACTGAAGGAACCCCTGTATGGGTTGAAACAGGTAGCCGGGACCTGGTATGGCAAGATACATGGCTTTCTATCTAGTTTGGGCTTTACCAAGAGTAAAGTGGATTCCAACCTTTACTACAAGGTTGAGGAAGGAAATCCAGTGATACTACTATTGTATGTGGATGACCTGTTTGTAACAGGTGAGGATAGACTAATTGTCGACATGCAGTGGAAGCTTGCTGCCGAGTTCGAGATGAAGAACTTGGAGATGATGCACTATTTTCTAGGAATGGAGGTGTGGCAAAGTATAGATGGAATCTTCCTTGGACAAGGGAAGTATGCAGTGGAGATCCTGAAGAGGTTCGAGATGATGGACTGCAAGGCCATGGCCACACATATGGCATCAAACCTGAAGCTTCTATGTGATGCTTCATCTGATCCGGTTGATGTCATAGTGTTTCGTTAGATGATTGGGTCCTTGATGTACCTAACGAACATGAGACCAGATATTTGCTTTGCGGTGAACACATTGAGCTAGTTCCTGACGGATCCCAAAGGTGTTCACCTGGTTACTGTAAAGCATATTCTGAGGTACCTGAAGGGTACAGTTGATTATGGGCTCAAGTATGATGCGAATCAAAAGTTTAACTTGGAAGGTTATGTTGATTCAGACTAGGCGGGCAGTGCTGCAAATAGGAAGAGCACATTTGGGTGCTGCTTCAGTATGGGATCAGGTGTGATCTCTTGGTTTAGCAAGAAGCAGTCCTGCGTAGCATTGAGTACAACTAAAGCAGAGTATGTTGCAGCTTGTTCGGCTAGTTGTGAGGAAGTATGGATGAGGAAGCTACTATCTGAGTTATTTGATATCCCACTGGATGCTACTGGTATCTTCTATGATAACCAGAGTTGTGTGAAGCTATCTGAGAACCCGGTGTTCCACGACAGGTCGAGACACATTGAGATCAAGTATCACTATATCAGGGATATGGTGCAGAGAGGAGCAGCGAAGCTCCTGTATGTTGCAGCGGATGAGCAGGTTGCATATTTGCTGATGAAACCACTAACCAAAGTGAAGTTTGAGTACTTTAGAGAGAGGCTTGGTGTTCTTCAGATTGACGACACTTCGAGGAAGACGTGATGGACACATTTGCTGGAGCCATTCCAATCATGATGAGAGGAGGATCCTTCACATGGCTGTGTAGGTAAGCATTGGATGATGATCATCAAGATGATGCTCCAGTTACTACTCTGTATGCATCATGTTGGATGTTGGATATGATCAGTTGGATCATTTATATGTATGTATGTATGCATGATGGATATGATCAATTGGATCATGTATATGTATATGCATCATGTTGGATGCTTGGACCATGTATCTGTATATGTATCAGGTGGATACGTTTATATGATCAGATAGATCATGTATGTTGATATATATTAGGAGGAAACATTGTATGATCAGGTGGATCATGTATCTGTGTATGTATTAGATGGGTACATTGTATGATCAGGTGGATCATGTATGATGATATGTATCAGGTAGATACTTGGTATGCATCAAGTGGATGCATTGTATGATCAGGATGATCATGGATGACGAGCTTCAGGATGCTACTCCAGATGACATGCATCAGGACGATGCAGTGATTTTGATCAGGATGATCATATATGATGACATGTATCAAGTGGATACATTACATAATCAGTTGGATTATGTATGATGAGTTTCGAAGACACAGATGCACATGAGCTTTTCAGAGATGGTTATAGATGTGTTCTCCCATGGTCGCGATGTAATTGCTGGGCTTTTCCGACATGGTGGTAGATGTGTTCTCCCATGGTCGTGATGTAATTTCCAGGTCCATTCGAGCATGGTTGTAGATGTGTTCTCCCATGGCTGCGATATAAGTGTTGGGGCCATTCGGGCATGGTTCTAGATGTGTTCTCCCATGTCTGCAATATAAGTGTTGGGGCCATTCAAGCATGGTTGTAGATGTGTTCTCCCATGGCTGCGATATAAGTGCTGGGCCATTTGAGCATGGTTGTAGATGTGTTCTCCCATGGTTGCAATATAAGTGTTGTGCCATTCTCGCATGGTTGTAGATGTGTTCTCCCATGGCATAGATGTAAGTGCTGTGTGATGTGCATCTAGGTTGTGCTTCATGATACTCTGTGGCCATGGACAGGTTGTGCAGTAGCATGTAAAAGGTCCTGGGAGATCTGATAGGTTGAGCTGTGTGCTCGTAATCAGTCCTGGGATGCTCTTTCGAGGTTTTGTTGACTCACGTAATAAGTCCTAAGGATTCCACAATATGGCCAGTGATGATGAAGACCTGCAGGTGGTGGGACAACATCCAGTATGAAAAAGGACTAGCTCTGTAGAACTTCCTATGATGAGTAGATCAGAGATTGATTGAGATAGCAGCAGCAGTGATGATGACGATGATTCGATGACAATGATCCAGTAATGATGATCTAGAGAAGAAAACTTGTGCTAGAAGATCTGTGTCGAGAAATACCTTCCTAGTTAAGAGGGAGTGTTGATGTATATGTAACTTCGGAATGTATTTCACCTATGTATTTCATCTATGTATATTGTACTCCTATAGAGATGTTATTATTCCTCTATACAGAAGTTTCGTCATTTGTATTGACAAGTGTTGCAAGTGTCGTAACTTGCCGATGGGTTATTAGACCACCATGTGTGGGGTCGACCCTGATTAAGTTAACCATGGGTTATTAGGCTAAGCTAGACAAGTCGGCCCCATTAGGTTTTTGGGCAATACAGGACAAGTATAAATAGAGATTGGGAGATCTCTATTTGGATATCTCATTACTCACTCTTCCATCACTCGGAAAGTGGCGCACACATGAGGAGGAGGATCAGCTGCTAGGAGAAGACTATCTCTTGTACTTTGGTTGTATCATTGCTCTTTCTATCTCTAAGGAAGTTGCGGGTATTTTCACCTTCTTGGTTTTCCCCGGTGAAACTCTGTGTCTCTTGTGTGCTTGAATTATTGTGTCCATAATTGATATGTTGTACATGTTATTCTCTCAGTTAAGATCTTAAATCAGATTGAAAATTTTGAAAAACTAACAACTTTCACCTACCACATGAGAAAGGCACCCTTCTTCACCTACCACTCAGTTACACTTCAATTAGTTGAGTTATTTGTGGATCTCTCGTTGATTTGAGGATTGATTGACTTGTTAACTAACTGAAACACTCCGTTGGACCCCCAGTGAGACTAGATTTCCTATTTTGACTCCAGTAAGCTCCCCATGCACCCTCCACTAAGCCTCCTTCACTACATTAGTGCTTCCATGTGCCAGTTACACCTACCAAACTCAGTGTTGGAGGGGCCTAGGTCGTCCTGTCGACTAGGCCCTCCGCCCGACCACTCTGCAGCATATGTCGACTAGTCGTGTCAACTAGTAGGGGTCGGGTCGGTTGGATAAACCAATAGACGGTTATGTAACTGCATCTGCACATATATATATCTAGGTTGGTGAGATGATAGACAAGTAGAGATTGATTCTATCATATTGTTCGTCTATTGCTGGTTAATACAAAGACTATTCTCTCTATCTGTCTCGTCTCTTGTATCTGTGTCATTGTGTATGCTTTCTTATATTGTGTAATGTATCTATGATAACTATGTGAACCGTGGGATTACAACATCTGGTTCCATTGCCGGTTGATACATGAAAAATTACAAGCAGCATGACCCATGATTTCAGGATAGGAGATTAAAGACTGGTGGGAGAAGAAAATCATGAATTACCTGCAGAATTATGCGCGACGTAACAAGCTAACGATTAACCAAGCAAGAGATCAATTCTTCTCCGAGACCCATGAGCAATTTGTAGAATCCGTGCCAACCGCCTTGAAGAAACTTCTGGATGAACAGACTAGTCGATGAAGCAGAGCGTAAATTAGTATCGAAGGTAATCAACAGAGGTCGTACAAATATATCAGAATGGTGCGAAAAGATTGCAGAATATTTCTATGAAGAGAAGGCGATCGAAAATCGAGTATTAGTAGATGAAATAAGAAGAAAGTTCTTCACCGAATTAGCCGATCAATTTTTATGTTCTCTGCCAACATTATTGTTTAAATTTTTTATTGACAAAGGTGTCGCACATATTGTCGAAACAAGACCATTGCTGACCCTTCCTATTCCAAACTCTAACCGGGAGGAGAAAGAACGTAAGTGGGAAAAAATTTGTAAAGGAGCACGAATGGGAATTTTTCTTGAACAAGTGATGGTCTACACTTCCCCAATAGTCTAGAAACCATCGGGACGGCATTGGGGGGCTGATGAAGCATGCTCTGATGCACCTAGTTTGATGGAACTCGACATATGACAAACGACATGACCAGCAGTGGAAAAAAATCCGACAAAGACAGACTTTTAAGTTACAAAAGCACACCAGATATTCAGAAAATTGAAAGAGAAAAAAGGAGGCAGCGACGTGAAGAGCTGCGGGAGCAGGCAATTGCACTCTGGAGGATGCAAGGATCAAATATTGCGACAGATGCAGAAGGGAATCTGCCATAATCAAGCCGATTCTGCGATGATCAGGATGTCGAAGAAGAATTGTCGCCAATGGATGAAGACTTGTGGATAGAGCGTGGTAGAGCTCTCCAAGTTCAAATACCAGAAACGGTAGCACCTCCATCTCCATTCCATTTAGCAGAAAGTGCTCGGGTGGAAGAAATTGTCGAAGAAAACCTCGGTCTCCATGTTGGTCAGTCGGGAGTTTGGAGTCGTTGAAGCATAGAAGGCGATGATATCAATAGACTATTGATTCATCAGCCAAAAGAAGGGAATTGGATATCTTTTCAACCCGAATTTTCAAATAGAAGTTTTCATCTAGTGTACACAGAGCATGAAGAAGCGCCCCCCCTGCCAATAGAGAATTTAAGTGATTCGACAAGCACGTCAGAAAGTCTGAGATTTAGTGAAATCCCATTTGAACAAAACTTTAACTGGATTTTGACAGAAGTAATTGACGAAGGCAAATCTAGCGACATCGAAGGAGATACAGTCATTGATTCTAAAGATAGAGAATCAAGTCCAGAAAGATAGCTAATTCATACTAACGAAGCACCAAGTATTGATTGTGGAAATAACCCACCCACACCTCCATCAGATTCTTAGAATAATACAATAGCAGACATGGTGCACACCACAACACACCTTCCATTCTACGAAGGAGATGAAGACCCAAGAAGACACTGGTTTGTGTGCGAAGCAATCTGGACAGCTAATCAAATTACCAATGAAGACAGACAAATTGCTCAATTTGTTGGCTCACTAAGAAAGAGAGCACTGACTTGGTACATGGAGTACATCAGAAAAACACCAACTGCAACAAAAGCACAAATCAAACAAAGCTTTTTGGCCTTCTTTATGATTGAAGATGCGACATACCTGGCGGCAGAACGACTGAAGACAACAGTCCAAAAGCCGACATAAACTATCAAGGAGTATGACAAGAGGTTTAAAGACCTCCTAAGCAAATTAGACTATGAAATCGAAGAAAAACTATTAATCAAATGGTGTATTGTTGGTTTGATCAATAAAATCAGAATACATGTCCGTCGACAAAATGTTAATACATATGCAAATGCGCTAAGAGTAGCACTAGAAATCGAAATGGATGATGAATACCCTCTAATATCCATGGACAGACATGTCGATAAATGACTTGAAAGTATGGAGCAAGCTATCAGAAATATGACGTTAAAAGGACTAGAGCTATGGTGTACAACTTGTCGAACCTCAAGACATACCAAAGATTCTTGTCGAAATGATGATTAGCGACAAGATGTAAAACTCATCCAATCCAGATGTTTCTACGATTTATGCAAATAATATGATTCACATACCACAAATGATTGTCCATACAATCTGAAAAATAAGAAGGCAAGATGGTGTCAAATTTGTGAAGTAAATACACATTCAATCGAAGAATGTCATCTGAACCTGAAAAATCGGCAAAATTATCATGCAGTGTACCAAGCAAATTCTGTCGAGCAGAACCAAGACAAAAATCCAGCAAATGATAGATTTGGGAGAAATGATGGAAGAAATAACCAGTACAATCAAAACAGGAATGACAGATACCCAAGGTATAACAACCGATGGAACGATTGGCGATACAATGGCTACAATAGACGTGGTGGATATCAGAGTCGCGGTCGTGGCAATGGAGGTCGAGGCTTTCAATATGGTCGACCTGGTGCATGTTTTACATGCTTCAACAAGAATCATTGACACGCAGAATGCCCTTATAAGAAAGAAATGATCTCAAATTTTGTACAAAGTGTGGGGTAAGCGATCACTATTTAGAGGATTGCCCTACCATGATCGAGAAAATAAATAATAAGAAAAATGTTCATGTTTTATCTTGTGTTCAAAAAAATGATGTGTTGCGAACAAAAAACTTGCAAATTGTAACAAGGCAAGGCACTCATATTGGTCAAGATAAACCTCAAATAACTAGAATTATCGATAAAGAGGATTATCCAAATCCTATAAAACAAAAATCTGTGTACAAAGATGCGTTTGACATATTTCATGATTTAGCAACACATGAAGAAACTCTTAATGAATTTCTCAAATTAATTTCACATGAATAAGCTGTAGGAAAAATGATTGATTTGTTGCATAAATTAAAACACGTAAAGCAAAGACAAACTAAAAACATTTGCCGACTAAAACTAAAAGAGAAAAATGACGCTGACCCATCAGTCGATCTCTACATAAATGGATATTGTGTATGACAAGTTGTACTTGATTTTGGATCCCAAGTGAATATCATGACTCGTGATACTTGGAACCAACTCGGTCGACCTCAACTACAGGAATCAGGCATCTACTTAAAACTCACAGATCAAGGATTAATTGAGCCGATTGGAGTATGGAAAGGAGTCAAAACTTCCATTAAAGGTATCACGACATCAGTAGATTTTGAAATCATTGTACCAAAAGATGATGCAAGCTCTTTCCCTTCTTTGGTTGGTCAACCATGGGGATGGAAGATGAAGGCTTCAATTTCTTTGGACAAAAGCCGCATCAAGTTGAAAGGTAATGGCCAGAAGGTTATCGTGCCAATATTCCCATCACAAGGAGAACCTTAGTTAGAACCTACAGAAGTCGATAACGATATCCGACAGCTTTACCGAATAGATAATAACGAAGATCGCATTGAGCCAAATAACCAAGGAGAACTTCATCTCGGAGATCCTATCTCGCTCGGAAAAGAAAACTATGATCTACATGCAAAAGAATGCTGGAATGTGGAAGCCATCTCGAGGAAACAAATAAAGAAGTGTCTCTCTATATCTTACACACCAAAGGTTTTCGAACAAAAAATACAAGCATATCCAACACTTGCTCCAGTTAAAAATGTACCATATGGTAGCTCGACATTAATATATAAAGAACGTGATCCACCTGATGCACATGTCGAATAGGTATCAAGAGATGTTGGAGAGCAAGGCTGTCTACAAATTTTGGTAGAGACATTTACTGGTCAAGCTGCGAGATGGTGGGACACTCATCAGTCGAAACTTCAAAGTTGGAATACTGCATCTACATCTTTCATAGAAAGGTTTGGAGGAAGAAACTTGACAAATTAGGCCAACATTCCTTTGTTCACACAAGGGCAAAACCCTGAAGCTCACATTGATTATTGCGAAAAAGAATGGAGAAAATTAGGCTATAAAGATGAAAGAAAATGGCCTCACCTCTTTCCCAGAACACTCGACGATCTACCTAACAAGTGGTACAAGATGGAAGAAGCAAGAGGAGAAACTTTCCTTTGGAAAGATCTAAAAGAAAATTTTATTAAGGATTTCCAGTTTTCTCCACATGATGAGAGATTGGTCGAAGCAAGCAAAAGCATCAAAGAATTCTTACAGCCAACAGAAACTTCAACACTCGGAAACAAACAAGAGAATGTGCACCCACCTAACACTTGCTACAATATAAAGATGACAGAAAAGCAGCACTCGACAAGACTGAGCCTAGAAACAGAGATGTCAGTAGGGAAAACTTTTCAATGGAGAAAGGATCATCCTAGTGTGTCGAAACCCGTAAGAACAATCTTAAGTACAGAGATCGTAGAAAAATATGAACCTGAAAGACTATCAGAAAAAGAATTCCTACCAACTTTCACACAAATCAAGGAAGGCAAAAGACAGATAAGTAACAGCCGTGCACCAGAATGGATGGACGCAAAGATTAAAATAAAGGAAGTAGATATTTCAAAGGATGATCGACCAAAAATGGCAAAAATAGGTGATTACTGGAATGAGGAACAAACCGCAAAAATCTCCAGTATTCTCAAAGAATTCCAAGACGTTTTTGCTCGAGACTATAAAGATTTGAAAGGGCTTGTAAAGGAAATGGGCGAGATGAAAATCGACATTAAACCTGACGCCAGACCTGTGAAGAAAAGACCCTACAAACTTGCTCACAAATATAAGGATATTGTCAAAAAGGATATCGATAACATGCTTGCTGTAGGAATCATATATCCTATTGACTAGTCGGAATGGGCAAGCCCAATGGTCGTTCAGCCAAAGAAACAAGATCCGACTCGACTGAGAATCTGTGTCGACTTTCGAGAGCTAAACAAGGTAACTTTAACAGATCCTTTCCCTACACCCTTTGCAGATGAAATCATCAATGAAGTTGCAGGACACGAGTGCTATTTTTTCACGAATGGATTTTCGAGGTACAACCAAGTACCTATAGCAAAAGAAGACCAGAAAAAGACAACATTCATATGCGAATTCGGGTCATTCGCGTATAAAGTTATGCCTTTCGGGTTGAAGAACGCACCTGCGGTCTTCTCAAGAATTGTTGTCAAAGCATTCCAAGAATACATTTACAAAACCATGGCTGTATACTTTGATGACTAGACAATTTATACAATGCTGAAAGATCACTGCAAATGGCTCAGACTAATGCTAGAAAGATGTCGACAGATACAACTATCCCTGAACATTAAAAAGTGCATCTTTTCGACGCCTATCGGCATATTACTTGGTCATGTTGTGTGCAAAGAAGGTATTAAGGTTGACTACGCGACGATCAAAATCATTCTCGACCTAAAGCCTCCAGTAAATCTGAAACAAGTACGAATCTTGTTAGGACATACCGGATATTACAGAAAATTTATCAGACACTATTCCGATATGACTTTTCCTCTGGAAGAATTGCTAAAAGAAGATTGAGATTATAAATTGACGGAGGAATGCGACATTTCATTCAACACACTGAAAAGAAAAATGGTCGAAGCACCGATTCTTTGATTTCCAGATTGGTCAAAGAAATTTCATGTACATATTGATGCATCCGGAATACCAGTAGGAGCCATCCTAACACAACCCGGAGATGATAACATGGATTATCCTAATGCATTCAGCGGTCGGAAGTTGAATAAAAATGAAAGAAATTATTCTGTGACTGAAAGAGAAGCATTAGGTTTGGTATTTTCTGTTCAGAAATACCGGCATTATTTATTGGCTAATCCCTTTGTATTTTATACAGATCACCAAGCTTTAAAATACTTAGTCAATAAGCCATTACATCACGGGAGATTATGTCGTTGGTTATTACTGTTCCAAGAATTTGAATTCGAAGTAATCATCCGACCTGGAAAACTTAATGTCAGACCAGACCACTTGTCGAGAATCGACACAGGAGAAGAACCAAGAGGAATTGAAGATGACTTACTGGACGCACACTTGTTTCGCATCGAAGCAGTACCTTCAGAACTTATGGAAATTGCACAATTTTTGGAAAATGGGCAAGCTCCTGAGGGAATGAATGAGAAAAAGAGGAAGATATTAGCAATGAAAGCAACCCCCTACACCTTGATCAATGGGTTCCTCTATAAACTTGGCTTGGACGATATATTATGCCGATGTGCACTTGAGAATGAACGACAGGATATAATTACAGAAGCCCATGCTAGACCAGTAGGAGGACACTATCATGCGGATATAACAGCCAGAAAAATCCTGTAGGTAGGACTCTGGTGGGAAACGATTCATAAAGACTGTCGAGAGTTTGTATCTCAGTGTGATAAATGTCAATGCATGGGCCGACCACTACCAAGAACAGAAATGCCATTATGTCCAATTGACCCTAGCCAAACATTTGAAATATGGGCTATTGATTTTATTGGACCATTTCTAGTAGTAGGAAGATGAACAGGTGCTTGGTATATTATTACTGCTGTCGAATACGTTACCAAGTGGGCAGAAGCAGAACCAGTCGAAACATGTTCAAGTGAAGTTGCTGCTAAATTCATTTATGAAAACATCATAACACGCTTTGGATGTCCCATAACATTGATAAGTGACCAAGGCACACACTTTGTATGTAAAACCATTAAAGCATTGACTAAGGAGTTTGCAGTCGATCATAGAATAAGCATAACTTATCACCCTCAATCGAACGGCGCAGTAGAATCGTTCAATAAAACACTTACAAAAGGACTGACAAAAACTGCAATACAGAGACAGATGATTGGGATGATAAAATACCTGTTGTCCTCTGGGCATATAGAACAACATATAAGAAAACAACAAGACAGACACCATTCTCACTTGTCTATGGTCAAGAGGCTATCGTCCTGTTACATTTTCGATGACAAGCACCGACCTTTGCAACAGCTCTTCATATCGACGTCGAAGATACTCGACACGAACGGCTATTGCAGCTGTCGAAGCTAGATGAAAGTCGAAAGTTGGCATTAGAACATCAGAGAGTGCAAAAACAACAATAGAAAGCATGGCATGATAGAAATATCAAACAAAAGAATCTATTTGTTGGAGATTTAGCACTCCTATATAATAGCAGAGTAAAAGGGAAACCAAAAAAGTTGCATACAGAATGGATGGGACCCTATATCATTGAAAAGTTAAATCCTAATGGCTCAGTCCGACTAAAAACATTAAAAGGAGATATTTTCAAGAAAGTCGTAAATGACGCTCGACTAAAAAGGTATAAATCATGAACATGAAAAAAAAAAAGGTTAGAAATAACCGAATGAGAGTAATATGAAGCAATCAACCAAATACAGCAGATCATGGCAAAAAGCAGAAATGATGAGGGAATGGCAGAGGAAGCAAGGAAACAGCAGAGAAAGAAGTCTGATGCACAATCGTCGATACTATATACACCGACAAGAACATTGACGGTTTACAGAAGAAAATTCGACATGGCAGAAGTATTGGAGATCGGACTGACCAAACATAAATAAAGAAGCCTGTCGACCTAACACAACGAACGAGATGTCGCAGCACCATGGTGACAAAGCAATAAAGGCTAAAGATAATCGCACTGCCAAAAGTAATGCATCTGATGAAGCGCCGATATCCATCCAGCCTAAATTAATAACTCCATCACATCAGCCATTAATACAGGCCTCTATGTCTTGTTCGCCCATGCCGAGTAGTTCCGCCATAAATACGGAGCTTGAGGATTCTTGGTTACTCTTCTTCCGAGAACTTGAACTCCAAGAAATAGAATTCCCTAACTCCATTGAAACCAGTCTTACAACCTCGCACCCTGAATCTGCCATGGCTCCTCGAAAAACTTTAACCGCTAGCAGAGCCGCCGCAACAACAATTAGAGAATTGGAGAAAGAACAAACACCGTTGGAAACTACACTCCAGTTGATTCGGAATGCAAAGGCATTGGAACCCACCTGGAAGAAAGCATGGAGGAGTGTTGAAGATTGGGGAAAGGAATCAAGCGGTCACTGGAGAGAGGAAGCAAAACAGTTACAGATAGCTACAATCCTGCACTACCTGAAGGCACCCTTATTGGATAACTTTGGAGGATTGAAGGAATTCATTGCATAGTTCATCGTTAGCAGATACCACAATGACAAGCTTTGCTTTGATATTCCAGTAGAAATCAATGGTGAAATCATCCACAAAATCACTGGCCTTTCACATATAGGAGATGCTGTACCAACAAGTTCGGCTGCAGACTTGATTGATGAGTTTGTCGATTCTCCCGCTAGAAAGAATTCACGAGGAGTAGTCGTGAGTTAGATTGTTTTCGGCAATTACAAAACGATCGCCAAGATTGTATCACATGCACTTTCAAGGACAGGTAGAGGTTCAGACCTGAAGCCCGAAATGCTAGAAGCTGTTAAAAATATGGCTATGAATGATAAGGTATACAACTGGGCAGATTATTTGGCCGACATTCTCAAATATACATGCCAGAAGTGCCAGGATGAGGGAGCTAGCATCCGCTACCCATCTCTACTCATTTGGATTTCTATGACCCATTGTCAACCAAAAGGAAACAAAGAATTCATTGAAGTCCGACTCGTCCTGATGGAAAATTTTCGTTGTTTTGCACCTAGAACAAACCGACATGGACCTACAACAGCCAAGCTTTGGCTTGAAGCATGGTTTACTGACCTTAAAGAAATAGCAACAAGATGGAGGGTACCACAGAATGTCCATCGAAGCCTGCCATCGACATCACACATCCAACTATCTTTGGACAACACAGCAGTATGGTACATGGAAGGAGTAGCAAGCCCAGCAAAACGACTCAACTATTACCCTTCAGTAAGTGAAATATTTTCAGAATTAAGCCGTCAATCTAATCAAGTACTACCCATCCCGACACAAGCCATGAAAACCAACGTCAAATATGTCGAACCTCTGACCGACATGGAACAAGAAGAAGCATATGAAAGTTGGTTGTACATGAACACTTTCAGCTATCAGCCCAAGTCAACTCCTAGCACCAAGATGTTAGCACTCACCTAGACTCCGAACATAGAAGCCGGAGAGCAGTCGAATAGCGATACAGAATCTAACAATCTGGAACATCTTCTGACAGACGATAATATCCAGACAGTAGCAGCCCAAATAGTCACAGCCCGACAGAACCGAATAATATCGACAAAAGGGAAAGGAAAAAGACAAGTAACAATTCAAGAACCATCGATGATAGACGAGATCGAGCTATACGACAGCGCTACCCAAATCCTAGAAGATGCAGCCAAGAATAAACTGCCCGTCGAAGAACAATTTAGAAAGTTCCTAGAAAAAGATAAGTATCCATCTTCCCAAACCATTGTTAAGAAACTCAAAATTTCAGTCGCTCCTGATGTTGATCTAACCATCCAGTCCCCCCCCCTTTCCCCAACTACAGTAGAAGAAGAAAGAAGTCTTTTAGCATTACCTACTCCTCATGTCACAGAAGACACTGCTCTGAGCAAATTCATTGCAAACATTTCGATATTCTGCCCTAACTGGCACAAGATGGTCATCCAACAACCTATTTTTTCCTCTCTGTCTACTGTCCCAGTTAACTTAGCCCTGTCCATCAACATTCAAACAGGAATTTCACCTTTACCATTACCCAACCCATAAATTGTCGGTCACATGACCACCCACCATATCAGAAATCTTGACCCATCAAATCCAATATATGCACAACAAATAGGTGTCTTCACTCCTCTTCTAGTTGAATCACTACCACAACAAATGAGTCCAATTCAAGAAAAAACCGTTAGCGTGGAAAAATCCCAAGTTGTCAGTTCCTAGGTCGAGTCTAGTTTAGTTAGTCCAGATCCCTTCGATAGTACCATTTCACCAAGTCCATTTCCGACATCCACCGACCTACCATCATTCCCAGTAAACCAGTTGAGTTCCCCTGTCAAAGGATCCATGTCTAGCTCAATTTCACAACAACTCAACAAAGAAGCAGACACGACAGAAACAGAGAGAGTCATGGAACCAGTCAAGACTCGAGAAGCTGCAGCCGACACGACAGGACCATCAGAACACACAAATGCTCCAACTACTAATATAAGCAATAGGGAAATCTCTAGCACATCTTCAGCAAATCCACTAACGATCAAAGGACCAGAACATGACAATCCAGTCATGACAACAGCAGTACCCAGTACACACAGTCAAGCAGAACAGGCTGCCATTGGTGCACAAGTAGCCATCGACAATCACCCAGCAAGGACAATCAGAAAATATTCCTTCTATATACTTAGATCAATTTGGAGCTGCTACAAGCTATCAGCCACAATTGGCCTCCCAAGTAGAACTCGATTTACTTGAAGATGCAGTTTTTAGAGCGCAAAGATATCGCCGACAGGAATCAGAAGAGCAGTTACTGCAGCTACAAAACGATCGGGCTACGTTTCTTACTAAGTGTGAAAAATTAGCTCAGCAAGTTATCCCGCTTCCAGCTAGTTCCGACACGACATCACCTCTAGACAAAGCATACCAGTTACTAGAATCTGTCGTGTCGATGTTACAATCTGAGCTTATCAAGAAACAGCAAGATCAGGCTATTGAGGTAGCTTCCCTCATGACAAATCAGTTTACAGCCTTTTCAGAAGCCTCCAAAGCACTCAAGCAGTATGCTCATTAGGCAAAAAAACTTGCCACAGTTCTCAACAATTGGTATGTCTACTATGGTGAGGTATACAAAAATCTTCAGAAAACGCGAGCATTGCTAAGCAAGCTTCATCAACAGCGCTTGACTGCAGATGAAGCCTTTACCAAAGTACTTGATAATCAAATCATCCTGGAGAACAAGCAATTGGAAAAATTAAAAAAACAGGAAATTCAGTGGATGTCACAGGCTCGAGGAGGCCTCAACAAACTTGAAGAAATTCAGCCCAGATTCAATCAGTTACTTGCTACTGCCGACAATACAATTAACACATTTGGTCTCGACATGATCCATTTGCAGGCTACATCCACTCACAACAAGATGGAAAATCTGTCGAAACTCACAACTCTGACTGTCGACATCCAGAATCTGTTACGCACTTGGGAAGAGTTCCAGCATCATCTATCTGTCTCTGCTGAAGTTATAATTCAAGCTTGTCTCCAGATTCCTGATGTTATCGATTCTAGCATTTCTTTGACATAACTATTTCTGTAATTCATTTTTTGTAATTTTGATATCTCCATTTCTTCGAGACAAAGAAAGATTTTGAGGTGGGGGAGATGTTGGAGGGGCCTAGGTCGACCTGTCGACTAGGCCCTCCGCCCGACCACTCTGCAACATATGTCGACTAGTCGTGTGGACTAGTAGGGGCCGGGTCGGTTGGATAAACCGACAGACGGTTATGTAACTGCATCTGCACATATATATATCTAGGTTGGTGAGCCGATAGACAAGTAGAGATTGATTCTATCATATTGTTCTTCTATTGCTGGTTAATACAAAGACTATTCTCTCTATCTGTCTCGTCTCTTGTATCTGTGTCAATGTGTATGCTTGCTTATATTGTGTAATGTATCTATGATAACTATGTGAACCGTGGGATTACAACACTCAGTTAGACTCAGTTTGACATTTGGTTGACTGTTACTTGCGCATTGATGACTCCATTCATGATGATTAGGACTCCTAGTGGTGTATTGTTGACACTCCATTGATGATGATGAGGAATCCTAGTGCAGATAAGCCATGCCCATGCAAGCTAATTCGAATTTCCACCTTGGCATTCGAATCCTCTCCACCATCGTATTATTTATTGTTCATATTATGATTAATGAATTAGTGTGTGATGTTATTATGCTTCTATCCGAGTTCTACTCTATCATAATTATGTTTCTCCTTTACACTACATTGACCACTCTTCTTCTATTTTCTTGCTTAATCTTAATATTTCTTGTGAGGTATACATCAACTCTTAGATTTGAAGTGAGGATTTTCACAACCCCAGCATGTTATTCAAACTCCATTAAATTACTATGAATGGAGGTTTGAGGCCATTATTCTCTTGAAGAGTAAGGGTATTTATAGGATTACTATGGGAACAAAAACTAAACCCAATTGTGCATTGGAGAAAGAAAAATGGTTCAACATGATGGATGAATCATTTGGATTTCTATGTTTCTCAATTTCTCCTGACCTCATATATCACATTGATACTGAAGAATCTGACAATGAAGTCTAAACTAGGCTAGAAGGACTATTTGGATAGTAGGATGAGGCCATGAGTTGGAGAACAAGCTCAATAATTTGAGCCCAAGAACTATCTAATACTTCTATATAGGATTTGAATCATGGTTTTCCATCTTAATGGGAGATGATGCACCGATTCAAATAAACCTTTCAATTAAGTGATCTATTGCACCAATTCAAATAAATCATTCAACTAAGAGAGAAATTGCTATAGATAAAGTTATTATTGATGAATATCACATTTATGTCTCTTCAATTACCTTAGGTAATATTATAGATCCAAATGAAGAAGTAGTTGAAATGGATAAACAGGTAATCATCAGTTTTTTACATGATATTAGAGAACTCACATCAGATCAAGTTATTGGAGATAATGTAGTGGTTCAAATCAATCATTAAATTGAGGGAGAACTTGATATAGATCAAGTTCTTATTAATAAATATATCATTGATGTCTCTTCAATTAATTTAGGAAATATTTAGGATTAAATGCATGTAGAAGTTGTTGACATTGATGAACAAGTTGTTGTAGATTTAGTAGCCAAACCAATTTGGGCATAACATACTCTTCATGCAACATGTGATATAGTTGGATATCCAATAGATATAGGGTGGAGCCACTCACATTCTCAAAGTTCTCCTCATGCGCTCATTCCCTCAAATCCTTTGACACCCATCCATAGTTACATGGTCAATATAGGAGACCCACAGTATTTTTCAAAAGCAACAATAAATCCATATTTGGATACTACCATGAAGGAGGAGTATTAGTATCTCATTAAGAACCAACCTTGGAAGCCATATACCCTACCCCCTGGTAGGATACTTGTATGCAGAAATTCGAAGTATCGATAAAAGTTGGGAGTAGATGGACATGATAAGTAATCATGGCTGAAGATGACTACCAAAATTCCACTCAACACTATCCTCTCTTTTTTTGGGGGGGTGGGCGATGTCCCACTAGGTTTTTCCTCTTTTCCCACTTTTAGAGGATATTTTTATGTACTTGGGTACCTAACATGGCTGCAAATTCTTGGGAACCAATTTTGGTATGCAATAGTTTCACCCAGTTAGGCTTATGGGGGGTGTTAGAGCATATTTACCTTCTCTTTAGCATTAATATCTCACCTAGGAACTTTAGATTTTGGTCTCATGATCCTAATGGTCCATTTTTCCTAATTTGACCCAGTGAGCAATGGGAGCACTTAATCCATATATTTACGAGGTAAATTTGTTGTTTTAATCCAATAAGGGCACATTCCCTAATTTTAGGGTGTTATCCTTGCTTTTAGGATCCAAACTTGCATGTTTGAGTTCCTAAAACCTAATCATATAAATCAAGTAACCTAATTCCATGACTGAAGGAACGATAGTGCCCTTCTCCACTATTTTATCTAATTCATTTCATGCATGATTTATGCATGGATTATACCCCTTCTTTTAGGAAATTAAGCCTCCACTTGTCATCATGGGTTATTTATGATCTAGATAACTCATTATTAAGAGAGTGCATGGATAACTAAGGAATTTGAGCTCTATGTTAATCCCAACTAGGTATCCAATATGCATCGATGAACAATTCGATTTTCCTTCTTTAGGAATTCGAATTTCCTATATGTACAATAATTGCTCACTCTTTTAATTTTGAATAGGAGTTCCATGTTTTGCTCCAATATTTTTCCTTCACTCTCTCTTCTCTTTTTTCCTTTGTAAAATTTATCAGAGTATTGCTTTTCATTATATTTCTAGATCTAATTGTGATCTCTTACAATTGATTACAATATTTTACACCCAAAACCTCAAAGAGATTACATGGGTTCTTAGGCCTTACAAGTTACCACAAGAAGTTTGTGAAAAAATATGGAAAAATTGTTGCTCCCTTAACTTCATTGCTAAGAAAGAATTTGTTTGCATGGAGTAAGGAGGATGAATAGGCATTCTCATCTTTAAATAATTCCATGTGCACCACTCTAGTGTTAACAATATCATATTTTACTAAGACTTTTGTTTTGGAACACAATGTCTTGGACAAAGTTTTTGGAGTGGTTTTGATGCAAGAAGGGAACTCTTTGGCATTCACTAGTAAGAAGTTGTGTCACCATAATTTGGGAAGATCCATATATAAAAATAGATGATGGCCATCCTTCATACAGTTTATACTTGGTGCCCATATCTATATGGAGGCATATTTAGATCAAGATTGACCATCATAGTCTAAATTACTTTCTATAGCAAAGGTTATCATCACTAGAGAAACATAAGTGGGTCACTAAGATGTTGGTATATGATCATGAGATTATATATAATGAGTGTAATGAAAATGCGGTCATTCACGCTTTATCCAATCAATTTGAGAAGGATGAATCACTATTTGACTTATCTTTACCAATTCCAAATTGACTTGAGGAAGTGTGACGAGAATGGTTCGAAAATGGAATTATAATTCAAATCGTCCAAAGGATTCAAGAATATCCCAACCTGATGGAAGGGTATACATGCCAACAACATACATTAAGGTATCAAGGGATCATTATCCTAGTAAATGGTCTACCTTAAATCAAATATTCTTAGAGGAGTTGCATTTATCACCTATAGTGGATCACTCTAGATTTCATAAAACTTATGATAGAGTTAAGTGTTCATTATTTTGGGAGGGCATGAGAAACATACATCTAGAATTTTATAAAGACATGTGACACTTTCCAAAGAAACAAGGGTGATACTGTGAAGACTCTATGGGCATTACAACCATTATCAATCCCAACAAGTATATGGACTGACATCTCTATGGATTTTATACTAGTAGGACTCCCTAGAGTTGGCAACAAATTAAAGATCATGGTGGTAGATAACCATATTTCTAAGTTTTCTCATTTTTTTCTTTATCTCACCCATTTACCCCCTCCTCAATTTCCCAAGTCTTCATGGATTATATTTTTAAGTTACTTGGCATGCCCACTTCCATTGTCTTGGATCAAGACCCCGCATTCACTTTACAATTTTAGCATGAGATATTTAAACTTGAAGGTACCCAATTGAAAAGGAGCTCTATATATCATACCAAAACAGAAGTTGTCAAAAAGTTCTTAGAAACCTATTTAAGACGCTTCACTTCTGAAAATTCACACCAATGAAAAAAATGGCTTCCCCTTGTAGAATGGTAGTACAATACCACTTATCATGGCTCTACCAAAATGATATCATATGAAGTTGTTTATGGCCAAAAACCATTAACATCGATTTCCTATTTATCAGGAACCTCCAAGATCCATGTAGTGGATAACGCACTTCAAACAAGAGAATCCATTTTCTGCACAATTAAGGTAAATTTGGTTATGGCTCAAAATAGAATAAAACAACAAGATGACTAGCATTGCTCGTAGAATTCTTTTTCAAAATGGGATTAGGTGTTTATTCACCTTTAAAGCTGTGAACAAACATCACTCAAAGATAAAATCCTCCAAAAAGTAGCACCAAATTTATGTGGCCCCTTTAACAACATCCAATGCAGTGGACAAGTGGCCTACAAGTTGTTTGTTTGCACCAAGAGTAGCGAGGTTCTCTACAACCCAAAATGGGGGAGATGTTGGCATATAACGTAGCGTTATGTACCAAAAATAAAAATTAATTAAAAAAATCATCTTGGCTCATAAATAAAAAATTAAAACCAACTAAAAAGTAATTCAAAAATACATGTCATAAAATAAAATAAAAATTTAAAACCAAATAAAACATTATTAAAAAAATCCATGATGACTCATAAAATAAAAAAATAAAAACTATCATAGATCCATCTTAAACCCAGATCTATCATGTACAAAGATATGAGGGATATTTTGTCACGTAATGTAGCGTTATGTACCAAATATAAAAAGGAATTAAAAAAAATCATGTCGCCTCATAAAATTAATAAAAAATTAAAACCAAATAAAAGTAATTAAAAATACAAATTAGCTCATAAAATAAAAATTTAAAACCAAATAAAAAATTTATTAAAAAAATCAATGAACTTACCAGAACTTGATAAGAAGAAGGTAGAGATATCCAATTGTAATGTGCAAACGAACTTACCAGAACTTGATGAAGAAGGCTCAATTTGGTTGCAACCAAAAGTAACATTGAATACCAAATGAGCATTAATTTCTCCAATGCATATGCTAAGAAATACTATTCAAATGGAAAGATATGAATCTAAAATATTCCATGTGAGTAGAATATTCCATGTGAGAATTGTCAGGTTATTTATTTGTCATATAATAAACCTTGTATACATTTATTCCTCAATCCACGGCATACAAACTTATGAGCTCTAAACACAATTTGTGTAGGTAAAGTGATGAAGATTGATCTACTTTATTCACAAGGGATCAATAATGTAAAAGTAAGAAGATGAACCTTAAATAATTCAAAAATAGGAAAAGGTGAAGGAACTAATGTATACGGACTCACTTTAATAAATAAGAGACATTCAAGATTTGGACGTTCCTATTCGATAGTCATAGATTGGATATTGAGTATATAAGCTTAAAATAATGTTATATACTATATTTAGATTGTTTGATTATGTATAAGTATGACTTGAATCAAATAGTTTTTACTTATTAAATAATTTATGAACATACTCTATCTCTCAGATATGATGCAAAGTGAATTTATAAAAAACCAAACCAAAATCAGTTATTAGCCTTCATAATATGACTTTATGGACAACTCGAAGCATAGTGTTTCACTCTGAGATTAAGTGTTTATGTACTTTGTAAAATGATTAATACAATATTTCAAAAGATGGCAATTATTGTGTTTTAATGGAAAGTGCATGACAAGAATCTCGTGATGTGAAAGAAGTGTAAGTACATGAATGAAGTTTAAGCTATCATATTTACTAAGTGATCATAAACCAATAATAAAGAGCAAATCCTTAAGCTAGTTTAGAATAGAACAAAGTACAGAAGCTAACTCAAATAATCAAAGCTATTCAATCCTAGACAACTCTATTTTTGCATTCATAGATTTAGTAGATAATTCAACAAGTTTTAATAACTTCACATTCTTCTTGAATCTTATTGATTTATTACAAGTCAATGAATATTGTATGTATCTAATTAGACTAAGATAGAATGATCAGAAATTAAATCTACAACATATTTTAGTTCATTAATTCAAATCTCATTGATAAATTCGTAATATAGTCTTTCATTGGAATAAGCCAACGTTCTTATATCCGAAAGAAATGATTGATTTAATTTTCCAATGAATTCTAAAACGTTGTATGTTTCTGCTAAGAAATCACAAAATTGGAATTTCCTATGTTAAATACATAGATGAATTACTTATACATATTCTCTACTTATGAAGACAACAAGCAATATATGGAAACATAACTAATAAAAAATAAACGATTTAAGCCACTTCAACAATGAATTGTTGTTATGTTTGCTTGGATTCATGTGCTGAAGTGGCAACAATTGGGACGACCTGTCACAGTGCAGGGGATGTTTTTTGGTCGTGATGTTGTACCATTGCAGAGGTTGTCGTTCCATACTAGGCCAATCGACTATGGCCGAATTGTAGACTGGTGTTGACCCTTGACGAACACACTGCCCCTACTTTGCATCCCTCTCATTTTTAGAGATACCTTCAGATGATGAACAAGCCGAGGAAGTGTCATTGCAGATCCAATATGATGATACTCAAAGTATCAGTGGAACGAATTTAGAATGAAACTAGGGTGAAATTTATCAGTTGTTCAACCATGAATATTACCAAAGAATCGGTATCAAAGAGGTATTTATTTACCAAAACATCAAAATTTCTAGACTCGACAAGGTAGTAGCAAGAGCCGAATTGTTCCCTTGTGCAAAGGTGATAGGTTGGATTCTACCTTAGATTGATGCTTCAACTCGTATGGTGATAGATGATTCAGGAAAAGGCATCGCCTCATTTCAACCAACACATCTAGCGAAGGCCTACCAACTTCCAACAGTATAAGTTTACCTAACTAAGGAATGGATTGGAAACTTGCAGCTCGATTATCATGAATTCATAAAAATGGCGTGGTTTCCTGGAAAGCAGTTCCACCAGAAGGAGAATGGAGAGTATGAAACTAAGTTGCTCAAGTCTCCTTATATAGTCGTTGCAACTCTTATGAGCCAGATATACAGGATGGCCAAGGAAACTCACTTTAATATTAGTTGGAACCCATTGATACACCATGTCACAATGTGGGATGTCCAGTTCAATTGGGAGGACATCATTTATGCAAACATTGAAGAGTCCATCATAAGGGTGCAAGCTAACATCCTGGCCAACAAAGAAGAATTTCACATGTCCTCATATATGATAGATTGTATTTGCATCCTTCATCACTTTCCTGGTATGGGATGGTAGTAAAACCCAAATGAGATGCCTATACATGTGTGCTACCAGGTGTTGTGGGTACATAAACATGCTAGTTACTACCAATATACTTGCAAGGAGTTTATCATTCCCCTGTACAAGATCATATATGGAAATTCATTGAACTGCATGTCATATGACGCTATCTAAATGGTGACCCATCTAGACGATTGGTACCTAACATATGAGGGTACGTATTTGTTAATTTACAGTGGATCCAAACCTCTATTCTTGTACCCTAAGTACGTCACTGACTACATGGTTCTTAAGGAAATCGTATGACAGACTTTCATAAACGGTATCGAGAATTTACTAATAGAAATAAGAAAGCATCCGCGCCTCCCTTTCATGTATCGATTGGGGGATACAAAATGTCTAAAGTAAAGGAAGTGGCTAAGTGGTATGGAGGTTTTGAATCCTTTCGCTTTGGTGAAAAGGTCTTTATTAGGAATGATAGTGACCAAAAGGTATCTAATCACTGCGCGGCTATCAAGATACCTTACGCTTACACCAATCAATTCTATGCTGATGAAGAAGTGTATCATAGAGAAAACAATTTTGAAGAATTGGATCAAAGGAGAAGAAAGGGAAGAGTGCTAAAGATGTAGGCACCAACAAACAAACATGAGGGACAGTTGAGGAGGAGCAACAAAAGATGTCACAAGAGGATGCTCGAAAGAAATAGGAATTAGCATCTTTTCTAGAGTAGACGAACAAGAAAATACAAGATGAAGAATGGACTAAAAAGGATCAGGGTGGAGAACAAGAGAGAAGATCATGGAAGAAGAAAGGAGGAAAAAAAAGTTGCTCAAGTAGCAAGAGGAAAATCATGTAGGAGAAGAACAAAGGCTGCAGGAAGAACTCAAGAGAAAAGAACAGGAAGAAGCATAGAAGAATGCCATGGGACAACAGGAAGAACATGTGAAGGAGACTCAAGGTGGTAGTCCCCACGATATGGACATCGACTAGATTGATACAGTCACAGAGGTCATGCTTATTGGAGGTCATTTTCCCTTCAATTATTTTGGACTTACCATGTACAGCCATCATAAGAACATGTTGTATCCAAACTGGAGACTATAATCTATGATCCCAAAGGAAAGAAGATCTTTAAAAGGACTAAAAAAAGACTCAAGATGTCCAAGAGACCAAATCTCATCACCGCCCAAGAAGTACCATTACTCAAAGGAACAGATAAAGAACTAGTACTGATTTCTTGTGCAGGTGTAGCTACCACTATGGGAAGTAAAGACAATATCTGAAAGTTGCTGCAATATGTCAAAAATGGCAAAATGAAGATCAACAAATCGAAGGGTATCCTCTTACAAGCTAGGAATGAAGAAGTTGATTTGAAACATCAGCGAGACACCATGGAGGTCGAAAAGTGGAATGCATCAGGCCTGGCCTGGATCTTGCAAGCATAAAATGATGCTCTAACCACCCAGGTTGAAGCACTCGAAGCATAAAAGGTATCAATGAGTACACAAATCAAATAGATGCAAGAGAAATAAAATAAGTTGGAAAAACGTATTGAGCTCTTGACAATGGGAATTTGGGTTTTAGAATGTCAAGTAGCAACTCTGCAGCAAGAAAATGACTCGTTAACAACATAACTAAATGCGCCCAGGGAAGAGAGACAGAGTCTAGCTGAGTTTCACAGTTGTGCAACCACCCTTCATTCACAAGAGTTGGTCATAGAGAAACTATATGAAGTACATAAAATTGTAGCTAAAATCAATTCAGTTTCAGAATCATCTCGAGAAAGAGAACTCAAGGTAACAACTACAAAGGACAAGTTGTAAGGTGTAGCAGCCTGACATAAAACGAATGCCAAAATACTTCCCAATTTGCCCAAAAGAACACTGAAAGACATGCAACTTGATTATTCGATGTTGGAAAGTTGCCAAATGGTAGGATAAACATTGCAAAGGGAAGTTGACACATCACTGGAGAAGTGAAAAAATGTACATCATACCATATTAAGGTCCTTTGAGCGATGTCACTTGCCTAACCCATGCACCTTCGAAGACCTTATCCCATGGGAGTAGCATTTATCGTAATTAAGGACCATCAAAGAAGAGGATTTAGTAGAAATATGGGATGTTAATCAAGTCACTGAGCAAACTCTCAAGGAACAGATTGATACACCCACTCTCATCCTTCAATATATGGCCACAGGACACGACTCAGCTTCCAAAGGGTTAATCACATTGTCTAACGAATCTGTCCTCCATGAAGTTGCATTATGGTTATTAATGCCTCAGCAATTGAATGTTATATTTTATGATTGTGAACTTTGGAATGAATATATTCAATCCCAAGGAAATGACCCCTCTTAATTGTAATTTAAATTGATTTTCTTTAAAGCAAATGTAAATATGTAAGTGACATGTGTAGTGGGAACTCAAGAAGTGTAGCTATCTCGATAGAATTCGAAGAGTGACTTAGGGATGAGTTGTTTTTTGTAAAAGAATATAAGAGAGGGAGCAAACAAAAGGACTTTTGGGCCTAAAGAATTTTGGCTACTCATTCTATATGAACTATTTCAGAAGATGAATAGACAATTGTTGGACTCAAAATTGGAATTGGAAGCTTTGTTTATTGTATGGATGGATGTTGTGGAACTAATTTCAGGATTTCCTATGTTGCGCATGTAGTAAGGTTGTTGAGTTTACCTATTGGATCACTCTGATGTTTCTTTTCTATTTATTGTGTATGTAATGAATGTGATGAATGCGGTTTCCTTTTTCTTTCTATGAGTTGTGAATGTAAACTGGTTTTATTGTATAGTTATCTCAGTATTTAACTTCATGTTGTAGCTGTGATATATTTTATGTTCGGGGTGGTTATCTGTTGTTAAAATGTATCCTGCTTCATTCACGACCCGATCTTTATAACCTTTTCTCCTTGCAATGATAGATTAGTTTAGTTTAGCTTGCATTTTATATTAGAGCATTATGCATCTCATTTAAAAATAACGAAAAAACCCTAAATGGTGGACCAAGCCGCAACTGGTAAAAGTGTCAACCAGTGAACGGTAAACAGACCAAATTCTAGAATGGTTCACTATTCCAAATGGTAATAAGTATAATTGGGATTTCTCACCAGGGTGTACCCCTACTATCAACACAAATAATTTTCCAGGCATCAACAAGGTGGTGATATACCAAACAATGAACCTTGGTACCAAAAGTGAACTATCGGTACCTGAAGGGAACTGAGATACTTTTTCATTGGAAAAAATAATTTAAAATCAAATTTAATCTATTAAAAACATAAGAAATAATATAAATAACAACATTTTAGCTCCTTATGTTTGTTAAAAGTATTTATTCTTAAAAATGTGGAAATATAGGTTGATATAGGTGGTATCCAGGCACGTGAATGGGGAAAAATGGTAAATATGCATCTAAATAATGACAAAATGGGAGGCCAACAACCCCCCCACACCTAAGTATTTGCATGTCCTCATGAAAGAGAAATATCAAAACTTGACCAAAACTGTAACTCCAAGATTTCCTATCAAATCCCAACAGTGCTAATTAAGATGTTGAGATCATTACTTTTCATGTGACTTTTGTCTATGAGCCTCCTCTTCAATACATTTTTATAGACAATATGCTTTTTATCCTCCTTAGAACATTGTTTTTCCAACCTGTACAACTTCTTGTTCATGGAGACCAATTTTTCAGTTTCATGTTGAAGCTTGAAACTTTGTGTCTTCAATTTTTCATTTTCTTCCTTAATGACCCTATTCAAAAGAGTGTTGATGCCTCAGGGGTGCAGGGTAAGTGCAAGGTGCTGGAATGAGTTCCAAGGCACACAACAGGGGATGAAAACCCAGCCAAAGGCTTCGAAAGACCCTGCACAAGGGCAATTCTATCCTCTAGCTGTTTGGTGTGGTGATCACCCACGGATATTTGGCCTCCGCTGGCTCTCTATGAGTAAAAGATTTGATCAATAAGATCAGTTTCCCAATTTAGGGAAACAAAGGTATGGAAAAGATGTTAGCAATTCTAAATTAGCCTATTTGGGAAAAGAACCTAATCTTAAGTTAGATCTATCCTAAAATGAAAAGCTTGGTGTTTATGCAGATCAACCTTGAGGTGTAAGAGGAAAAACAGTCTATCACCCTTAACAGAAATGCCTTTAGATGAGATATTTGCTAACTTAGATTATGATTTATTTAATGAAAATTAAACAAAATAATCCAAGCATAAAGACCATCAAGATATAACATGTTATCCTTTTGTTGATTGAAAAATCAACAATGATAAAATATATATATATATATATATATATGTGATCAATTGCAGAAATCGATAAAGAAAGTATTTAATCAAAGAAATTTAATCAAATATTTTCATACACACATCAGTTATACAGAAAAACCAATATAACAGATCTATGTATTTATTATATATTCAACAAGAGATCATATGCATAAAGGATGATAATCTGGAACATAAAATCAGAAATCCTTAAAGAAATTTAAGTGATAATCAGAAGATGGATCCGAAGACAACATTATTGTATTAAGATGCCTTGTACCAAAATTACAATGACTCTGACCACATAGTATCTACAGTCTTATCTCCTGTTGAATTACAATTCCAAATCTTTCCTCCCTCTTACTAAGGGAAACATTCCTCCTTATATACTAAATTTACATAAGAGTTCCAAAAGGAGAAATTCTACAAAATAGGGATTACAAAATCGGATCTAACCATCGATCCAAGAAATATTGCTATTTTTAAGCTTAAAAGGTTTTCCACCACCTTTCACAAAAGAAAGACTTGTTCTTTAATCAGATAAGGTCTCATGGCACCATAAAAATTCAATCACAGATTGTTCACTATCATCGACAGGTGGTGTGGCTTGTAGAGCATCTGCTATAGGAAATTCAGGGTCGGGGAACCCACTGTCAAAACAGAGAAATCCATTAGAGGATTTACTTCAGGAACGATAGCCGGCACGTCAGGTTTTTCATTGATTATAAAGTCATGTATAACATCAGTATCAAGATCAGTTGATTCCTCCAGAATTTCCTTCCTTTGCTCTTCGAGGGTTTTGCATATAGGCAGACAAAGTTTCGAAGTCTTCTTCACTACTACTACTGCTAAGATCAGGAACACTTGCATCAAACGGTGGTGACAACATTTCTTGATACAACAAGGGGTAGAGTTCTTCATTTTCAACTTGACCATTAGAAAATTCACCATCTACATGAATATTAATCATTGACTGTGATTAACTGGAGCAGGATACGGAATCGGGTTCAAGTATTTTCATAAAGTTCTTATTCAAAGATCCCGCAAGCCGAAACCCGAAAGTACGGATTTGTGGGTTGCGGGTATGCAAAATGGAAGTAAAAAAAGATTTCCGAAAGTTGAAAACCCACTATGCAGGTGGCGGGATTCGGAGCATTAAACTGTGAAGCGAAATAACTATCCCGAAAGCCGCATCCTAAAATTATTTGTTGCAGATTTCGGGAGTACACACCAAATAAACAAAAAAATCACAATCCCGAAAGCCGAATGCCGCCATTGCGGGGTTCGGGTTTCGGGGTAATTATTTCTCAATCTTATTACAAAATGATTCCGCAACCCGCAGCCGTCAGGTTGCGGGTTTCGGAATTACCAAAACCAAAACTTAAAAAACAATAGTCCCGCAACCCGCACCTGTTGGGTTGCGGGTTTTGGGTTCTCCAAATGTCGGATTTTGGGATGATGATAACAGTCAACAAAATACTCAAAATTTTGGCTCTTTTCAGACCGAAACACTTTGGAAGAAATAATCAAACCCTTACAAACAAGCAGACCAAAAGCATGGGTGAAGAATTTTGGAGATAAAATCAAAATCTAAAATTTTCAAGATGACTCACCCAAACACCTTTGCATTTATTAAAATTGGGGGCTCTCGTGCTTAGCTAAGCATGGGATCTGTTGTGGCTACAAAAAATGGCGACCGGATGGGAAGAACTAGTTATCTCTGCAATCAAATCCATCTAAAGACAACATGTCAATCAACCGATTTCTTGAAACTCAATTCAAACAAGATACTCAAAAGATAACAACCAACAAACAATGAACATGAAAATGGATAGATCTCAACAATGACCATTTTAAAGATAACACTCATCCGATAAGGAGATTTAGAGAGTAATACCAAATCTTTACCATGATGTAATCATTGAAAACCAGTTTGTGTTGAACCTGGGCATAGTCTTAGAAATGCTCATGGATATCCTAATTACAGATCCCCTTGGTTTATTAATTATATGTATATTCAGTGATCCTCTATGGATTATATATATTCTTCTTTATCTTTTCTTTTGCCTTTTCTTTCTCTCTTTTTTTATTTTTTTTATTTTGTCCCCTTTTTTTTATTATTATTTTTTTATTTTATACATAAAACCTTGTTGATATGAGACCACTGTACTGACTTGGTGATCAGATGAAACAATGGCATTCACAAGCCTGATCTGGAAACTGGTCAAGCTAGCTCGATGACGAGACTCCTTGTCTTCCGGTTGTAAAACCAAAAGAAATTATCATGGCTTGGTGACCATATTGTGATAACTCTAGTCCAAGATCAAACCCATGATCATAGCAGGGTTGGCTTGTGATAAGACCCCCTTGTTCTTGTATACAACAAAAATACCATGAAAAACAAAACAATTTATTTTAGCATAAGCTACAAGGCATTACCATGGCTTGGTGACCATATAGTGATAATGTTACTCACCAGTGCTTTGTGGATCATGAATGGACCGACCTGTAATAGGATCTTCCACCTTCCAGCAAAACTGAAAGTCATCTTCCAAGTGTGGTGGCTTGATGTGAAGATGTCATTCCACTTTAAACACCTTTGAACCTAATGGGCTGGCTTGATAACAAGACCACTCAACTTGTAACTTATAATTTTAAACAAAATTCATATTCAAAGTGATTGTAAAAGGATCCATGAGCAATCGGAACTGGTCAGGTTATTATGATATGCCGTTCAACCATGAAACACCAGATAGAGAAATGATGACCATCCTCCATACCTCAATTACACAAATAAAGCATGGTGAAAGATAATGATCAAAGTGAAAAGTATCCAAAGGCACTGCACTTATTTGACTGTTTATTCTTCAGAGCAAATTCTAATCAAAAGCCAGAAAGTAAGATTGATAACGATGCTGAAACTTCAGAAGAAATTGTTGCTAAGAAAAGTGATTATAAGCCATTACCACAAGTGTGAAGCCTTATTAATGAAAACCAAAAGAAAACAAGAAAACCAATCAAAATGTCAATGCAATAAAACAAATTATTGAAAAACAAACCACACCTATGTACAAGTGCACCAGATTGTTCAAACAAAATACTTTTTGAGAAGAGACACATTCACTGGGAAGGTGTCTACAACTCCCTCTAGCGTCTGTAATCGAATAGTGTTGGGACCAATCTTTTCTGTAATAATGAAAGGTCCTAGCCAAAGGCGCTTAAACTTGGTGTACTGATTCTTATCTTTACGTTGCTTATCCCACCTTAGAACCAGGTCACCAATAAAGAATCCATAAAAAATTAAACTAACATGTGCAGTTATAAAATTAAGAAGACTCTTTTACTCCTTTTCACATCAGGAAAGAATAAAAACTTATGCACCTTTATGAAAATATTGTCTCAAAACGCTTCATGATAAAGTCATTATAGTTTAGAAAATGAAGATATAACTTGAACATGAATGTTTTAATGTAAATCCAATGATAAACAAGAGCATGAGTAATGAAAAGTAACAATAGATAAAAATACTTCCCTGAACGCCTTTGATGAAGCCTCGATTTTAGTTTTTGAAATTGATGTATCACCACAACTGCTTTATTGACAAAAATTTAAACCAAAATTAACTAACTTATCCCTAAATCCTACTTGCTGAAAATCACCAAACTAAGTGAAGTCATATTTCCAATGTAACCATTTATGTAACTTGAAACCTGCAAAAGGAAACAAGTTATGTATTAGTATTGGAAATAGCAATACTTCAAATGGAAACATAGGACAAATCAAATCAATTTTCTTATGTACAAAGAATGAAGTATGACATGGAAACTTTTTGATAAAAGATTCTTCCAACCAACCCGAAACTAGATCATAAAAATCATGTTGGAAGTGATATGATGCCTGTAATGCATTCATAGAGAAAATTGATATCTCATGAGGACCATAACTAAAATGAATCTTATTAGGAATATGATTAAAAAATTGCGAAAGGGATTGGGTGGAAAATGAATTCTTTAAGACAATATCATCGTTAATAAATTGGAAAGTAACAAAATGACAATTTGGTATTACCTTGAAATTGATCACCTCATTTTGTCCTTCAATTTGAAGCTTAGAATTCATGACATCAAATCCAGATGTAGTCATCATGTTGCAAAATGGACCAATATCTAATACAACATGAGAAAATATTGTATCCCTTTCCATTTTACAAACTAAATCATAATCCTTAATGACATGAGATGAAATAGATGAAGATGCATTTATTGCATGAGTAATAGTAATAAGGTTATTATTATCCTCTTCGTAACAATTTAGAGATAAACCAGATTGAATAAAAATATGTCCCTCATTCTTAAAAGACTTTCTCTATATCCTATCAAAATCTGACCATAACATAGTATTAGTTTGCAATATATGATCATAAAAAAGATTTGGATACAAAGGGAAATAGGTTTCAAAATGTAAAAAATTGAATGCTTCCATATTGATAAAATTGCTTTCATTAATAGTTTCAAGAGAAGCATAATCAGTAAAAATCTGATCTAACAATGAATTTTGTGAAAGAATGAGGGGACCCGATTGATTATGAGAAGAAGATAATGTAATATCACTAATAGAATCATCATTAGCACATTCAATTGAAGGATCTAGAATCTTTAATTCTTCTTCCACTGTATCATCTATAACAAGAGTTTTGGGATCATGACTTGATATGAGAGTTGAATTGCAATCCTTATTCTTTTGTCCCTAGACCTGTGTATCAAAAAATCTTAACTCTTGTTCATGCACAACAATTTCATTATTTTGAGTGGAATTAACGGGATTAGATCCTAAATCAACATTGAATGATGAACTAAGATAATTATCAATATGCATGTCATTAATTTCAGATTTATCATTCTTTTCCAAATCAAGTATATCAGAGAGAGAATTAAGATGGACAAACCAATCAATTGTGTCTTTTTCAGAAAGTTGGTGCCTCTCATGAAACCTGCAACATATTACCATAAATCTAGAGAAGAAGTCATCAAGAGATTCATCTTTGCATCTACGAAGATTTTCTAATTCAAAGCCAAGTTTTCTGTAACTATAATTCTCATGAGCACTAAGAAATAACTCTGTGAATTGTTTCCATGAATGAATAGATTTAGTTGGTAGAAATTCATACCAACTCTGAATTCTTCATTTGAAAGTAGTGGTAAAATTTCTGCATCTCTCATTCTCATTAGATAAATTTCTAAAATCACAAAAGTAATTAAATTCATAAAGTTGATGAGATGCAGAGATCTTACCTTCTCCATTGAAGCTCAATCATTGCAAGAAATTAGCTGTCTCTCTAGAAATACTTCCAGTATGGCTAGGAAAACCGAAAGCATGATCTAGAACAGTGATATGAGCCATTTTAAAAAAGAAAACAGATCAAAGGGCTTACTTGCTGGTTGGCCCTCCTTCTAGCGCCATTTGTTGATGCCTCGGGGGTGCAGGGTAAGTGAAAGGTGTTGGAATGAGTTCCAAGGCACACAACAGGGGATGAAAACCCAACCAAAGGCTTCGAAAGACCCTGCGCAAGGGTAATTCTATCCTCGATCTGTTTGGTGTGGTCATCACCCACGCATATTTGGCCTCCGCTGGCACTCTATGAGTAAAAGATTTGATCAATAAGATCAGTTTCCCAATTTAGGGAAACAAAGGTATGGAAAAGCTGTTAGCAATTCTAAATTAGCCTATTTGGGAAAAGAACCTAATCTTAAGTTAGATCTATCCTAAAATTAAAAGCTTGGTGTTTATGCAGATCAACCTTGAGGTGTAAGAGAACAAACAGTCTATCACCCTTAACAGAAATGCCTTTAGATGAGATATTTGCTGACTTAGATTATGATTTATTTAATGCAAAATAATCCAAGCTTAAAGACCATCACGATATAACCTATTATCCTTTTGTTGATTGAAAAATCAACAATGATAAAATATATATATATATATGTGATCAATTGCAGAAATCGATAAAGAAAGTATTTAATCAAATATTTTCATACACACATCAGTTATACAGAAAAACCAATACAACAGATCTATGTATTCATTATATATTCAACAAGAGATCATATGCATAACGGATGATAATCTGGAACATAAAATCAGAAATCCTTAAAGAAATTTAAGTGGTAATCAGAAGATGGATCCGAAGACAACATTACTATATTAAGATGCCATGTACCAAAATTACAATGACTCTGACCACAGTTTATCTTCAGTCTTATCTCCTGCTGAATTACAATTCCAAATCTTTCCCCCCTCTTACTAAGGGAAACATGCCTCCTTATATACTAAATTTACATAAGAGTTCCAAAAGGAGAAATTCTACAAAATAGGGATTACAAAATCGGATCTAACTATCGATCCAAGAAATCTTGCTATTTTTAAGCTTAAAATGTTTTCCACCACCTTTCACAAAAGAAATACTTGTTCTTTAATCAGATAAGGTCTCGTGATACCATAAAAATTCAATCACATATTGTTCACTATCATCGACAGGTGGTGTGGCTTGCAGAGCATCTGCTGTAGGAAATTCAAGGTCGGGGAACCCACTGTCAAAACAGAGAAATCCATTAGAGGATCTA
Organism: Larix kaempferi; assembly: GCA_027924585.1. NCBI lineage: Eukaryota > Viridiplantae > Streptophyta > Pinopsida > Pinales > Pinaceae > Larix > Larix kaempferi. Next base: position 6,335,200 of record BSBM01001163.1, on the reverse strand, counting down.
CTTCAGGAATGGTAGCCGGCATGCCAAGTTTTTCATTGATTATAAAGTCCTATATAACATCAATATTGAGATCAGTTGATTCCTCCAGAATTTCCTTCCTTTGCTCTTCGGGGTTTTGCATATAGGCAGACAAAGTTTCGAAGTCTTCTTCACTACTACCACTGCTAAGATCAGGAACACCTGCATCAAACAGTGGTGACAACATTTCTTGATACAACAACGGGTAGATTTCTTCATTTTCAACCTGACCATTAGAAAATTCACCATCTGCATGAATATTACTCATTGATTGAGATTAACTGGAGCAAGATGCGGAATCGAGTTCAAGTATTTTCATGAATTTCTTATTCAAAGATCCCGCAAGCCGAAACCCGAAAGTACGGATTTGCGGGTTGCGGGTATGCAAAATGGAAGTAAAAAAAGATTTCCAAAAGCCGAAAACCCACTATGCGGGTGGCGGGCTTCAGAGCATTAAACTATGAAGCGAAATAACATCCCAAAAGCCGCATCCAAAAATTACGGGTTGCAGATTTTGGGAGTACACACCAAATAAACAAAAAAATCACAATCCCGAAAGCTGAATGCCGCCATTGCGGGGTTCGTGTTTCGGGGTAATTATTTCTCAGTCTTATTACAGAATGATTCCGCAACCCGCAGCTGTCGGGTTGTGGGTTTCGCAAATACCAAAACCAAAACTTAAAAAACAACAGTCCCGCAACCCGCACCTGTCAGGTTGCGGGTTTCAGGTTCTCCAAATGTCGGGTTTCAGGATGATGATAACAGTCAACAAAATACTCAAAATTTTGTCTCTTTTCAGACTAAAACACTTTGGAAGAAATAATCAAACCCTTACAAAAAAGTAGACCAAAATCATGGGTGAAGAATTTTAGAGGTAAAATCAAAATCTAAAATTTTCAAGATGACTCACCCAAACACCTTTGCGTTTATTAAAATTGGGGGATCACGTGCTTAGCTAAGCATGGGATCTGTTGTGGCTACAACAAAGAGTAAACTTGTGAATTTAATCTTTTAACTCCTTATTATCTCTCTTCAACTTTCCAATTCCTGGATGAACCACCGAACTCAATGAGGCTACCTGTGGATCATGTTCTTCTTGTATTAAATCATCATATTGGGATTCAAACACTAGAGGATAATTTTCAACAAAGTTATAGTTATTTGACTGAGGAAGTATAGGGATTTCTAGAGTTTGTCATGTCCCAAATTTTGCATTGGGTCACAATAGCCTAATCCCATTGGTCATATTCATGAGAGTTTGTCAAATTGATGCTAAGGGTCAAAATATTGCCTAGGAGGAAAATTACTAGTTTCCTAGGTTGAGGGTGGAAGCTTTGGGATTTAACATAAGGATTATAATAAATTATGTTTGCACATTAGAATGGCATAAATATTTCATAAAGGAGTTAAATAAATATATACAAGTGAAAATCAAAGTGGCATTTGATCATGAAGACACATGGAGGAAGTGGGACCCACATATGGATAGATTTCCCCCTACACTTGGCATCATTCTCTCACCAATTCGAATTCAAGGTGAATGGTAACATACTTGGGGGAGTTCAAAAGGTATTATTCATGGCATGACTCATCCAAGGTCGAAATGTAGAGGAAGAGTAACTCCTATGGAAGAGGAAGAGGCAATTTGGAGCTAGTGGGACACTTGGGCTAGATTCCCTAGCTCTATGACAACAATGATGAAGATGCTATGAAACCTATGACACAAATAAGACCTGAAGGCTGACATATGACATATATTACATGTCAGGGATAAAACTAGCCTCCAAGAGGGCACTCAAGGGATTTGGGGAAGCTAAGATGCTTCCACATGTGATTTGGTGGAAGTGGGAGACTAGGAATTGTTGTACAAGTGGCATTCTTTGGAATCTCTTCCAAACTTGAGTTGGAATGCATATATTGGAAGGAATTCGACCCATAGAGAGCTTGTAAACTTTATAAATGTCAAGAACAAAGAATGAAGACATATTTTTATTATTTGATAAATTTACAATTGCATTTGTGAAGAGGGGGAGCTAGTGGATGACTAGTTTCTTGCCTTAGCCAATTTCGAGGGTGAAAGATTCCCATCCAAGTTGGTAATTGGAAAGGCCATTCAGACCTTTAATTTGGAGCTTTAATGGAGTATTTATTTGTAGGTGTAAGCTACATGGAATCTCATTGTTTCTTCTAGTGCAGCTCACTCCTTCAACCATTTTTAGTTTTCATGGCATATTCTTGATCCTTGAGGGAGGGAATTTTTGGTGAGATCTTGTACTCTTTGGGAGATCTTATAATGATCCATTTCTGTTTTAATATGATTAATATACTCTTTTATTCATTTTCAAAAATTTTCAAGTCTAAATACCAAGTGGTTATATGTAAAATTGATTATTAATGAGCAAACAATGACCACTCCCCCACTAGATTGATGTATGCCAATGTATTGATGATGATTTCGAATGGAAGAATGTTTCTCTAATATATTTATTATGTATGGAATTCCATTGATGAGTATTAAAATTTTCATGTTCAACACTTAATAATTTGGAGCCACCTTGCTTAGTTTTATTTTATTTGAAGGAGATTTAATGCTATTTCCCCCAAGGTCGAACTAGTGATTTTGTAGCTGTTTGGGAGAGGGTTATAACTAGATTAATAAATTGAATAATGATTCACACAAGACATTAATATTTTACCTTATACATCCCTTTCCTCTATTCATAAATTCGATTGGGTTTGGGATCATTTGGAGAGTAATATTCAGCATTTAGCCTGGGGGGATTGGAACCCCAAATTACTAGTAAAACTCCCATCTTGGCCAGAAGTTTAAATAAGTTTGCAGAAGTATTTTGACAGTCATAAATCATCCCTGAACATCATAATCAAGTACAAATATCATTCATACACCTTCACTGAATATTTGGAGGCATTTGGAGGCATTTGGAGCCAATTGGAGACCTAGAGACCAATACTAGTCAAAGGGAAATTACTAGTAAAGTACCCTACATTGGCCAGAATTGAAAGAGGATTTGTAGAAGTATTTTAAAGGTCCAAAAGCACCCTTGAAACACATATTTTTGTTCTAACATCATCCATATACCTCCTCAGAATATTTGGGAGCATTTGGGGCAAATTGGAGACCTAGGCATCAAAACTAGTCAAAGGTCGAATTTGGGGAAAAAGAGAAAAATTGGTCATTTTAATAAAATTCTTAAAAAGGGATATTACAGACTTAAACATTCATCTTATTTTTTATTTTTACAAGGTGTATGAATATCATAGGGTTTTCGTATATCGTCCTCCTCTTCTTCTAAATTAATAATAATATGCTTGGGAAACTGATGTGGAGTAATAGGAGCTTAATTTTGATCAACGCATACATTTCTTGGCTACATCATGCTCCTAGTCATTCATCGAGCCACCAACTTCTCTAAGGGAGGATCCCCTTATTTCCTTGCCAATTTTATCTTTTCTTGTCCTTTGTGATTTACAAATGAAACTCTTGGCTCCAATAAAGACGAGCTTTTCATTGTCAATATTATCAACATCAAATACTGCATGGTATTCTACCACCACTTCACTAACCTTCTATGGACTATCCTCTTCTATAAATTATACAGGTTGTTCCACAGGACCCTCTGCCGCCAATTCACTGGGATACTAATCTATACTCCTAGATAGAAAATCATCCCAAGTGTTGTTCTTACTATTTAATTCCACCAATCAACATTTTAACTAAGTTGTGATGGTAGACACTTTTGTGAGGATTTTTAGTATTGATCTTAACCTTCTTAGCCATTTTGTATAGGCTCTTCCATATATAATATGGAAAATTTAACTACAAACCAGATTCAAAATGCAGCAAATTTTTAATATGGTATAGGAACATAAGAGAATTCCATTCTTTGAAAGCAAGATGATATTTTAGAAGAATTACCAAAGTTTTTATGCATTCATCCTTGATCCAACTTCGTGGTATCCCCTTAGACCAACCATCATTTTGAAATTCCATCGTCAAAAAGTAGTTACAGGTATGGCGCTCTACTAGTTTATTTTTAAACCATCTTTCTCCTTCTCTTGTCAAGCCAATAATCAAGCCAATAAGCTTTCAGAAACCTCCATCACCAAATATCCTATGCAAGAAGTTTAACCATTAAAACTCATAGCAAACTAAAGAGTTTCCCAATAATAAAAAACCTAAAACTTGACAAATAAGGAATGCCACCCAGCAGCTCGAAACATTTCTCAACAGGAATTATACTTCGGGAGGGCTTGTAGGGCATACATGAACACTGGTTCATGTCGATGGACTACCATGTTTGAAAAATCACAATTTCTAGGAAGATAAGAAATCAACCCTGATATTTCAAATGAGGAGTTACCAATTGAAATGAAAAATGATTTGAATGGTTATGGTTTTAATGAACCATACATGATTTCATAATCAACTCATTTCTAATTGCTTCGATGATTCGAAATGAGTTTTTAAGTTGTCATATCTATAAAAGCATCATGGATTATTAAGGAAATGAAATATCTTGGTGTCCTTTACCCTCCTAAACTCCATAGGTAATATGGTAGTCTCTACAAAATACCATGTAGACCCAAGAGTCCAAAAAGGTATATATACAATACCCTACTCTTGCGAAAGAGTCTACATTGGAGAAACTGGGAGATATGTGTGAACCCATCTAAAAGAACATGCGGTGGATGTGCTAAAAGATAGATCTACCAAATCCACCTTGGAAGAACATGCACACAATTTCTCCCATCACATTTGTATAGAATATGCCAAATTAATTATGAGGGAATATCATCATCTAAAGAGAAAAGTAAAAGAGGCAATGGAAATAGAAAAGTGGAAGAATACACTAACCGAGACGAAGGATTGAGATTAAACAATACATGGAAACCCATAATCAATCATTTGTGCATAAATACCTAAAGTTCTAGCCGACATGAAGAAGAAACCATTTAATTAGTATTTATGATTTCTCTCTTGGAATTAAATGCACCACCTCATTATTTGCGATGTTTTCCCCTAATGATGGACTCACTTGGAAGTCCGAAACATTGGGTAAAAACTAATTAACATATTTTATTTTTCCATTTCATTATAGAGATTGCTTGAAAAGAATAATAGGTAAACCGAGGCTTATGCGTGACAGCTTAAGATTAGTAATGGAGTGGTCAAACTCTAACATATGATAGGACCTAATAAATCATGGTCATAGTGGTAAGTATATCATGATAACATAAGGTATAACACAATAATGAATTGGTAAAATATGATAATGCAAGGTAAATAATGAATTGGTAAAATATGATAATGCAAGGTATGTGAAATTAGGAAGGACTAAGGATATATAAACATAAGATAATTTTAACAAGATTAGGATATGTTTCATATTACTAATCTTTCCTTTTCCTCTAATAAATCAAAAAGGAATATAAAAAACTATTACCTCAAAATTTACTCAGTCACCAATACTTACAAACACGAAAACTGAATCTAAACATGTACATGAAATTTGAGGCTGTGAAGATCATTGAACATGCTCATAATTTGATGTGAATGAATGAAATCCAAGGTTGACCAAGAGCATATGAAGTGCATATGATGTGAGAACAAACTTATGGACTACAAAAAATTGAGATTTAAAAACTTTTCCATCATCCATACTTCTTCAAGTGATGAAAAACACCAAAAATGCACCTATAGGATTTCTGGTACCCTCTATACAATTCAGGTACCAGAAGTACACGAAACTCTGAAAATTGAACCAATGTTTCTTTTAAAGAAAGATGAAGATGATATAGTAGAAATTAGTGTTGATAGAGATTTTATGAATGCTATGCTAAATAAGAATGGATGACACTTGACCTCTATACATAATTGGAAACTTTAGAATTCTGGAAATGCTTGGAAATTCTAGAAATACTAAGAATGTTGATAATACTAGAAAATCTAAATTATCCATGGTGTATTGCTGGTTGCACAATATGAACTGACTTTGAAAACTGAGACCGCTACAGAAATACACCATCTACTAAAAACAATCTAAACATAGTACCAAAACTGAAAAGAAAAAGGAAATGTAACTATAGTGGAAATAATATAACAAGGAATTGAAAAGTCAAAGAAGAACTGTGCACCAAGTTCTGTAAAAAGCAAGATAAATGATCCTGCTGAAAAGGCCTAAGGAAATACAAAAATTCCCCTTTATCAAACAATGTATCTTCTCTAACTTCCTTGCATATTATTTCCCCTTTATTATCATACTGCTAAAAACTACCAACTAACAAAAATATGCAAACTGACGTTCAGAGTCATAACCAAATAGTCTTCACCATACTTTCACATCATGGCACAATTCTTATCTACCTGGATAAATTTATCTAAATTCGAACATAAAAAGAAATTGTTGGATTACTGGTCATTAATGAATGATGTTAGCCAACACGAGACTACTCGCCATTAATGCCAATGAGAGTCAAGGTTCCCTAGTACATATTTCTAGGTATGAATGAATGAGTTGAAGTCGATTCACCAACAAGATCTACTTATTAGTGGACATTAATGCATTCCCACTATTATCAGTGAGAGAACTTTCCATTAAGGCATGCAAGCCTCAAGGTACTTAAAGAGGTCTCTAACCTTTAACTCAGATAATGTGTTGATGTCGTGGGACAAGGTTTTCTAGAAGGAGGTCCTTAATGAATCAACCATAATCTTGTTGGAATTCTTAATGATACTGGGGGGGGGGTGAATCAATATCATGCGCAGATTAAACAATTTTAACTTTAAAAATTATGCACCAATTCCTATTTAAATCACAACAATATAAGACAACTATGCACAGAGTATTTGGAAAGTAACTCTTGATATATATATGAATGTTTTGATTACATAAATAGATGGGAGACACCGATATCCAAATATGTGATCACCAACTCATTGATTACAGGCACCAACCTGTGAGGACACCAATCCTTTGTGCACACACGAACTTGTTGTGTACATGCACCAACATGTGAGGACACCAATCCTCTACGCAAGCACCAAATTGTTGTCTATAGGAACCAACCTGTGAGGGCACCAATACTTTGCGCAAGCACCAACTTGTTGTGTACATGAACCAACCCATGAGGACACCAATCCTCTCCGCAAGCACCAAATTGATTTGTTCAAGCACCAACCTGAGAGAAGACTGCAATATCCTATCCTTGCCCCATCCTTCCTCCCTGAGATAGATGTAGATGTTCTTTTGTCGCACTGGATTTTGATTTGTACACATAGCTTCACACTTGTTCTATGTACTGCTTCACTTTATTTTGCACACACTTATGTGCTCTACTTCAGTTTTGCACAACTTCTATGCTTCACTATCTATTCTACACATTGTTATACTTACTCTGTAATCTACTGTGATTTTGCGCACTAGTTATCTTGTTGTATACTCTGCTTCAGTTATGTGCACTCCTCTAATCCAACACACTGCTATGATCTTGCGCACTTCTTCAATTATGTACATTGCTCTGGTTCTGCGCATTGTCTATTGCTCTGTTTTTTTGCTCTGTACACTTGGCTCTTTGCTCTTTCTTTCTTCTATATCAACGAGCCATTGATTCCCCAATAAACTGAAGCTCCCAAATAAAAAATACCTTTACATCTCCATTGTGCACACCTTACCTTCACCTCAATATTTGGTTTATTTATATCACTATTGGTTTCCTTGATTGGATTGATTTGTACACAAGTAGGGGCTTCTTTATGTCAGCTTCCTCTTTCTTCATGGTCAAGTTTACGCAACACAATTCACTTGAGCCAACTAAGTATTTTATGTGCACTTTGATATTCTTTATTATTGCGCAAAAGCCCAGTATATTGGTGACATGTACCCATCCATATTGCGCAGATAGGTAGCATTGTTTTGTATATACTACTTCAAACTGGCATCAAGGCTTCGTGATTCTTGCTTGACATCATCATGCTTCTTGTTTGACATCAATAACAACACCAAATTTCAACAATCTCCCCCTCTAGCATTGATGTCAACACCGATAAAAAATGAGCTCCCCTTGAGTATGAGCTCTTATTCTCTGCGCACAATGTGCTCCCCCTGTATTCATGTCATTTGATCCTTTGCACACTCCCTATGCAAACTCTGATTTAGCACTTATCTGCAAATCCTTCTACCTAGAATCTCTCCCCCTTTGACATCAATGGAAAAGGGATGCTCCCTCTAGCTTCATGCTTCCATTTCTTTCTTCTATCGCTTCTATTGTGTTGTGCCAAGTTATTTCCATGTCCCAGATGCTTCAAATTAATGTGGAGTGGGAATTACCCTTAGTTTCTTCCTAGGAAACTCAAAAGTATCTCTTGGAATAAGCTTTGTAAATATATCTACAATATGTTTCGTGGTGTCCGCATAATCTAGCTTGACAATATTTTCAGTGACTTGTACTCTCACAAAATGGTATTTGATAGGAATATGCTTGGTTTTGGAGTGTATTATAGGATTCTTGGAGATGTTAATTGCACTTGTGTTTTCACATAAAATTGACATAGGTTGATCAAATTCCACTTGAACATCCTTTAAATTTTGTTTCATCCATAGAACTTGCACATAATAGGCTACTACTGCAATGTATTTTGCTTATGTTGTAGATAACGATATCGATTATTGTTTATTTCTCAACCAGGATACTAAGCAAGTTCCTAAGAAAAATGATGCTCCTCGTGTACTTGTTCTGTCATTGATACTTCCTTCCCAGTTTGCGTCTGTATATGATACTAAGGTCAACTCATTACCTAATGGAAAATCATTTTTATAGATTGAACATGTGTCTCCTTAGGTGCTGTTGAAATCTTGCAACTAGTCCTACAACTTGCATTATATCTAATCTTGATGTTGTTACATATAACAAGCTTCCAATCATTGATCTGTAAATTTTTTGATCTACTTCCTTTGCTTCATCTTCTTTTCTCAATTTGCAACTAGTAATCATAGGTGTACATACTGGCTTGCAATCTTCCATGTTAAATCTTTTTAACATTTCTTTTACATACTTGGTTTGAGAAATAAAGATACCGTCATCAAGTTGAGATATTTGAAGCCCTAGAAAGAAAGACAGTTCTCCAAGCATAGACATTTCAAATTTCTTCTACATGTTCTTAGAAAATTTTTGGCTTAAACTATTATCATTGATTCCAAATAATATATCATCTATATATACCTCAACAATGATCATCTTTCCATGCTCAAATTCTATGTATAGATTACTACTACATTAGCTTTTTTGAAGCCTTGTTGTTGCAAGTACGTGTCTAGTCTTGAATACCAAGCTTTAGGGGCTTGCTTTAGTGCATACAAAGCTTTCTTCAACCTGCAGACATAATCCTTGTTATCTGAAAGAGAGAAACATTATGGTTATTCTATATACACCTCTTATTCTAGTTCTCTATTTAAAAATGTTGATTTTACATCCATTTGATATACAGTGATATTTTTAGAGAAAGTATAGGCCAAGAACATTATGATTGCTTCTATTCGTGCTACAGGGGAAAAGGTTTCTTCAAAATCTATTCCTTCAACTTGCGCATATCCCTCGCACACCAACTTTGCTTTATTTCTAACTGCATGTCCATCCTCATTTAATTTGTTCCTGAAAATCCATTTGGTGCCAATAACATTTTTATCTTTGGGTCTTGGAACAATTTCCTAGGTCTAATTTTTCTCAATATGATTTAATTCTCTTTCATGGATTCAATCAATCCAGTGTTTATCGGTACTGGATTCATCAAACCAATTTGGTTCTACTTTGGACAAGAAAGAGAAATGTACTTCTTCAGAAGTATTTTTAAGTACTTCCTAATTGTTTCTACACCAATATTTTTATCTCCAATAATCAAATACTTAGAATGATTCTTTTGGACATACCTGGAAGGAGTCTTTGTATCTTTTCTTCTTTATTATTTTGGTTCTTCTTGATGTTCTCTTGGCTCCTCCTCCTCTAGTATTTATTTTGATGATTGTTCAAATGCTGGATGATGATCACAATCCTCTAGTCTTCTGTGCATGGGTGCTTCAACTACCTTCACATATGGACTTTACACCATTGTCTTTAGTCTTAGGTTGTAACATTTGTATGCCTTGATTCTTGTTGCATATCCAAGAAAGATTCCTTCATTATATCTGAAATCAAATTTTCCAAGGTTTTCATCATTTCTTTTGATATAACATGTGCTCCCAAATATGTTGAAATGATTAACTATTGTTGGCCTGCCTTTCCATAGTCCATAGGGATTCATGCTGCTATTAGTTCTAATTTTTACTCTGTTTAAAATATGAATAGCAGTATGAATAGCTTGGTTCCAAAACATGTCAAACAATTTAGAATCCTTTCACATTGCTCTAGCCATCTCCTACATAGTCTTGTTTTTTCTTTATGTCACTCCATTTTGTTGTGGAGTCCTGGTGGCTGAGAAATTTCTTCTGATTCCAAGTTTCTCACAAAAATACTCAAATTCATTTGAGGCATACTCACCTCCATTATCTAATCTTAGACATGTAATCTTCTATTTAGTTTCTTTTTCAATTGCTTCTTTAAAAAATTTGAAGCACTCAAATGTCTCTGATTTTTTCTTAAGAAAAAAGACCCATGTAATTCTAGTATAATAATCAAGGAAGAGAAGGAAGTAGGATTCACCATTTATGCCTTTAGTTCTCATTGGGCCACAAAGATCAGTATGCACTAGCTCTAATGTTTTTGTTGTAGAATATTCTTTTGTTTTAAAACTTACTGTTGTTTTCTTTCCATGTAGGAAATGCTTGCAAACATAATTTAAGGGATTTGTGATTTTGATAATGTCTCACACTGCTTGTGTTTTGATAATTATAATCAGATTGTCAAAATTTGTATGCCCCCATTCTTCTGTTCTAGAGCCAATTTTCATCTATTTTCCCCATGCATCATCTTTCTTCTTTTATTTTATCTAACATGCATACATTAATTGGGGGTTCTGGATTCCACGGCTACCAATATGCCTGTATCCCTTTTCCTTATTTTACATTTCTTGGAGTCAAAGGTGAGAATATGTCCTAGATCACACATTTGGCTTACACTGAGAAGATTGTGCTTCATGTTTTCAATGAGTATGACTATTTTCTTCTTTGAAATCCTTATCCCCGAGACTTACTATTCCCATTCCAAGAATCTTAGTAGAACTGGATCATCTCCAAAATAAACACTTCCTCCCTTTCCTTCTTTGAATTTAAAAAAAAATGTCTTTATTCCCTATCATGTGTTTGAAACATCCACTGTCAATATACCAATGACCTCTTTTACTCTGCGCATGTAAAGCCAAGTTGCATCCTTCTTGATTCTATTGGTCTGTCTTTTTCTTCAAGTATTCTGTAGAATCTCTTTAACTAATCATTTTTTTGGTTTCAACAGGGTGCGCGGATGATAACTGATTCTTGTAGTCTTGAACATCATGACCATAATTGCTGCATTTATGGCATTCAACATCTAAATTCAAGGGTCCAAACAAATTTAAATTTTCTTTCAAAATTTTCAACCGGCCTTCTGATATCATTCTTTCTAGCTTCATGGTAAATACTATTCTTCTTAACATTCTCTTTTGTAGGCGCTTTGCAATTTACTTCTTTTATGACCAAAATTGTTACAGAAATAACAATTTCCTAAGAAAAGAGTTTGATACCTTGTGAAGTGAGTTCTTCCAGATTGTGTAGTGCCAGTTTTCACATGAGATTATTTCTTGTCCTTTTCTCAGAAATTCTGATATTTCCTCGGAATAGAGCCTTTGAGAAAATCTGCAAAACTTCTTGCTTCTGCCCTCATAGGTTGACTTTGTTGAGTTTGAACCTTCATAGTCTATCCCTGACTTGTCAGATAACGGTCTTTGATTATCTATAATTTTATCTAAAGCTTTAGTGTTGTTGCTAAATTTCTGTTAAAAACTCAACTGGAAGTTGGCTTTTTGCAATTCCCTTTTTAAGGAGATGACTTCAGTATCTAACTTTTCACGCTTTGTCTCCTTTTGTCTCAGCTTTCCTATTATGTCTACTTCTAATTTTTTATTTTCCTTGACTTTTTCTTCACACTTTAATAGTTGTTCTTATAGATATTTATTATTCTTTCTTGATTTCTTCAGTTCTTCCAAGGAATTGATAAGCTCTCCTTCAAAATCTACTTTAGCCATTTCTTCATCTTTTAAAGCTTCATTTTCTAGGTCTTCTTCAATTTCCATGAAGAGAAATTCTCTTGGATTATTATCATTATCATCTTCGTCAGATGAAATGTTGTTCTCTTTGGAATACATACTCTTTTTCTTCTTCTTATGTTCAGACCTGATTTGTTGGTATGTTTTCCTTCGTTCTTTATGATTAAAGTCTTCTTCACTATCGCTATCTCTAGTTTCCTTGTAAGGACATTTGGAAGCAAAGTGACCTATTTTACCACATTCAAAGAATTTGAAAGGTAGCTTACCTTTGTATTTTCCATGACCCCTTTTTAGTTTCTTCACAAATTTTTTTTATTCTTCGTCTAATTGTAACAACCCTCATATACTAATATAGAGAATATTTAATATAATAAATATAATGTAAGATAATAAAAATAAACATGAAAAAAAGTAATGGAAAGCAATTTTGCATAAAGATAGAAATTAAATAAGAAATTAAGAAATTGGGAGAAGGAGGAGATAAAAGGAGGAGAAGAAGTGAACAGAGGGGATCTTTTTGTCTTTTGGCATTTGGAAGAGGAGCTCTTGAGGAGAGGAAAGCAAGATAGCACGGGCATAGGGTTAATTGTTGGGGGCTCGGGGGCCTTAGCCTTTGGCCGGGGGTTGGTTGAGTGGAAAGTCACCCCCCCCACCTTCAGTTGCACTATTGGATCTATCAAGGTAATGGTAGCTGATAGGTCATCTATCCAGGTATGGCTCCTTAATTTTCATAGCATATTTTCTGTTATTATTGATTAGATCCACTTTCTTTTGTCAGATCTCGTATGCATGATGTTCTTGTTTGTCTCTGGATTTTATATCATTTTACATGTTATCAGATTCTTGTGTTGGTTCAGAGATCTACATGCATATTTAATATTATCTTGTTATTTAGTAGGTTTTATGAGTTTAAGGTTCTTACATTTGGTATCAGAGGTGTGTTCAAATGCTCAGACCATAGGGCTTGCCCTTTGCTTTTCTCATTTTTACTATAGATCTAGTCTGAATAATCTCAGTTAGCATGACTTTGTTGTTCACAGTCATGTTACATACTTTCATGCTGGTAAATTATTCGATTTTGTTCAGTAAATTGGTTGTGGTGGTCAAAATATGGGTTGGATCTGAATTACCTTGTCGTTTGTTGGTTTGGAGCTCATATATTCCTCGATTCCTTTGAATTTATCATGAATCTAGCTGTCGGCTTTTATATATTTCAAAAACAATTATTTAAAAAAAATATATCCAAATGTAAAGTGATAAAACTGGGATTAACTGTTGGAGCGTATACAAACTCTACACCCATGGGATACACTTGAACTAACCACAGAAAAGGAATCGGCTCTGTTGTAGCCGATTTGGTAGATGCTCTTTGAAAGATTGCAGAGTAATTCCAATCCGTGTTGAACAAAGTACTTCTAGTTGGTTCGAAATTCAAACTTCAATTCTAACCATGAGCCCATTTTAATTGCTAGCTTGACATATACTGCTAATTCCCTTGAGAAAAATATCACATTCAGATACATTCAAAAAGTGTTGATAGAGCATGCTTCATAGAGAAAATTAGAATCTAGTCAAACAAGAAACATAATAATGTGGAATGCATATCCTCCCCTTGGGAAAAGGAGGATCTTGATTTGGACTACGGAGAGAAGAACAAAGTTTACTTTACAAGATAATTGATTAATCAAAGTAGATGGCCAACCAATGGAGCTGAACCTAGGATCTGAGAATCGTATAGAAGTTAATGAAGGAGCTGGAAGCAATCAATAGATATGAAGATGAAAAAAAAAGGGGTTCAAACCTGAAGGGGAGAAGAAAGCAGACAAGAACAAAACATTTTTCAATCTCGTGTGAAGGGAGAAAAGAGTGAATTCTATCATCTGTGAACCCTATAGTGCAAAACCTAAAATGTGACAAAACGACCCAAAGACCCTACCTTTGTTTATATTAAAAAGATGTCATTTAGTTATTTAATTATTAGTTGAGGGCCTCTTTCTTTGAGAAAGATAGACCCTAGCATAAGCTCATTTCTTCTTCCGTGAAGTAATATTAATGTCATGTTTGTGCGGGAGTGAAGAGAGTGACGACTTCTCTGTAAGGGAACCGACCCCACACCTCTTTTAATAAATTTATGTCTTTGTAATGAGGGAATTGAATAATAAAATTGTAGTATTGAGGTTCTCTACGCTCTTAATCCCTGTATGATTGGATAGAGTTGCCTATAAATGGGAAGAGAGAGGTGCTCTGGAGCTTTTAAGTACTAAGTAACTTATGAAAATACCAAGCCACTCCATAACCCCGGGTATCATTGAGCTGTAGTTGTATATTGCTGCCGTTATACAATTATTTTGTGACTTAATAAATTTAAACGATTTGCACGTCGAAAACATAGAGATGCCATTTTATTTTTTGTGAATGCAGTGCGATGTTGTGCATTACTTTATCAACTCGATCTACCCAGTGTGCTGGTCAATGCCCATCCCGCCTAATTATTTTACCAAATAGTGAAATAACTGCCATTGTGCCCTTTGCTTCCATCGTGCCTCTGCCATCGTTCCCACACCACTCACACTAATACCAACGGCTTAGCGCCCACACCACCCACACTAATACCACTGTCAATACCACTGTAAAGACCAACCCACTTCGACCTGAGAGACTGGAGGTAATTTTGGATTCTGTCATCTTCCTTCCTCCAACGCTTGTTCTACTTGACGTGTTCCCAGATGGTTGCGAGTAATTCTCTGTCGTGGAGGCGTTAGGGTTTCAGGGAGTGCTTGTTGTTATTACATTCTTTTTATTGGTCTTATCACCATCTGGAGTGTAACAGTCTTCTTACGTATGTTACACTAATTAAGTTACTCTTCAGCATTACAATGAAGAATAGCTGACAGGCTATTACTATCTAGCATTACAATGACGTGCCCTCTGCTACCTGGAGTGTTTCCAATGGCTCTCACGACGTTACGTTACCCTCTTGCTGCGTGGAGTGCTTCCATCATGCCCTCTGCTGCGTGGAGTGCGCCCATCGTGCCGACGTTACATTACAACGGCTCTCACTACTCACACTAATACCATCCATGGTGATGGTGATGAAGATCGGGCCTTTCCACTCGGCCCTACTTTGCACAGCCTCTCCAGCCTTTCCACTTTCTCTACATTCCTCAACCCATCGAATTATTTTACATTCACGCCGTAACTTTCACGAGCGAACGCCATATTTTTATCAGAACCCTAGAAAAGGAATTTGTCCGATACAATAATCGGATACAATACATACTACTTCTGCCCCATAATCGTTACAATATGTGCTCCTGCTGCTATGAGTCTTACATAATCGAATAGAATACATGCTCATGCTGCTCCACCAATGTCCAGTATTAAAAATCAGTAAATCTACTTCCTGCCCCTTTTTCCGTTGGGTTAGAGAATAAGACCTTGTTGCACGTATCCTCATTGCCGGATCTTTTATATAGTTTTTATGTGCAAAAATGAAAAAATTGCCTCTGAGATAGTCAACTGTAAAATTAGTTATGGGGACATGCGTCTTACGTTTTGAGAAGTGAATTTGTCTCTCTTCTATGGTAGATAAATTTCTTTTTGTTTTGAGATAGAAAAACGACCTCTAGAGAAGATGATCTTGCAAAGCTGATAATTAAATTTCTGTTAATCTTGCAAAGAAGATCTATGTGGCTAGTATTATTTACTTCTAGTATAGTTTTTCTTTTTCCAGGAATTTAAACCCCATAGAGGAAGGTAGAAGAGGCCGCGGTCATTGTGCTTGTGATATTTTGTTTGCAGCCAACATAGTTTTATGTTCTATAATCCTTGGATTTTGAGATGCAGTTCATTTAACTTAATACCATTGTCCGCCAGAGTGTGTGCAACCATAGTTGGTAATTGCTGTGGATTTCTGAAACATTTTTATTTATTATACATGTGTGGAATGAGTTAAGAAGGGTGTATCCCTGTTGCCATAATTATTTGGTTGTTAATTAATGTTTAAGATGGAACAACAGAGCGTAACTCTAGTCTCACCTTTCTCCTCTGACTGAGCATTGATGCTTGTGATGATCGAAGAAGGGCGTGATCTCTTTTCCACCCCTTTGGAATATAAGTTAAAATAGGTACTGGACAGTAGAAGGTGTCACCTTCCCGTTTTCTTAGTTATGTCATTATGATAGAAGAAGGCACAACCTTCACTCTAAATTCATCTTGCCGTTCATATTATTCATTGGCAGTTACACTAACCATAGATTTATATTATTATTGGGTCGCAAATAGGAATGGCTCCTTTCCATTTAATAGTTAAGTGCAATTATTTGCCCTACCAGGAAGGAAAATCTCGTATGGTTGTAAAGTAAATATTATATACATATATTCCTACTTATTATTCTTTATGGGATCTGTTAGTCGACTATTCCATTTTCTCTTATCGACCTGCCAAACGCCTTGCTTGTGTGTCACGTTAAGAAAATTTTGCATAGTTCTGTTGTATTGGTTGGCGAGTTCTCTATTGGACTAAGTCCCCAGGTCTATTGTGCTTGCTGGACGAGTTCTCTATTGCTGGGCTAAGTCAGCAGGTCTACTGTGCAGGTCCCGGAGCACTAAAAGACTGCTTGCAACACATGTTCATAGAAATGCTTTATCGGAACACAATTATAGAAATGATAATGCATATTTATACTGGTGAATTTGTCACCAATTTTCTCTCTGCAAGATTTTTGTTTCTTCTCTTAAAGAAGCAATGGATGGTGCTAAAGATATGAGCATGGATGACCTTGAATATGCAAAACACAAGATTATGATAGGAAGTGGACGCAAGTCTGTTGTAATTTAACATAGAATTAAGACCCCGACGAAGGAACAAAATTGTAACGCCTCCTGTTGTAATGCCTCAGATAAAGTTGTAACACCTCCCTGCCACAGTAGCACAATCATTGTTTTAATGACAATAAAGACGTACAAACGAAGAGTATCTTGGTTTCCATGCGCTAAAAATTAATGACCCTTAAACCAAGGCTCAAATAATAGCTCCATGTTCCACGTTTCTATCTAGGGTTAGGGTTTACCTGAGCCACCTCTGCCGAAACGGCCTCCTCCAGCGTTTTCACAGAATTACGAGGTTCACAGAAAACTTATTCATTCTACATACCCATCCCAAATCCATTTTAGGGACAAAATTATTTAGGGTATGTTTCTCAGTTGATTGTTGTATGCATCATAAACATATATATGTTTATGGTAGGACTCTTAAGCATATTATTGCTTAGAATATTTCAAAGAGCTAGATAGCCTCCTTTTCCAGATTATTAAATCATTCCGACTTTTTGACATTCGAAAGAGCTGGATAGCCTCCTTTTCCAGATTATTAAATCACTCCCTGGTTTTTTGAATTATGCTACGCTGGTGTAAAAGCGATAAACTGTTTGTAATACTTTGGAGAATCGTTTCTAAAAGAGAAACTGTTTGTAACACTTTGGAGCCAATGGAGGAGATATACCTTTTGTGTGTTATTTTAATATTAAATAACTAAATAAATTATGCTTAGCCAGAGAGTAACCACTTGTCCTTCAATAATTCTATAATATTATCACATCAAGATTACATATGTTTTCTTTAAGAACTGGGACTAACTATTGGAAAGGGGGGTTTGATGTTTAAACCAATGTTCTTCTGAAGAAGGAAACCATATTGTTGATTATGTCTTCATTAATGAAAAATGCCAATCCTTTGATGGTGGCCATTCTCCTGTCAAAGGATTGTACAAATTCCTTTTCTATGGAATATTTTCCTCCCTTGGAACATTCAAGAAACTCCAACCATCCAACATGCATGAAAATATCCATTGCCTTGTTATATTTCAAAAGTAGTTCGATAATATGACAACACTTCTCATAGCTACGAAATTATGGGTATCTCCCCCTCAATCTTATTCCAATATCATCTGAACTTGCTATGCAGAATTGGCTACACAATAATTGAACTCCCTTAATGGAACTGTTGAACCACCTCCAAATTCTACCTACATATGTAAGAAATGGGCACTGTGCAACAAACGTGGAAGGATTGTATACATGGTATGTGTGGGTAGGCATGCATTTGGTAGCATGAGTGTAATAGGAAATGAGCCCAATTCTTTTCTTGGTTATGCATTGATATGATTATTGTGTATGCCCTCAAAATAACATATGCCTTATTCTTCAACCAATGGTTAAGGTATGGGTAATAACGACATGTAGTGCATAGGTCAATATAGTGATCCAAGGTATGAAATTAATCTCAATGCAACAAAAAGGTTGCATTGAAGTAATAAATATGATGAAGAGATGTGGTAATTTGATTTGTTTAAAAACAAAGTTATGAAGAATTATGTGGACTGCTTCCAAAACTGATAAGTTTTTATATATAATTTGTCAAAAAACATAGAAATTACCCGAATTCCCCATCTAAAAGTTGAGCTGAGACTTGATACTAGTCTTGTGACAAGGATCATTTGCAAAATAGATACAGGACATGGAAGTTGGACCAATACAAATCATCCTACTAATACGAGTGGTGAAGTACCGTCAGTCCATGGAGATGATTGTCCTCATCATATTGGTCCTTCAGCATAATTCTCTTGTGCCCATCAGATGTAGCTTCATACTAAATTCTGTAAGAGGTAGCTAGAAAATGAATACTGTAGTAGAGGTGTGCTTAATTTCTTGGTAAATGGGATGAAATCTATAGTATGTGTTCAGAAGGAAGCACTTTCTTCTGCAATGTAGAACTTAAAGTTCAAGCTATAGTAGAAAATAGTTGTGGTGGCAATGGAACATTTTCAATCTAGAACACAATCTATGTCTAGAAATATAAGAGCTTGAACTAGATGTCGTGTCTTTTCCAAAGTGAAAAGATGGAAGTGACTTGTAATAACAAGCTATGAAAATGCTAAACCATCACGAAATAATAAGGTTTTGTTTTAAAATATTGCACCAAAATTAATCTAATCTAGGGTTTTCTAAAAACTTCAAAGTGTTTCTGGTTCTTATACACAGTTTTGGATCAGTCTTTGGCAAATCTCAAACATTTGGGTATACAATTAGAAGCATAAGGATTGCATATTTTATGATGATGTTCAATTTTTCATGTTGCTACTCCGTTTTCATGATGCATATTTCATGTTGATACTCAGTTTCAAGATGTATAGGACATGAGGTACATGATGCGTTGAGTGTTGATACTCAATTGGTAATTTATAGTTTTATTTTTGGCATCTTGAAATGAAAGTTATGTGGTATATGTTATGGTGTTTTTACAGGTTGTTCTTAGAATGATTCCATCATGGTCATGCATTATTCATGTAAAATTCGATGATTGTTAATTCTAGCCATGAAACTTATAGCCATGGGTTGTGCATATGATACTTCTTGATGTTATTTCATGATGTGTATACATAAAATGCTATTATAGCTTATCATTGCATCTAGAGATAAATGACATTTGGCACATAAATGGTATGAAAGCATGTTGTGGTTAATGTTGGTATTTTACAACTATGTTATGTGTTAGTGAAGAATAAGAGATTATATCAGATATTTGGTATGACATGATATCGTTTCATGCTAACCCTCATTGCTCCCTATAGAATGCATATTTGATATGATGATGGATTATGTGAGTTGTTACTCCATGTTGATAGTACTAATGTTGAAATATGGTAGCTTATCAAGGCATATTAATGAGGTGCTTAGTGAAATTATGAAAGTATCATGACCAGCTATGTTATAATGGTAGCACGGAGCACCTAAATGCATTAGATGTTAAAATTGGCATGACTTATCGTGACAATGGCTTATAATGCAATGTATTGGAATATGAATTGGTGTCTAGACATTCTTGTTAGCACATGATTCAAGGTTGATCCATGATATTATTATATTGAGAAATGGTTACTAATGATTATTCATTAAGGAAAGTGCTAGTTGTTTTAGGTGATCCACTCAAATAACTTGATGAGGCTAACTATTCTATGATTTCGTGGGAGCCCATAACCACGAATGAGAATGGCTACTATAAAAATATTATGGGTTGGGGGACAAGCCCAACAATTAGCTCTATGCTAGCAACGCTTGACTTTTGTACCAAAAGTTGGGAAGGTGGAAATGCCACGGATACTTCCTGGAGAACTTCTGATGTGACTAGAGTCCACGGCTGGAGACATACTCACCGGGAGGGAGGTTTATGGAGAAGGAATTCTGATGCCTAGGGCTAGTGCCTTGAGGGTGCTGTGGAGGATGTTTAGGCTAGCATTTCGAGATGCCTGGGGTATAATGATCCTAATGTGCGCAGTGGAATCGTGGTGGGCCCATAACCTACAGGTTCCAGGATCGGGGTACCGGGAACCATATGCCAGTTAATACTGATGAGGCCGTACTATTACCAGAAGTTGGGAAGGTGGAAAATGTCGCGGTAACTTCCCGGATAACTTCTGATGACTACTATATGATGATTCCGGTTAGAATCTGATGAGGCCATATTATTACCAGAAGTTGGGAAGGTAGCAATGCCGCGGTAACTTCCCCGGGGAACTTCTGATGCCTACTGTATGATCCACGGACAGGGTATAGTAGAGGGCCCGTGCCATGGCGAGCGGGACCAATTGTAGTTGCAGGGGAGGTTTATGGAGGTGGCGGATGGTATGATTCTCAGGGAGAGGGTGAGTAAGGAAAGAGGAAGTAAAAAAATACACAACTATTAATTATTAATTTAATTATCTAATGATTTTGTATGTATGATGCATAATTGTTGTTATGGTTGCATACTAGACTCATAGGGAATTACTTAAGAGCATGTTGTAACTTAGGGTGTTTGATTGTATTAGTGTGGTTTGGAGACTTCTATGTGGTGGCCACACATATAAATCTCTTAGCTTCACAATAGCACTAGCTACCTATATATTCTAGTATTTACTTGATTGATTGATTGAATAAGTATTGTATTTATTGCTTAAATATTATAAATTCGGGATGAAGTTTCTTAAAGGGGGGGAGTATGTAACAACCCTCATATACGAATATAGAGAATATTTAATATAATGTAAGATAAAATAATGTAAGAGGGTCAGTGCAAGCTAATGAGGGTCACTTTTGGCACGTTAGATGCAATAGAAAACTGAAAAAGCAGGCATCCCTCAACTTACTTGGATTTTTTGATTTACTTACGGAAAATATCTTGCATTGAGTAAAAAAGATGAAATGTAGGAAATTGAATCACGTTTCTGAATATATAACTTTTATGTATTGAAAATTTGCATAGCTATGTCAAGTTTCAGTTTTCCTAACAGACACTTTTTATTTTTCAGGCAAATGATAAGGTATATGTTTTTGTGGGTAGAGCCTTTGAGGGCCTAAATGATGGAATCAAGCTACAAAAATCGACATGCATGTAGAGAACACATAGCACTTGTGCGCCATTATTTTTCGAAAATTAAATTAGTAATTTTATAATTTTTTTATAATTGTCTAAGTGATCAAACCTCAAAAATAGTACATCTTTTGTGGGTAGAGCCTTTGAAGGTCTTAATGCAAAATTCTTGAAATGGGTTTTTCATAGAACGTGGAGGTTAGTGTCCTCTTGTGCACCATACAATTTTTTTTTGAAATGATTGAGAATTGAAAAAGTTATGGAAGAAACACTAACAATGTGTTTCACGAGTTAAGGAGGTAGGACAGAAAAGAAATTGAAAGAAAATAGGAAAAATTAATATTTCAAAATAAAAGTTACATATTTGGAATCTGCAGAAAAAATGCTATTTGTGTCTAAGATTTCGTCAAAAATGACTCTGTGTA
Source organism: Larix kaempferi (assembly GCA_027924585.1). NCBI lineage: Eukaryota > Viridiplantae > Streptophyta > Pinopsida > Pinales > Pinaceae > Larix > Larix kaempferi. Next base: position 6,313,099 of record BSBM01001163.1, on the reverse strand, counting down.
GCATATTGTAACGAGTGGCTAAGCACAGGCTTCTCCAGAAACTGGAAGAAATACCCAATTAGCTTTGGTTTTTCATTAACATAGCACAGGTTTGGAATTACCGAAGCAAACTCCAAAGCATACACATAGGATTATTGTTGACATGTGAGCATGTGACTCGGCCTGTTTAAATTCAAAAATATTGCCGCGCTTTTAGATTTAAATAACGCGTACGCGTTATATAACTAAATAACGCGTGCGCGTTATATCAATAATTAACGCGTACGCGTTATATAACTACATAACACGTACGCGTTATATAGTTACAAAACGCGCTCGCGTTATTCAAATCATAAAATACATGTTTAATACTTGAGAAAGAGGGGGTGTAGAAGTCAAGGGAAATTTTGTTTAATATTTGAGAAGGGGTGGGGAAGGGTCAAGGGAATCTATGGTTAATATTTAATAGGGGTGGGAAAGGGTCAAGGGCTTAGAAGGATGTTGGAAGCTTGAGTGGGGAGAGATGAAGGGAATGAGAACATGATGGGCTACAGGGGGTGAAGGGAAGTGGAGCTTGAGAGCACTATTAGGAGTAGAATAGGTTCTGAAGAGGTATAGGGTTAGAAGTTGAAAGTGAGACTTGAGTGACAAGGGGGAATGGATGGAGGCAAGGGGGATGTGAGAGAGAAATAAAGAATACAAGGGGGGGAGAGACATAGAGCGAGGGAGGGAGAGGGACAATGGGGAGGAATGGATTTGGAGGGAGTGAGAGATAGATGGGGATAGAACGAAATAAGAGATAGGAAGGGAGGGACAGAAAGTGTTGGTGGGAGACATGCAGAGAGTGGTGGCGATGGAGAGAGAGGGAGTGATGGAGAGATTGGGATAGGTTGAGGGAAAGATGAGGGAGGGATAGAAGGTGAGAGACAGGCGATGAGAGAGGGAGGGAGAGAAGGTAGGGTGAGGGATGGAGGGAGAAAGTTGGAGATAGATATGGATGGAGGGGGTATGGGTTTGAGAATGGAAAGTGACATAATGTGTGTGTATGTGTGTGTGTTTGAGAGAGAGAGAGAGACAGAGAGAGAGAGAGAGAGAGAGAGATTGATGGTTGGGGAGAGAGAGACTAGAGGGAGTTGTGAGCATCATATTCTCCATCAGCATCATATTCTTCATCATCATCATCTTCATGACCATCATCGTCGTCATCAACATCTTCATCATCATCACCATCATCATCATCATCATCATATTCCTCATCAAATCAAAATCTCCATCATCATTATCATCATCATGATCATCATCTAAACATCACCATCACCATCATCATCAACATCTTCATCATCATCACCATCACCATCATCATCAAAATCTTCATCGTCATCACCATCACCATCACCATCACCATATTCATCATCATTGTCATCTCTAGGTTCCCCATCAACATCAACATCTCCATCATCATCATCTTCTTCATCATCATCATCTTCATCACCATCATCATCATCATCAACATCTTCATCATCATCACCATCATCATCATCATCATTATCTTCCTTGAATCAGATCAACATATCCATCATGTCACCATCATCTTCTGAACATCATCATCTAAACATCACCATCACCATCACCATCATCATCATCATCTTCATCATCATTACCATCACCATCATCATCAACATCTTCATTGTCATCACCATCATCATCATCATCATCATTGGCATTTGTAGGTTCCTCATCAACATCTCCATCATTATCATCTTCTCCATCATCATCATCTTCATCACCATCATCATCAGCATCAACATCTTCATCATCATCACCATAATCATCATCTTCATCGTCATCAGGTCAACATCTCCATCGTCATCATCTTCTTCATCATCTTCACCATCATCATCATCATCATCATCTTCATCGCCATCTCCATCATCTCCATCATCTCCATCATCATCACCATCACCATCATCATCATCTTCATGACCATAAACATCTTCATCATCATTGTCATCTCCCCCTTCCTCATCAACATCTCCATCATCATCATCATCATCATCATCATCACCATCTGAACATCACCATCACCATCATCGTCAACATCTTCATCATCATCATCATCATCATCAGCATCATCATCAGCATCAGCATCATCATCAAAATCTTCATCGTCATCACCATCACCATCTTCATCATCATTGTCATCTCTAGGTTCCCCATCAACACATCTCCATCATCGTCATCTTCTTCATCATCATCATCTTCATCACCATCATCATCGTCATCTTCTTCATCATCATCATCTTCATCACCATCATCATCGTCATCAACATCTTCATCATCATCACCACCATCATCATCATCATCTTCCTCATCAGATCAACATCTCCATCATGTCACCATCACCTTCATCTTCATCATCATCATCATCATCATCATCATCATCATTACCAACACCATCATCATCAACATCTTCATCGTCATCACCATCATCATTGGCATCTGTAGGTTCCTCATCAACATCTCCATCATCGTCATCATTGGCATCTGCAGGTTCCTCATCAACATATCCATCATCGTCATTTTCTCCATCATCATCACCATCATCACCATCATGATCTTCTGAACATCATCATGATCATCATCTAAACATCACCATCACCATCATCATCAACATCTTCATCATCATCGCCATCAGCATCATCATCAAAATCTTCATCGTCATCACCGTCACCATCTTCATCATCATTGTCATCTCTAGGTTCCCCATCAACACATCTCCATCATCATCATCTTCTTCATCATCATCATCTTCATCACCATCATCATCGTCATCAACATCTTCATCATCATCACCATCATCATCATCATCATCTTCCTCATCAGATCAACATCTCCATCATGTCACCATCATCTTCGTCATCATCATCATCATCATCATTACCAGCACCATCATCATCAACATCTTCATCGTCATCACCATCATCATTGGCATCTGTAGGTTCCTCATCAACATCTCCATCATCATCATCATTGGCATCTGCAGGTTCCTCATCAACATATCCATCATTGTCATTTTCTCCATCATCATCACCATCATCACCATCATGATCTTCTGAACATCATCATGATCATCATCTCAACATCACCATCACCATCATCGTCAACATCTTCATCATCATCGCCATCAGCATCATCATCAAAATCTTCATCGTCATCACCATCACCATCACCATCACCATCACCATCTTCATCATCATTGTCATCTCTAGGTTCCCCATCAACACAACATCTCCATCATCATCATCTTCTTCATCATCATCATCTTCATCTCCATCATCGTCCTCATCAACATCTTCATCATCATCACCATCATCACCATCATCATCATCATCTTCCTCATCAGATCAACATCTCCATCATGTCACCATCATCTTCATCACCATCATCATCACCATCATCATCAACATCTTCATCACCATCATCATCAACATCTTCATCATCATCACCATCATCTTCATCAACATTATCATCTTTATCATCTTCATCTGCATCATGATCATCTTCATTGTCATCACCCTCCTCCTCCTCATCATCTTTATCATCTTCATCTACATCATGATCATCTTCATTGTCATCACCCTCCTCCTCCTCATCATCTTGTGCACTTATGCACTTAGGGATTAATATTTAGAAGAGGGTCTAAAGGCCTTTATGGGGGAGGGGCTCTAGGAACAAGGTAAGACAGAGAGGGCAGGGGGGAGGGATAAAGGCGTAGAGGGTTAGTGATTAAGGGAGAAGAAGGGAGAGAGTGCTATAGGGAGGGATAATGACGAAGATAAAGAGAAGGTGGAGAGATGGAGAGTGGGGTGGTAGAGACATGGCTGAAGGGAGAGAAAGAAACATGAAAGAAACATGTAGGGAGAATGAGGGACAGATATTTAGAAAGAGATAGGGGGTATCTAGGGATTATTGGGAGAGAGCTAGGGGGTATTAAACCATACAAAACATTTATTAGTGATCTTTGATTTTGTTCGTTGCCCTAGCCGTGCACCTAACCTATTTATTGTGCTTGACTATATCACGTTCGCGTTTTTTCACTACATATCGCGCACGCGTTTTATATTTATATAACGCGTACGCGTTTTGGAACTCCAGAAATAATGGACTGTTTCTGTCCGAGAGCAACTTCACTCTGTTCGAACGAAAGCAACAATCCCGCAATTTTTCGAACAGCACGAGCCCGCGTCTGAAAATTTTCACATTCTACACCAACTCCATCATTTTTTTTTATGCAGGTGCAGCATTGAGGACATCTTTCATGGTTTCTCACTGTGGTGTTGGGTTATATGGCCATATTTGAAGAAAATAATTAGCAAGCTTGAAGAATATCCAATTGAAGAACACCAAAGATAAGGCCTTTGAAAGATTCATTTTGCCTATATTTGAGGAGCACACAAGGTAAGATATCAAGCTTCAAGACCAACAAGGAAGAACTTCCATTTGCTTATTATTGAAGAGCTTGTAATTGAGGAGAAACAAAAACAAACTATATTGAATTGATCATTGTGGTGATGGGGAATGCACGTAACCGAGTAAACAAATCAACAAGGAAGAAGAGACCTCAAGAAGTCATTGAAGAAGAGAAAGAAAAGAAAAGAATATACATGATGAATCGGAGGCTTTCTTTGGAAACTAATCCAAATCCAATTGTAGAGGATACCATGGTTCATCCTATTAATCCACGACAAGAGGGACCTTCAATTTCCACAATAGTTGTTGAACAATCACCCCATGGAAGTAATCAAGAAGCAAAACGTAGGTGCTCATTAGGGGATGTTTCAATTCCCACTTCAAGTCAAAGTGATAAGTTACCATCTCAAGATGAAGCTCACGAAGAAACACTCAATTTGCTATCCGGATGTGGTTATACAAGCGATGAAGTCAGAGAGGCGTTGGACATTTTGCCTACTGTTGAAGAAGAGAATGTTATCCACACCATCGATGAGGATGTTGGACTTCCACAAGGGGATGTTGGACTTCCACAGACCATGGATGAGGATGTTGGACTTCCACCATCCAACTACCAGGAAGAGAATGAAGGACACCAAGCTACTACTGAAACACCAGAGCGTCTTGGTGATGCGCTACATGGTACAATTCCAACCCCCTTACCTCCATTAGCAAGCACACGTCGAAGAACTCCGAAGCGTATACAAGTTGATGAAAGACTTATGAATTCCATTGAAGGTACGCTATCTAAACGTAGTATTGCTTATCAAACTCAACAGATACTTGATAAATATTTTGTTTCTAAATGTGATGGAGATAAATGTAGATTATTTTTATCATTGTTAAAATCTAGGAGCATGAATGTTGTTAGGAAAAAGTTAGGGATAAAGATGATAAAGAATTCTGAACCAAGTTCTCATATAGTTAAAAGCCTAGTAGATGCATTTGGTAAAATTGGTAAGAACACACGTTCAAAGGACCGCAAAGCTGCTCGTCGTGTGTTGTCACAATCAATTGCAGATAAGAACACCAGGGCCCTTCGTATTCTCAGGCCTACATCGAAACTAGTTAATTTGAATGTAAAAACCCTCCGTAGGTATTCTATTAGAAGAGAACATCTTGACACAACCGATCAGACAGATTTTTGGGCCTTTGTTGGTCGGTTGCCACGTCGTGACATGAAGCTAGTTGATGCAGTAAAGGGACTAGTGCATAGTTTTTGGCATGATCACACAAGGCCTTCTTCAAACCGAAAGGATGTACTAAAACTAAGAAGGGGTTCAAAGGATCGTGAGCCACATACTAAGCATCTTCTTGATATAACACAGACAGAGCTTTACGAAAAATTTAAGATTGAGCATAGACAATTGAACTTGGGGCAATGATCTTTTGAGAAATGTAAGCCATGGTATGTTAGAATAAATACTCTTCGTAACACTTGTTGTTGTAGATACCATGTAGAATATGAATATTACTATGAAACATTTTTGTACATTCGTCGTGTGTTGCATACTAACATTGTGCAGGATTGCTCCATGACAATACCACCGACTTCATCAAGAGAATTCATTCATAGCATCATGTGCAATAGGCCCGAGGGGCAAACATACTATGCAAAATCTTGTTTGGATGGAACATGCTCCAACTGTGCTGGAATGGCATTATTGAGCCAATGTATGCACGAGAATGGAGACAGTGAATTTGGGAAAATGGTTACAGACATGAAAAGTTTCAAATATATCAACTATGAAATAGTCCCAGGGAAAGAAAGCAAAAAAATACAATTGGTGACATCTCAGGTATGCATTTATATCTATAAAATTATGTTGTAACGGTTACATTTCAATCCTTACTTACAACAAAAAACTGACATTGAGATCATTTTGTGTCACCAGGTACAAGTTAGTGACTTCATCAAGGAATTTATTGAAAAGACACATCAATATGTTCAGCATGTCCACGTGGCACGATGGCAGGATGAGAAGTTTAGAATATGCAGAGATACATTTCCCCTTGGTACTATACTTTCAGTTGTTGATTTTTCCGAGAACTACACTCTGCAACCTCAAAATGAGATCCAAAGTTAGTATTATCACTCTGAGCAGGTTTCCTTGATGGTCCATATCACATACAGGCATGGCCCAAATAGCACTGAAGAGAAAAGAGAAATTCTGAAGGAATATCACTTCTACATAAGTGATGATAGGTGCCACGACTTCCACTATGTACGTCATTGCTTCATCATGTTCTATGATCACTTGAAGGGAAGGAACATACAGATGGACCGACACTGGATTTGGTCTGATGGGTGTGCTGGTCAGTTCAAAAATGCACGCATATTTCAGTGGTTGTGTTCATTGCATAAAAACTACAAAGTGCCACATATGTGGAACTATTTTGAGACTGGGCATGGTAAAGGAGAGCATGATGGAGCCGGAGCATGTGTCAAAACAGCCCTACGAAGAGAGGAATTGAAAGTATCTACAGAATCTACTATTCTAAATGCTCAATCTATAGTCAGGTGGTGCACGTCAGTAATGGGAGAGGAATCAACTATGCGAGTAGAATCCACAAGAAAGAGACATGTGGAGAGATTTTTTTGGGAGGTGGTAGACATAGATCGTTCACATGCATGGGAATGCAAGACTGTGCCTGGGACTCGTGGCTTTCATTCGGTTCGAAGCTCTGATAACCCAGTATTTGAAATTTGGACCAGAAAACTTGCTTGTTTTTGCCCGCCTTGTTGTGATGGTGACTGGGATGGGTGTGAATCATTGGATTGGGTTGATGGATGGGATCGCATATCACTTCCACGTGATCAACGTGCAATTGTTGAGTTAACTCCGTTGGAAGAAGACCAATCATCTATTTCTGCAGATTTTGATCATGTCTCAGACCTTGTACAACCCGGTATGATGCATTTCCTTAACATTTTTTGTTTGTTTACGTAGTCTTCAAATGCACATTAATGGCCTTGTATCGCACGAAAAATATTTTGATCATATACCTACAATCATATAATGCAGGGCACATATACGCAGTGGTTGCCTCAAAAGATACTGAATGGGGTGATGAATACTGGTTGGCACGCTGTATAGATGGAAAGCGAACCCTCATTGTGTCCATGACTGACGATGAAAACAACCACTTTCCAACTGGTTCTATGGTTGTTAAAGGTGAATACTTGACACGGGACAACAATGGAAGAAAGAAGGGTGGATATGTTTACAGGGATTACAAACCAGGTGCAAGTGTATATCACTTTACCAACTTAATCATTGGCACAAACCTTCAGGTACGAACAATGCCTAGTCGAAATACATCGAAGGTACGCTACTTCTTACCGGATACAGAGCACGAGAGACTAATGGAGACCATCAGTATAAGAGATGATCCGGAGGGCTTGGTTGTATGATAATAGGTGGGATCTAGCATGATGAGGTACGTTACATACTTTTAATACTATACTATTTTCACTATTTGTAATTGAATATTGATATATGCTCAATTTTCACATGTATGTTTCATATGAATATGTCAATTTTGCGTTCTTGATATGCCAAATTTACAAGAGATGGATTAAAATTATATTATGTTCATATGATCAGTAAACCATATATTAATCATGTTTGAGAGGTTGCTTAGCTAACTTTAAGGGCATTTAAGCTCTATGTTAAGCCCAACTAAATCCTTATGAATCACTAGACAATCGAATTGGTTCCTTGAGTAATTCAAATTTCTTTATGTAAAACCATTTTTCATTCATTTTAGTATGAAATCAAGTTTTTAGTATTTTTTTCTCTTTACTGGCTCTATTCTAGTTTCCTTTGAAAAATTGCTCAAAGTATTGTTGTTCTTAGTTTTATGAACCTATTTGTGATCTCTTTCATGTGATCATAAGATTTTACACATCACTGCCGTAACCACTAGACAATTGTACACTATACAACTATGAAAGTCTCTCTTAATCTAGCGACAACCACCTTTTACCCATTTCTATAGAATTTATTTTCTTTAATAATTTTCTAATCCAAATTTTAATAGCTATTACATTTTCACTATACAACTATGAAAGTCTCTAGTGACAACCACCTTTTACCCATTTTTATTATACATCTCTAAGTTATCCACACAAAAACACACACATATATATATAATAATTATTGTGTATTCATAGTCAAAACTAAAAAATATATGGATTAAAGTGGATAAACATTAAACTAAAATTATAATAATTGTGTTTTTTAATCCATTTTTTACATATGATCAGTAAACCCTAAAATTATATTATGTTCATCATGTTGGTTATTGGCTTCACCCAACAAAATTAATTCAATTCATGCTCACTATATTAAACAATACACTTATATTAAATTTAATTCATGTCTTGTTAAATATTTCATAATGAATTAGCTAGTTGAGAGCACCACCTTAGACCAAGCCATCATCATCAACATCTTCATCATCATCATGGACCTGCAAAACCCTAGTTTCCAAAGTGTCTAGGCAGGTTCGGGCTAGGAACACTAGCCATACCCGCCCGGTGGATGATTTTCCAAAGTTGACCCCCGTGTGCAAAAATTGCACACTCCCACACTGAGCAAAACCCTAGTTTCAAAGATGGACCTGCAAGGTGACACATGGGCCACCGGGTAGGAGGGGAGGGGCACCCCTGGCACTATCCCGGTGTGCTGAATCCAACGGAGTCGACGGTTCGTCGATCCGAGCCACGGTCTTCATTCTATGGCTCGTCCCGTCTCACTACCAGAAGGCCTTCAGGGACACCTGCTGGATACCTACCGGGGGCATAGAACTCCAACCATGCAACAAAACCGGGTTCCGGGGAGACCTGCAGGTGTGTCTAGACAGGTTCGGGCTAGGAACACTAGCCATACTTGCCCGGTGGATGATTTTCCAAAGTTGACCCCCGTGTGCAAAAATTGCACACTCCCACACTGAGCAAAACCCTAGTTTCCAAGATGGACCTGCAAGGTGACACATGGGCCACCGGGTAGGAGGGGAGGGGCATCCCTGGCACTATCCCGGTGTGCTGAATCCAACAGAGTCGACGGTTCGTCGATCCGAGCCACGGTCTTCATTCTATGGCTCGTCCCGTCTCACTACCAGAAGGCCTTCAGGGACACCTGCTGGATACCTACCGGGGGCATAGAACTCCAACCATGCAACAAAACCGGGTTCCGGGGAGTCCTGCAGGTGTGTCTAGATAGGTTCGGGCTAGGAACACTAGCCATACTTGCCCGGTGGATGATTTTCCAAAGTTGACCCCTGTGTGCAAAAATTGCACACTCCCACACTGAGCAAAACCCTAGTTTACGAAATGAATGCACAATGAAGCCACTGGGCCATGGGGAGACGAGGGAGAGGGCCCCCTAGAGGTAATCGCACGCCAGGAGACCAATGGATTCGACGGTTCGTCGGTCCGACGTCCGGTTTCCGAGTTATGTCGAGTTGCAAGTCGCATGAAAATGCCGTTCAGGGACACTTGGTGAATTTCCGTCCGGGAGCCAAAAAGCAAACGGAGCAGGAAAATTGCGTGCCGTTGGCTCCCGCAAGTGTGTGTGGGCAATGCCGACGTGGGAACACTGCCGGGAGCCATAAATCCATGATAGTAAATTAATTCATGACAAAAAAAACTGAATTATTCCTTTCAATGGATGTGGTTTTCAATTTCCTATGTTGTTAGGTCAATTTGGCACATTCATTGAAAGAAATTGTAGACTTTAATGATGATCACAACAAGTGTGTTTGTTAAAACCTTGTGAAATAGAGCATCAAAAGACCTACATTGTAGGCCATATAATTGTGTTTGTTTACCTTTTGTTTGATGGACCATGCACAATAAGTAATAAAATAATTTTTGAAGTAGGTCATTTCATTTTTCTGATTTTTTCTTTGGTGGTGTTGAAAAAGACCATTGTTCTTATTGATGGGATTTCATGTGCTTATGATTCTTTGGATAATCTGGACACATACAAGGACACCATTATTAGACTAATTCATTATAAACAATTTAATATGAGTAATCTACATAAATGAATTGAAAAATTAACAAAAATAACAAACAACCCATATACCTTGGAATATAACACAAGAGTGACCATGTTAGGCAATCTTACTTATCTACTTACCTATGGTCATCTAAGTAGACCATTTGGATCATGTCTATTACTAATGATCTCCATTAACTTTTCATGTTCACAATGAGGCTTGAAGTATCATACCTTTGATGGGTGCTTCCTTGGCATTGTTTGTAGTTTGAGGTTTGTATCGAAAACTAAGTTTGTAAAGTGGTATATAGATTCACCTAGTCTAATCTTGAAATACATAACCAACCTTCTTCCATGTTTGGTCATCCAGTGTTAGATATTATCCTTTAATAACCATCAAACTGATTACAAGTTGATCACCATTGTCATCTATTAGTGAGACATGAGGGTTTGGTTCGCCTTTAAGGAACATGCCAACAAATAGTGAGTGCCCCATTAATTATCTTTCAGGGAAACCATTGCATATATGTTCATTTTAAAAAACATCAGTTCCAACGTGTGAGTCCACTAAATAGACAAAATGTAATGTATTCATGCTAGTTGATAAGATTTAATCTCATATTCAGAAAACTTGGTTGTACAAGATTTGAGACATGATCATAATGTGGTGAAATGGTTGATTAGTCCTCATCCAACTAGGATAATTCAATATTTATACCTAGAATAATGGCGAGTGATAGAATTTTCTTGTTCATATTTCTACTATAACATTGTTTGAGTTTCAAACTAAATGAAATCCACAAATTCCATGCATTATTCTATGTGATTGATCTACATCAACCACCTCCCAAAAATATCTCGTCTTCTTGTTCCATCTACAATTATTGAAGAACACCATTCAACAATAGATTTTGTGTAACTAATGAGAGAATTTCTCGTAAACTTCCATTTTTACCTGCAGAATATAATGTTTACCTACACAACATCTCGATCATGATCCCCTTTCCCACACTCAGTTTCAAAAGTGCTGTAAAGGCAACCTTTACATTTACATTTGCATTAACATGACAACCAAGTCTCAAAAATGAGATTGATGGTGTTTATTCTCATGCAATGTATACAGTTAGGATTAAGACAACTGTATAAATCTATGGAATTATAAATGGAGATATTAATCCAAAAGGAAGCCAATGTTGGCCTTGCCAATCTTTTCTTCCGAATGCAAACGAAATATTAGATTCCATTTTGCTATGTTTCCATGTAAAATATATTTGAAAAAAAACATATATTTGGATTATATGGAAATCCTTCTTACCTTTGACATTGTTTGGGATCTGCAGGATGGGAATGAAGTATTTTTTAGGGATTAAGAGGAGTATTCAATTACACAAACTTATGAATGCCTATTGTGACAAGCAATCCATTGATTTCAACTCCATCAAATTTCTGTTTGATGGATGATGTTTGCAAGGTGAGCAAGTTTAACCCACCAATGCGAGATTGCATGCAATTACACTGAGCAAAACCCTAGTTTACGAAATGAATGCACAATGAAGCCACTGGGCCATGGGGAGACGAGGGAGAGGGCCCCCTAGAGGTAATCGCATGCCAGGAGACCAACGGAGTCGACGGTTCGTCGGTCCGACGTCCGGTTTCCGAGTTATGTCGAGTTGCAAGTTGCATGAAAATGCCGTTCAGGGACACTTGGTGAATTTCCGTCCGGGAGCCAAAAAGCAAACGGAGCAGGAAGATTGCGTGCCGTTGGCTCCCGCAAGTGTGTGTGGGCAATGCCGACGTGGGAACACTGCCAACACTGGCTCGGGGGAGGTTTTTGCAGAGTTTACCTACCAATGCGAGATTGCATGCAATTACACTGAGCAAAACCCTAGTTTACGAAATGAATGCACAATGAAGCCACTGGGCCATGGGGAGATGAGGGAGAGGGCCCCCTTGAGGTAATCGCACGCCAGGAGACCAACGGAGTCGACGGTTCGTCGGTACGACGTCCGGTTTCCGAGTTATGTCGAGTTGCAAGTCGCATGAAAATGTCGTTCAGGGACACTTGGTGAATTTCCGTCCGGGAGCCAAAAAGCAAATGGAGCAACAAGATTGCGTGCCGTTGGCTCCCGCAAGTGTGTGTGGGCAATGCCGACGTGGGAACACTGTCAACACTGGCTCGGGGGAGGTTTTTGCAGAGTTGACCCACCAATGCGAGATTGCATGCAATTAAACTGAGCAAAACCCTAGTTTACGAAATGAATGCACAATGAAGCCACTGGGCCATGGGGAGACGAGGGAGAGAGCCCCCTAGAGGTAATCGCATGCCAGGAGACCAACGGAGTCGACGGTTCGTCTGTCCGACGTCGGGTTTCTGAGTTATGTGGAGTTGCAAGTCGCATGAAAATGCCGTTCAGGGACACTTGGTGAATTTCCGTCCGGGAGCCAAAAAGCAAATGGAGCAAGAAGATTGCGTGCCGTTGGCTCCCGCAAGTGTGTGTGGGCAATCCCGACGTGGGAACACTGCCAACACTGGCTCGGGGGAGGTTTTTGCAGAGTTGACCCACCAATGCGAGATTGCATGCAATTACACTGAGCAAAACCCTAGTTTACGAAATGAATGCACAATGAAGCCACTGGGCCATGGGGAGACGAGGGAGAGGGCCCCCTAGAGGTAATCGCACGCCAGGAGACCAACGGAGTCGACGGTTCGTCGGTCCGACGTCCATTTTCCGAGTTATGTCGAGTTGCAAGTCGCATGAAAATGCCGTTCAGGGACACTTGGTGAATTTCCGCCCATTTTATAATTTAAGCCACTTTTAAATATTTGAACTTCCATATTATTTTTGAAAGAGTATAATATTTCAAAACTCCTAAAGAGACAAAAACACATGATCAAAACTCCTAAGGCTGTAATTTAGAGTAGTAATAATGGGGGGTGATGGAGTTGAATTTGATCCTATGGAAGATAATGATACTAATATTATTGAGAATAAAGGGATAATAGGTTGATCCATGACACCTTTGTTTGCATGGATGAGGATGCACCTATGTATGAGACCTATGATAATATTCATGATGTACATCTTATTGATAAGGCACACAAAGGCCTATACAAGAGATCAAAGATGGGTCACTTTGTCTACTAATTTGATGTTGATAAAATTGAAGGTATTGAATGACATTTCAAACAATGGTATGACAAAGATCCTAATGTATACACAAGGTTAATATATAAGGTGCCCCATAAGGTTCTTTGTCATATCCCTATAATTCTAGGTTTTTGATGATTGTTTAGGTTAAAAAACATAGCACATTATATGGATTATCATGTACAAAGATAAGTGAAGATGGTATTATATGAGTGGCTACAAATGGTTCTCAATTTACGATCATCAAGGAAATATTACCCATTTTTTAAGAAGAACCTCATAATGTTAGACTTTCATTGGTAGTTGATGGCAATGGGTGTGCATGAGTGAGTTCGTTGAAACCTTGAAAACATTGTATTGCATTTAGTTTGATTAAATTACACGAGCAAGAACTTTGACATAACTTGCAATGATCATCCAAAATCACAAATTTTAATTAGATACCAATTAGTGCATGCATGTAGTGAATTCGTTGAAACCTTTGAATATAATAGTTTGTTCTTTTGACATAGTGCATTCATGAGTAATAGATAATCCACACAAATCAACACATTAGAATGACACAAGTACATGTATCCAAAAGTACATATATATCCAAAAGTGCATGTCTCCAAAAGTACATGTATATCCAAAAGTCTCCAAAAGTGCATGTCTCCAAAAGTACATGTATATCCAAAAGTATCGAAAAGTACATGTATCCAATGAAGTCAATGTACATGTCTCCAAAAGTACATGCACAATAAAGTCAATGTACATGTCTCCAAAACTGAATGTATCGAAAAGTACATATATATACAAAAGTATCCAAAAGCACATGTGTCCAAAACTATCCAAAACTATCAAAACTCAAGCTTTCTCTTGTTCTTTCCCGACGTTGATCCTCTAGGCACATCCCTAGGATCAATGTGCATCCCTGGATCCTGCAAATTAAATATCAATTGTTAAATTCAACTAACTATGTACACTAATACATTATCTCAACAATTATCAACTGGTGCATGGAAAGTGCATGAAACACTTGGTCACTGAAGGACATCTCACCTCAACTGACAAAGGAGATTGTGTTTCTTGTGTAGCAGATGGAGCCGTCGGTTGAACATCCAGGATGGTTGAACCAGGGGGGCCAGGCACTGCTCCTGCTGGTGGTGGCTACAATGAAAAAATGTTGAAATAGTTAGAAATGCATGAATAAACAATAGGTCCAACAATAATAAACTATGTAAAGATAATGTTGAAATAGTTACATACCTGTGTGTGATCAGTCGCCACTGCAGATGCGGCACTAACTGCTGCATCAACCATCGATGCAAGGTTCTCAGCAGACAAATCGGGTTCCTGTTGCAGTAAACATGCAATTCAAACATTAACAAAAACGATTTATGCACTGGATTTCAAGTTAAACAACAAATATCATTGAAGGATATACATTACCGTGGTGTGAGTAAGCCCATGGTCGTGGGCAGCTGGAGTCTTTCTCGGAGTAGAACGCCTCACATACACACGACCCTTGTTCACGAATGGCCTGGAGGGAGATGCAAATACAGGCAATGGGCCAGATGTGTCGGATGGTGCCTACAGTCAGCAAGTGTTCATGTAGTTAGACATGCATGATTCAACAAACAAACATGTATTTAAAAAATGTCATTTTTAATTGTTTACCTGGAGCCCAGACGTTTCAGGGGACAGTATGACCATGGGCACTACCTCCACATTACCTTGCCCCTGTGAAGGATCTGCCATCTGCAAGTTTAATAATTGTAAATATTAGACCGTATATAGCATTAATGAACTAAAATGTAAAGTATGTGGAAATTAACAAATTAACAAGTATTAAAAAACTGAAATTTTAAAATGTTTACCTCGGTGTGAGATACGGCAATAGGTGGTATATAAGATGGGCCTGCCGAATGGGTAGCATCATGCCCCCCTGTCGAGTCTGGAACATCCGGCTCTGGGGCGTCACTGCCGGTAATCATCATCAACTGCAAGTTCACAAAATTAATATATTAGCTCAAACTATATATATGTGTACAAAGACGAAAATAAATGAAGAATTTATTACAATTAACCATCAAGATACCTCTCTCAAAAAGCCACTGAAGGCAACATCTGATGCAATACCATAGCAGGGACGACCACATGACGTGCGCTCGTGAGGATCAGTACTAGGATGGGGAATAGCTGATGGTCCTCCACTAGTGGATGGTCCTGATGGTCCTGCAGTAGTGGATGGTCCTGATGGTCCTGCAGTAGCTGATGGTCCTGCATGGTGACGAGCTGGTGTATGTACCACACCAGGGACAGATGTCCCTTCCTCACCCATATGTTGAACCATCCTGCCATGGCGAACAACCGTCCGTGCCAAACTCAAAAATGCATCCCGTGTCTGCGGAATAATGCGATGTGCTGGTGGGACATCTGGCCCAGGCAACTGCCTGCGAGGTGCACGGATAGGGCGATCCTGGTCTCGAAGCCTGGCATTGGGTCGGTTTTGGGGCATCCCCCCACCGATCCCCTGGAACTGTAAGATGTCAAAATAGTTAACGTGTTTATGCAACACGAACTCTGCATACATCTTTCGAAGGAAATATAAGGGAATTTCCCTGTTGTTGTGTGGTGGCATATCAAAAACCATGTACCATCTGTCCATCCAGTTATCAACAAATGGTTGAAACGTGCACCACTCAATGGAGATATGCGGCTTGCTTGCATTAGGGATTTCCCCCGTCCGAGGGTCCCTAAACAATGCAAATATAACCTCTTTGGATATTTTTAGCTTTTTTACTGCATTGTAATCTAGTCCATCAGCATATTGTTGTCTTTTTCTTTCTCTGTAAGATGCAATATCATACAGGACATTCGTAGATTGTGAAATTGTGTCCACAATTGCATCCAAGGTTGATGCAAGTGAACGGCGAATCCTGTCGCCACCACTAAAAGCTTCACTTATGCCCCTCAATTGGGCAAGCTCAATCAATATTTCGGCATTGGCATCCATAGCCGCAACTGCAATAAAGACATTAATACGAAAATCATTAGAAACATATACATGGTATATAATGACGTCTCTTCAAAATTGAACATGTATTAAATCAAACTCACATAATCAATTTAATGGCATTTACTTACATACATTTAAAACTTAAAATTAAACATTTGACAATTAAAAAGTAAGTTAGTCAGATTGGCAGAGAGGAGGAGGAGGAGGATCAAGGCAGTGATGAGTTTGTTGATTCAGGCATGGAGGAGGAGGATCAAGGCAGTGATGAGTTTGCATCTATGTGTCTCAATGTCTCATTGTGTTTTGTGATTGTGAATGACAAATGTGTTGTGATTTGTGAATGATCTAATTTCTATTGAATATTTCATATTTGTAATTGTAAATGTAATTTCTATTGAATATTTGTAATTGTAAATGTTAAATTTTATTGGATGATCTATATGTCTATATTTTTAAATTTTAATATATTTTAAAAATATATTAATTTCGGGGGTCACCGTGTCCTACGTGTCATAATTCCGGGGGTCACCGTGTCTAGTGGGGACCAGGGATCAAATTTGAAGGGTGGGGTCCCATTTCACTATGAAGGGCTATGAGATATTGAACACTATTGAAGGGCTATGAGAAATTTATTAATATTTATTCTATGTGTATATATGGATGTGTTCATGTTGTATGGATTGGATTCTAGGTTAACCGAGGCCTTTTTAGAGCAAAGAATGGGGTAATTACTATTTGGGAACAAGTTTTTTATCAAATGTAAATTGCGGTGATGGAAGATATTGAGGGTGCCACATGTTGTGGAGAAAGTAGTATTGATTCCTATGACGTAATAGGGAGTTCAAAAAGTCTGGTTTCAAGTATTGTCATGCGTAGCTCGATTGATTTTTCTCGCGCTAGGGTTGTAGCAACTGTTATGGCCATTACTGTTAAAAGGATTGATGGGGTGGAATCCCGTGAAACGATGAGTTCTTTTGTTAAGACGTAGATTCAGTGAAATTTGGTGGGAGTCTTATGTTCATTTTATGCACAAAATTTGATTACTTGATTTTGTTGCATTGTTAACTCTCCTCCTAGTCATAGCTACAATCTCTTATATAATTGTGAAGGTTATCAATCCACTCAATATATTAAAGTTGTAGTAGGCCAAAATCATCCACATATTTATTGTACTCACAAATGTTGACATTCCAATTTCTATGTAGAGCGCCCATTAACATTAGATTGTATGGGACATGTTTTTGAGGCATGATGTCATTATCTCATAACAACAAGCTTTTTATCCATAAATATGTCATCTACAAGCCAACGGAATTGTTCCTAATCCTTTATAAAACTTTGTCATAATTATATCAATACCAACATCCCTACCTATTGACTTAGCTTAGAAGATATTACACCTTCGGATAACCAAACCTGATTCCAAGGTTGGTAATCATAAACGTAAAAGCATCATCATAAGGAAATAGCATGTTGTGTTGAGGAAATTCCTTTTTTTCCATTTCCTTCTCAGTATAATATTTGGTTGTGGATCATTTAAAATGTATAATTTATTTTAATATAATTGGGAAGCTAAATTCAAATTCATTAATATATTAATATGATTTGATTTTTTTATTAATAATAAGTTATTCTTTTCATTTGAAAATGTAATAGTACATCAAAATTTCAATGTTTACTAATGTAGTAAAGTTGAGAGGCTTTATTTTTCAGTGGATATAGCAGACCTGTAAATTCATAGGATGTCAAAAATCTAGTCAGCCTTGAAGTTGAGCTCCTCAAAGAAAACGAATTTCTTTAAATATGTTTATGGCAGGCTGGCATTGCCAGCTTCGCTCCGCAAACTATCCTGGAGGACTGGAGGAGATAGGGTAGGTGGAACTTGGAAGTAGCTCAACCACAGTGGAATAGGGGTATAAGAAAAAGCTTGTTTCTATTCATGCAATATGGTCGGAGCCATGGAAGCATGGAATTCCAGCATTGACTTGATACAACAAAGAAAACACAGGGTGTGAGGCTGGGAGCCGTAGATGGTAGGATTAACTTGATACAACAAAGAAAACACAGGTCTATAGGTAGGGGCCACGGGCAGGAGCAACAACCTGCAACATTACAAGAAGTTTATGGATTGTGGATTTTGTCTGAAATGCCAAATTCGCGTGGGCATATTAACATAATATATTATACATTGAATACTCAATTAACTCACGGAGTCAGCATTCACGAATTGGTATGTGATAACTTGTAACTTGGTAAGCCCGCTAGCAACAACACGTATGAGCCACCTTCCAGGTTTAATAATTTTGTTGATGCCATTAAATGTGTTAAACACGTAAGCGCTCGCTACAAACACGAGAACTTCGAAGCCTTCAAGCCATGGGCTACTCAGTGTAAGCCCGTCCACGTAAGTTGCTCAATGATATTATTAGAGGCCCAATGGTCCATGATCCATGGATGATCGAACACGTGGATATTGGAGAGTAAGCGAGTCCCACTCCCAAGTCACCTAGCTAGTAGCCGCATTCCCAATTTCCCACTAAAAATTGTTGATGGGTGAAATTTGAAGCTACCCTTCTGTTGCAATTTTAAACAGTAGTGGTTAATTTAATTATTGAAGGGCTTACCATGAAATTAAATTTTTTTTGCATGGTAAAATTTGAAGTGGCCTTCTATGACGTGTGGGTAAAATTTGAAGTGGCCTGAAGGCTTCAAATTTGAAGCCTGGTGGGGACACTCGTGTCCCGTGTCCTCGTGTCGGGTGACTTAGATGAATACATTGTAGAAAGGGGGGAGTTTTAATTTTTTCAATTTTTGGTTTGATTATGAAGTTTTGAGTTTTTTGAAAAGGGTTTCATTTTGAGGTGTGAATTTAATTACAAATTGGGTTATTCCCAATTTGATCAATATTACAAAACTAGGTTAAACAATAAAAAAATAGTAATTGGGATTAAAAAATCACAAAAAAATTGTTTGGGTGAATAAATTACCTGACTAGATGAGAATGCATCGGTGAATTTGTCTCCTCTCCAGCTAAATCGAGCAACACGGATAGTTGAGTGGGCCACAAAGCGTCCTCGTCCAGGGTCAATTTCGCCTCTATTCGCGTTTCTGATGCGTGAGTGTCGCGGGTGGTCGGCAATCGGCCGACTGTGTTTTTAAATTCATTTTTAGTTTTACATATCGCGTACGCGATTTGTAAATAAATAACGCGTACGCGTTTTTTAACTACATAACGCGTACGCGTTATTGTTACCTAGCCTACATGTCCAATGACATGTTAGGCTCGGGTCTTACCATGGCAGGTGGTAAATATCATAAACGCGTTATGTTTTAGGTATCAGGAACGAGATTTGAAAAAAGTAGCATTGCATCTAAAGTGACCCTCATCTTCTTGCACACACCCAAGATAATAAAAAGAAACATGAAAAAGAAGTAATGGAAAGCAATTTTGCATAAAGATAGAAATTAAATAAGAAATTAAGAAATTGGGAGAAGGAGGAGATAAAAAGAGGAGAAGAAGTGAAGAGAGGGGATCTTTTTGTCTTTTGGCATTTGGAAGAGGAGCTCTTGAGGAGAGGAAAGCAAGATAGCACTGGCATAGGGTTAATTGTTGGGGGCTCGAGGGCATCAGCCTTTGGCTGGGGGTTGGTTGGGTGGAGAGTCGCCCCCCCCACCTTCAGTTGCACTATTGGAGCTATCAAAGTAATGGTAGCTGCTAGGTCATCTATCCAGGTATGGCTCCTTAATTTTCATAGCATATTTTCTATTATTATTGATTAGACCCACTTTCTTTTTCCAAATCTCGTATGCATGCTGTTCTTGTTTGTCTCTGGATTTTATATCATTTTACATGTTACAGATTCTTGTGTTGGTTCAGAGATCTACATGCATATTTAATATTATCTTGTTATTTAGTGGGTTTTATGAGTTTAAGGTTCTTACACTAATTCATCAGAGAAATTCTTGTTTTTCTCACACTTGTTTCCTTTTGTCTTCTTGGAAGCTTTGAAATATGCTTCTTTTCTAGAAGGATTCTCCTTTTCCGTCCTCATCTTATATGCAGTAAGAATCCCATGAAGTTTGTCCATTGTTAATCTATCCAAATCACTTATGTCTTCTAGGACTAATACTTTGGAGTCAAAGCTTGTTGGCAAAGATCTCAATACCTTTTATACAACTTCTTCTTTGTCAATTTGTACTCCAAGACCTTTGATAGCATTGATAAGCTCATCTACACAAAGAATATAGGATGCAATATTTTATTCTTCCCTCATCTTTAGAGTTTCAAACTGTCCTGAATAATTTTGCAACTTTTCCTTCTTAAACTTCTCATCTCCTTCATATATGTTTCTAAGCTTATCCCACAGTTCTTTAGCTGATGTGTACTGCATGAATTTGGTGAACTCTTAGATTTCTAAACCACATAATATTGCATTCATATCCCTTGCATTACATTCATACAACCTTTTGCCAGCTTCCTCAACTGGTGAGGTCTTGGGAACTTTATAACCGTTTTTGACAGATTGATAAACATCAACTCCAAGAGTCTATAAGTACACTTCCATTCTTATACTCCAGAAGGTGTAATTTGATCCATCAAACATTGGTGCTCTATTTGTAGAGAGTCCTTCCTGTCTATCCATATATGCACAGTGATCTACCTTCCCATTGTTAGACTATTCCTAAAGGACTAAAATGTGATACCAATTGTTGGAATCCTTAATGATACTGAGAGGGGGGGTGAATTAGTATCATGCGTAGATTAAAAAAAATTCACTTTAAAAATTATGCACCAATTCCTGTTTAAATCACAACAATAAAAGGCAATTGTGCACAAAGTATTTGAAAAGTAACTCTCTCTCTCTCTCTCTCTCTCTGTATATATATATATATCCGTATAAAAAAACTCCTTTATTCAAATGAATAAAATTTACTGTCCATACGACTTACATACATCATTATCCCAATAGGTATTTTATGACCTTCCTGACAGATAAAAAAATCCTGCTACAGAACTCAAAATGTTCGAGTTCCCTAACAATCCTGAAGCATGCCTTAAACCTTCTTTACTAAAGGTTAGTTTTCTCATACAAACTGATAAATAGGAAAGGAATTCCCATCCCTTTATTCTTCAATTACCAGCTGACTTGGTTCTAACATAAGAGCATATTTTGAGAGTTGATATGCCTCTATATTCAACTTTATGTATATATGCACAAAGGATAAGAATTCAAAATTATTCATTAAACTTTAAATTGCAGCGAGCATATGTTGAAGATGTGGTGCATTTATCTGAATCTCATGGTTTTCCTAGTTGATTACCATTTTTTAGTCACCAAATAATTGTAATCTGCTGCATCTCTTGGAGGTTGCTAATTTTAAGGCTTCCCACATTGCTACCAATTACACCTTGTTGTTTGAACAGTGACCCGTAGAAAAAATAATTTTTGTTTTGAGTGCCTCTGTGCTAAACAAAACTAACCTCGAGCCTCCTAAATGTGGAGTACCTTGGCTTGCTACATCGAAAAAAACCCATGAATGTTGCTTGTTAATTGTTGGAGGTATTAAAACTCTTCTTTTCCCTGCCTTTTGCTCCACCTTGTGTTCTTGTGTCCACTGCACAACCAATGCAGTGGTTACCTCTTGTGGCATTACACGGTTCTAAAATACAGCAGTGTTTCTTTCCCACCAAATACCATAAATAACGGAGCATGGGAAGGCATCTAGAGAACGTACTGAAGGGTCCTTCCACCACTACTGATATCTATACTCCAAGGTCGCGTTGATCTGAGTTGAGGATGCTTTTAATTCCTTGGAAACAACCATCCATATCGTCTATGCATAAGGACATGATACAAATAGATGATAAATATTTTACTCTTCATGTTGACACAGAGAACATCAACTGGGACCATTCCATCCCCGTTTAATTAGATTTTTCCATGTTAGTAATTTGTAGCTCAACGCTAACCACAATTTTTTTTTCTTTCATAGTTCCTTAACCTTTCCACACTTCAGTCCACCACCACTCTTTTCTACCTCTAAATTCTTCTGTTATGTGATCTCATACCTAATATTGGTCGTAAATTCTCTTGAAGTACAATTCTTTGTACAGGCTAAGGAATCCGACAAGCCTTCATCCACATGAACAAAGTTCCCCACCAATTTATTAGCATAACATGCCTATTCCTTGGCTTCCTCACCACTCAGGCCAATAGACATAGTTGATTTCCAACCTTGCGCCAGGCTTGTGGAGATTGTGCTTGTGCATCAGCTAAGACCTTCAATCCTTTTCCCCGAAGCATCTCAATAGTTTCCCTTGAAATTTTATACTCATTTCTTGCTCCTACCCAAGGGTCTTCTCCTAAACGAATGCTTTTTCCATCACCCACCTTCCATACCAACTAATTCCCTACCATAGGAAAGGCTATATTTAAGGCTTTACATCCTAAAGAACCATTCTTGAAAGTCTTAACAGGCATTCTCAGTTATTCTTCTAGAGAGGAGTTTGGACAATATTTAGAAATCATCACCTTCCCCCAAATAGAATTAGTATTTTGTGTAAGTCTCCAATGACTTTGTTGCAAGAGAATGGAAAAACAAGAGTGGTTTCTTGATACCCTATCCCCCCTACTCCTTGGGATTGGCCAATACTGACCATTTAACCAATGGAATGCCTTCTACTTGCTTGCTTGTTGTCCATAAAAAAGAGAAGCATAGCTTTTTTATTTTGGTAAAGATTCCTTTAGGAATATAAGCTATGGACTCCCAATACATCGGGATACTTTAAATAACTTCCTTCAAAAGTACTAGGAAGAATCCTCTAGATAGAAAGCGATTTTCCCAACAAGAAATCCTAGCTTCCACCTTTTTAACTAATCATATCCAATCCCTAAATGCATAGGAATTTGGTTTTAAGAAAAATCCCAAGTATTTGAATCCATCTGTAATGGGCTGCATAGGAAAGGAGACTATTGCTTGCATTCTCCCCTATTATTCTTCCTATATTTGATTTATCAGAAGGTTGGACTTTTCAATATTAACCACCATTTCTATATCTTTTCCATATAGTTGAAGTATCTTCTCTGGTGCATTCAAATTTTATGTTGTGCCTTCACCAAATAAGAGAACATCATCCACAAATTGGACATGAGTGACCTCTTATGTATTTGAAACTTTAACACCCTTCAATAGTCCAGAGTATTTAGCTTTATGAACCATTATTCTCAAGGCTTCTTCTATCAATAGGAACAGAAAAGGCGAAAGCAAACATCCTTGTCTTAATCCTCTTGGTGCTCAAAAGAAAGAGGATGGAGAACCATTAATTAACACAACCAAGGAATCAGACTGAATACATCCCATTATCCAATTCACAAAATCCAATGAGATCCATATATAAATCAAGATAAGCCTGAGGAAGGTCCAATTAACCCTATCGTATGCCTTTGATAAATCAAGCTTTAAAGCAAAGGCCCTTTTTTTCTCCTTATGGATTGTGTGAATGGATTCCTGAGCCATAGAGACTGCATCATGGATCTGCCTATTGAATACGAATCCAAATTGTTCCTCTGTGATTATCTTTCTTAGAGAAGGATTTAACCTCTAAGAAATCGTCTTAGCTTTTAACTTGTATATGACATTGCAATAAGATATAGGCCTAAATTCTTCAAAGGAGGAAGGCTTATACTTTTTAGGGATCAAATCCAAAAAATTTGAATTCATAGCTCCAAGAACCTTACCAAAACGTTGGGATTCTTGGATTATATTCAACAAATATTCCTTTACCAATTCATAGAAGCCTTGAAAGAACTCGACCGTGGTTCTGTCAGGCCCTAGGATTTTCCCTTTCTAAAAGGAATGAAGAATATGATTCAATTCCTCCTTTGTTAATACCTTATTCATGTCTTATGTAACTAGTTTAGGAAAGATCCGAAGAACCTAAAGAATGTCATGAATCGGACACCCCTCCTGCTCC
This sequence comes from Larix kaempferi, assembly GCA_027924585.1. Taxonomy (NCBI): domain Eukaryota; kingdom Viridiplantae; phylum Streptophyta; class Pinopsida; order Pinales; family Pinaceae; genus Larix; species Larix kaempferi. Next base: position 6,288,478 of record BSBM01001163.1, on the reverse strand, counting down.
TAGAAAGGAGTCTTGAAAAAAGAAACCCCTACCTATGTTTTTTCCTTGGAAGTATTTTCCATTTCATCTTGCATAATTTTTATCTCCTTAATAGTGTTAACTTCCTCCTATGAGAGGCAAATATATGAAATAACTTTGTGTTGCTGTCCCCTTTAGAGATCCAAACTTCCCTGCGTTTGAGCCTCCAAACCTGTTCTTATTTTGCTAAGAGCTCATTCCTTTTGACTTCCAATGTTTTTAATGACTCCAAAGTCTTCTGCTGAAAAAACATCAAAAATATTCTAAGAGTATTCTTCAAAAATTTTATCCTCTACCTCTTTGAGGTCTCTTTGGAAGTTTGCTAAAAAATCTTTGTCCCACTAATTGGAAAATTTTTTGATACTAGCGAGATTGTCCACAAATTGTTTCATATATGAAGCAATAGGATCTTTTTGTAAAGGGATCCAAGTGTTCTTGACCAAATTCCTATACTCCTCTTCCTTTAACTAGATAGGGTTAAATTTGAATGGAGCTAGGGTTTTCTTATCTGACTTTTCAATTGAGAGAAGTATTGGGAGATGATAAAAAATCCCCCTACCTCCACCCAAGAACAAACCACAATAGATCCATCCAAAAAAAATTCTGAAATTAAAAAATGTTCCAAACGTTTGGAGATGGAAGCTTCCCCACTTCTCCTGTTACACCACGTCGGTTCCAGTTTCAAGGGATGCACGTCCACAAGCCCTTTTGATTCAAACAAATAATTGAAAAATTTAGTGAGATTGTTCGGCCTGGCCATCACTACCCACATTTATCTTTCTAAAAGTGTTAAATTGAAATCGCCACCCAAGATTACATTACGTGCTACCATTATACCATCTTTGAAAAAGAATTCCCAGAAATCCCGACGATTACTGAAAGGGCGATATACATTCACTAAAGTAAAAACTTATCCCGACTCATTATCTTCCAGTATTGATTTTATTGTAGACTTATGATAAATTAAGGAGATGGCCCTAACCGAAGGTGACCCGGCATAAATGAGACCAGCGGAGTGCCCATCTGAGTTTAATGTGAAAAATCCCAATATTTCAACCACAAACTTAAATACTCATAACTTGGGGGATCACCCTAAACCCCTCGCATTGAAAGTTAGGAAAATCATTGAGTAACCCCTAATTGGGGTTTCCCTGCTCTAAGGTCTCGTACAATAGTCGATTGTTTTCCATTCTTTACGTCAATCGCCACTTGGTTTTTCACCTTCACTATATGTGACTTTCTTCCTAAAGTTACCTTTGGCTGAGGATTAAGATCCATACCTCTTGAGGAGGATTCCTCCTCAAAATCCTTTCTTGCTACTTTTGAGCGAGTATTGTACACCTTGGAAGGGATTGGGATCTGTCCTTTTGTCTAGTTTTTAGGAGAAGGGGAAATCGAATTCAATGGTCTTGAAGCGGCAGAAGAACTAATAACTACCGGAAGGGGCAGTGGGGTCACCTCGGGAGATTTAACACACAACAAATTCTCCTTTATCTAGGGAGAAGAGATGGGAAAATAAGTAGGAATCAAATTAGTTGAAGGAGAAGCAATTGGATTTAATGGATTACTGGACAAAGAGGAAACGTTGTCAGAATGTTGAGTGGTTGAATCCATCCTCCCTGCGTCCTCGCCTGCATTCTCTGTTCTGCCACCTTTTCCTTTATATATCCCGATATCCTTTTGATTTGGGGGCCTCATGTACTTTGTAGCCCATACATTCTTACATGTATGATATCCTGGGACCTGACTTGGAAAATCCTTAACAAGATGTCCTACCTGTCGGCAAGGGAAATGCCTAAATGATATCTTCCAATAATCGAGATGTTGAGTCCAAAAAATTCCACGCATCTCCAATTTAATCTCTTCATATAGTCTGTCCCTCAGGTCCAATTCCACTAATATTTTAACACATCTTCTATCGATCTTGTGTTCCAAATTCTCTTGTATAACAACGAACTTCCCCAGCTTCCCTCCAATTGCCTCCAAAATCGACTTCTTCCAGAATACCATTGGAATACCAAGCAATATAACCCAGACCTGTTGGACATTCCATGGTTCTCTTTTCGCATCAAATAAACTTCCTATTCCTTCAGCAGAAGGCCTGACGACCCCCATCGCCAATTGTGTTCCATCAACTTCCTTTTATCATCTTCATGATTTACTCTAAATAAAATCCACCCCCAAGACATTATATGAAAATTCGGAAGTGGATTTATGACATGGATCCAATTGGAATCCATCCACGAATGCAAAGCCATTTATCCGACCACCTTACCACAGAAGCGACCAACAAACATGGTTTTTAGGTACTCTGGTATTCCCTCAATTCCGATCTCCTTTTCGACTAATAACGAGACCTTCTCCTTCTTGACTTTCTCACATTTATTTTCTTTTTATACAATCTTGGGCTCAATACTAGGAGTGACGTTCTCATCATTAGCCGTAGAGGCTAAGGTAACCGCATTAACTTTTTTCAAAAAATTAAGCAGAGGAAAACCTTATTTATGTCCTGACGAGACCCCTTTTGGATCTCTGCACCTTATCTCATGATCTCCGCAAAAAATGGTAATCCGGGTGACATTGTGTCATCATAAACCTCATCAATTTGCATTATGACCGATGTAATGGAAAGGAAGTGTTGACACAAGGAGAGTACTTAGGGTAGAAAACAACCATTTTTATGCCAGAATGGGATAAGGGGTTTGACGTCGCGGGGCAGTCGGATGATGAGAAGAGAAGGGAATAAACTAGAATAGGTAAATATCAAAGGAATTATGAAACATGCGAGGGGGTATACTACATCTTTCTCCATCATGGAAAAAAAAAGACCGAAATCTCCTTCGCTAAATCCTTCTCCCGTGACCTCAAGCCGCAGAAAGCTTTGCTTGTTGATGTATATGTAACTTCGGAATGTATTTCATCTATGTATTTTATATATATTTATTGTACCCTTATAAGAGATGTGTTATTCCTCTATAAGGAAGTGTCGTCATGTGGATTGACAAGTGTCGCAAGTGTGTGTACTTGCTGATGGGTTATTAGACCACCATGTGGGGTCGGCCCTGAATTATATATAATATAATGTGGATGTACCTAGCTAGACAAGTCGGCCCCATAAGGTCACTGGGAAAAAAGTTTAGTATAAATAGAGATAGGAGATCTCTATTTTACTCACTCGGAAAAGTAACTCACTCTCTCTTAGAAAGTGGCGCACTAGTGAGGAGGAGGAGCATCTGCTACTAGGAGGCTATCTCAGTGTTATTTGGTTGTACTTTGGTTGAGCCATTGCTCTCTCTATCTCTGAGGAAGTTGTGGGGTTTTTCACCTTAGGGTTTTCCCCACGGAAACTCTGTGTCTCTTGTCTCTTATGCTTTTGATTCTTGTGATGCTTGTCATATTTTGATTGTCATGCATTGATATACTGTATATGTTATTCTCTCAGTAAAGCTCCTAGAGTATAATGAATTAATGCTCAAAATTTAACATCGCTATCATAGAGATCCATCGCACCCCTTCACACACACACATATGAAGGTTTTGATTACATAAATAGATGGGAGACACCAATCTCCAAATATGTGAGCACCAATTCACTGATTACAGGGACCAACCTGTGAGGACACCAATCCTCTACATAAGCACCAACTTGCTATGAACAAGAACCAACCTATGAGGACACTAATCCTATGTGCAAGAACCAACTTGTTGTGTACAGGAACCAACCTGTGAGGACATCAATCCTATACGAAAGCACCAACTTGTTTTGTACAAGAAATAACCTATGAGGACACCAATCCTCTACAAAAGCACCAACTTGTTGTGTACAGGAACCAACCTGTGAGGACACCAATCCTCTACGAAAGCACCAACCTGAGAGGAGACTGCAATCTATTGTGCTTGACCAGTCCTACCTCCCTGAGATAGATGTAGATGTTCTTCTGTCGCACTTCCTTCTAATTTGCGCACACAGATTCACACTTGTTCTATGCACTACTTCACTTTATTTTCCATGCACTTATGTTCTCTACTTCAGTTCTATACAACTGTTATGCTTCACTATATGTTATGCACACTACTCTACTTACTATGTACTCTGTTTCGGTTATGTGCACTATTTCTCTTGATGTATACTCTACTTTAGTTATGTGCATTGATGTAACATTCCCAACCCCTCCATTGGCTTCAGAGGTGATGGGATACAACCTGATCCATTAGTTTTTTCTCTAATTTCTTCCATTTTCACACACAGCCGCAATGGCATTCCATCCACAATCTACAATGCCATTCAATCCGCAATCCAGAGTCGGATTCGGGAATCAAATTGCCAATTATCCTTCCGCATAAATCCATTTTCCGACTTCCGCAATCTGCATTGCGGAATTCAGAAAGGCGAAATCCCAATTCATAGCTCTCAAAATATCTCACTCCCGCAATCCGCAATCCGCATTCCGCATTGTGGATGCGGAAATGCGGAAATCCAAATCTCCATTCCAGGAAAATTTAACTCCTGCAATACGCAATCTGCATTCCACATTACGAATGTGGAAATGCGGAAATCCAATATGCCCATCTTATGGAAGTCAGGCTTCCAACATCCGCAATGCACAATCCGCATTGCGGATGCGGAAAGGTCCTTGTGGATTCAGAAAGGTCTTTGCGGATGTGGAAATGCCAGTACCACAGACCCTTGCTCTAGCAAGCTTATAGGAAAAACTTATGAGGGACATAACTCCCTAATCCATTGTCCAAATGGGACAAGGTTGGTACCGTTGGAAATATCTTGGAGAGCTCTATCCAATGGTATGCTTCCCTACACAATCTGAGTCCTCTAACGTTGCCATTTTCCAACTAAAATTATGTCCATAACCTTCTCCATGTGCCTTTATCCTTCTACCAGGAACTCTGCTCCACTTCTGCCATGCCTTCTCTCCTTCATCTGATCCATAGAGGTTCTTGTTCCTTCTCCAAGTCTAGGATGGAATATCTTGCACATTTACCAGACTTAGCCCAATTCCTCAAAGGAAAATTCAAAAGTAATATCAAGGGGTTTGCTAATAGGCATAAGCATGCTCCATGAACACAAGGAATGAAACATGGTTCACTCAAATAGAATGGAATACATGCACATATCCTCTCCTATGCAGAGTGAGAAAAGCATACAGGGCTTAGTCCTATTTCTCAAGCATGATTGCACACAAATATCAACATAAGGATGAGCATGCAAAGGTGCAAGAACAATGGCATTAACACACACATAGTAGAAGTTAGCCATAACAGTCAATACTAGTTAAACAATGCAGCAACAAGATGAACAACATACACAACATACTTAGCACCATGCATATGCATACAGACCTATTCATCAATGGACCATTCCCATGAGAAAATATATGCATTCATACAGTTAACAATTACAACTAAAAGCAACATCATCCACACACAATGAGTCATGCATTTATCACTCATTAACATGCACCACATAATCAACATAAGGAACGACCATTTAGTCTCATATTCAAGCTCATACACAGTTCCCTATTGATCCAATCTCATGTAATCCATTAACCAATAACTTAAACATAAGAAGCCTAACATAGAACATGAAATAACATTATTTAAACACCACAAGGAACACTTATCTTCTCATGGAAGTATCCAAGCAATCGGCTATGGGCTGTAACTTTCCAACCCAACCATATATCTCTGCCTAGCCTCTATTATTTCAGCAATCAAAGATCACCCCCGAGCTGGGGCTATGTATCCACTAAGGATTGCCTCTCAGGTTCACTCACAGCATGGGTTCACAGTCAATTAGGGCATCCAAACAACAGTTAGCTTTGTCAAGCAAATGGGAAGGAAGGTAAGGGTTTCAATATGAATGGGCTCATCTACAGATCTATGGGCATATCCCAATGATTTCAAACAGGTTTAAGCACCCCCATCACCCCACTCTCATCCTAGGTAGGGTTTCCCTTCACTATTCCACAACCCCTACTGTTTCCCTTTCTCTAGTAGTGATCTTGGTAAGTGCGATTGGCCTTGACTGCTGAATTAAAGTGAATAAGCCCTCTCAAGTCTTAGCAGGCATCCTAAAACCTCTAGGCCCCTTCTCAATTAGGTTTGCTTCTCCACGGTCTGATCTATGGCTGTCCCAACTGATTCAACTCATGCATAGGGTTTTCTTGGGCATTCTCGGCTCTGCCATTTCACACACAGGTCATGATTTCTCTTTTCTCCATGACTAGGATCTTAATTCATTCACATAATCATATCCAAGGGTAACCCCATCGTTCTGCTTCCTACGCAGGGTTTCCTAAGTGCACTCGGCTCTGCAATTCGGCTTACACAGAACCACGATTTTCTCAGGCTTGTTTTCTTCTAGGATTCAACTGCTCTATGTGAATGAATGAGGTCCTTTGTCAACTATCGGGGTATGGATCAGGATGGGAAAATTCCCAGGTTTGTAGTGGCCTAAGGGACAAGCAAAACACAAGTCCATACCTTTCCATACGGATTCGCAGGATGCCCCATACTCCATCGAATTCATGGGTCGGTTTTCTCAACCACCTTCTTACAGTTGCATTAACGTCAGCATGGTGATTCAAATGGGTTCACAATTGGACATGTGGAAGCATGGGTACCAATCCCATAACCCCCTCACCTCTCCCTAATGGATACATGGTTCCCCCTCATTTTGTTGCAACAATAGCCAGTCCTTGGTATTTTATTTACATGGCATTATTTACATCATTTACAATCTTCCATCTTACAACACATGGATTATCAACTACTTGCCTATGCAATTGAACCTAATCATCCACTAGTGAGGCCTTGGCCTTGAGATCCACACTAGGATAAACACACCTTGAAATATTTACATAACTGCCAAAATAGCCTAAGTTCAGAATGAGGGATATTACAATTGCTCTTATCCTGCACACTTCTTCAATTCTGTACATTGCTCTGGTTATGTGCACTGTTTGCTGCTATGTTTTTATGCTCTACGCACTCGGCTCTCTTCTCTTTCTTTCTTCTAGATCAATGGGCCATTGATTCCCCAATAAAATGAAGCTCCCAAATGTTGAATTAATGTAACTTCGAAGAATATTCTACTTGTACTTTATTACTGTAACTCCGTCAGAGATGTTTTACCTCCATTCAGGGATGTCATTATTATATTTGGTCATGTAAAAGTCATGAGGTAAAACCTCCATTGTAAGTCGGTTCGTTAGTACCCAAAAGAATTTAATATAATATTGTTTGAGTCTTTCTAGGAGAGGTCGACCCAGTCAGTTAAAGTGAGGCCGAACTAGCTAGGTTATTTGTCAAGTGAAAAGTAAAGTATAAATAGAGAGTGACTTCCTCTCATTTGTACCATTCACTCATTCATGCATTGCGCATTAGAGGAGAGAGAGAAGTATACAAAGGAGGAGGAGGATTAGCTTGGATCTAGAGTTTGGGTTTGTCTCTCTTATTTGTGAGACCTATTTTGGGCATTGTGATTTGGTAATCTATATTGAGGAAGTTCTTGCTGGGTTTTCTTACCCTTGATGGTTTGCTAGGATATATTGTTGTGTACATTGTGATTGTGTATCTTTTAGAGATCCTTGTAATGATGCTATTGTGAAAATGTATTAAATGCTCATGAAGTTAGAATTTAGTAGCATATAATATTAACATGGTATCAGAGCTAGACTGAAAAGAGCAACTTTCATAAGGTAAATCTCTCTCTCTCTCTCTCTCTCTCTCTCTCTCTCTCTCTGAGCATAAAAATTAGGGATTCTTACAAAAGTGGAATTTTTTAAGTGCAAGTGGCATAAGCAAGTGCACCAATCCTAGGAGCATCTATTGGCACCAAGATCGAAATTTTTCAGTGGGTGAATCTTCTAGAAAGTATAACCCTAGTTTGACTTTGGACCAGAAAAACTAGAAAACCAGAAAACCAAAGAAAGCCAGAAACTACAGACCAGAATTTCGCAAGTCAAATTTCAAGGGTGAAATATTGGAATCTTCAAAAACCAAGTGTACCGGGATACTCTCCTCATTCAAGCACATATTTTGGTGATTTCATTTTTTACTTTTGAGAAATTTTAATTTTTGGTTATTCTCTACTCTCCGGGATAATATGGCCCCAAGCACTAAGCTTGATGGCAAGTTGGAAGGCATAGATAACTTCCGTGCTTGGAAGTATAGGATTGGAATCATTCTAGAAGAGAATGATCTTTCAAAGTTTTTTAAATAAGATGTACCAGAACCCGAAGAAGCTGAAGCAAAGTAAAATCACAAGAAAGACATGATTAGGGCCAAGAGGATCATAGCAGATTCCATCAAGGATCACTTGATTCCTCAAGTGTCCTCCAAGAAAGCACCTAAGGAAATGTTTGATTCCCTATCAAGGATTTATGAAGGAAATAACATCAATCGAAAGGTGAATTTGAGAACCCAACTCGAAAGCACGAAGATGAATCAAGGTGAATCTATCCAAGATTACTTTACTAGGGTTTCTCAATTCAAAGAAAAACTAGAAGCAATTGGAGATAAGCTTGACGAATATGAACTTGTGATGACTACTCTCAATGGTCTCACTAGACCTTGGGAATATTTTATCCAAACATTGTGTGCAAGAAAGGAAATTCTACTATTTGAAGTAGTATGGGAAGAATGTGTTAAAGAGGAAGCTAGAGTGGCAAATCGAGAAGCACTACTCAAAGAAGATGATCAAGCCCTAGCTACTCATACTAAAAGAGGAAAGGGAAAATCATATTTCAAGAAGGAAACTCATAATGAGTTTCATCCACCTAGAAAGTTTCAAAAGTACAAGAAATGAAACTACAAGAAGAAATAATTCTCTTCTTATCAATATTATTATTGTGATAATATGGGACATATTGCCAAAGATTGTCCATTAAGAAAAGAATAATACAAGAAGAAGAGTAAAAAAAGACATCATGCTCATTTAGTCGAAGAATAAGAAGAACAAGAAGAATAAGGACCTCACAGGAAGTTACCAAAGGTATAAATTGAAGAATATGTCGTATAATGGTGGTATTTCAAAGCACTCTCTCAAATTTTGAAGAAAAGGACTCCCCTCGTTAAATTTCACTAGGAGAATAAGAGAAGCCACATACAAGCTTGATTCAGGAACTTTGATGATGAAGAAGGATGTACTATATCTCAGCTTTAGAAAGGTTTTAGAGTTATAGGTAGTGAATATCTTATGTGGTCTAGAGGAAAAATCTATAGAAGATTCAAAAGAAGGTGGCTCATATAAACTGAGAGGTCACTTAGAAGCAACCTTAATTCATGATACTACAAGTATATGTGATCTATGATCAACATTATAGATCATAAGAAAGAAAGGAACAAGACCTCAGAATCAGATATTGGAGTAGATCTCACCATCAAACATTCCAGTAATCCCTGCAAGGAGACTAGGATCAAAAGAGATCCTACCAAACTAAAAAAGATAAGTATTTGAATTGTCATTTTTATCAAATTGTTTAAATGATACTGTTCAGTTGTGTACATGTTTATATTCCTAGAATTATAGTATGCATGTTAGAACATTTTCATTAATATGTGATGGGTAAGTAGCCTATGGTGGTATACAACATTCCATTGCTACTTATCTAGAGTGAAACTTCTTTGCCGACATATTGGGAGTAGTGCACGCTCTTATCAATGTTCTAGTAGAGATGGAAGGAATCTAGAAATTTACCATTTGAATGTGGGATATGGACGAATGTTGTGTTATTGGCTAAGATAGCATTATGCCAATGTGACCTATGTTTTTATGCATATGTTTTGGAAACTATGAAATGTTTATAACCATGCTACTAAATTTGACTTGTAGGAAGTATCGTATACGATCACCTACAAATGAAGAATGATGAGACTTGTTCCATAGAACAAGTGACGATGGTTCAACTATAGACAAGAATAATGAAATCAAGCAGAGGAAGTTGACTATGACGAGATGTTTTTCTAGTAGCTAGACTCATGGTATAATAAAAGTAGAAGAAGATATCGAGCAACCTCCTGGACTCAGAGAACCACATGTATGCAAATTGAAAAAGACTTTTTACGGGATCAAAAGTTACCCATGGATAGAATGATGAGATAAAGGATCACCTAGAGTGATGAGACATCAACCTTTTCTACAAGGTTGAAGATGAGAAGCTCATAGATGGGTGCAAAAGAGAACTTGCAGCATAGTTCAAGATCTTGGTATCCAGTGACTTAGAAAGATTAAATAAATGGATATACAAGATAAAACATGTAGCGGATGGAAGTATTGAAAAATACAAAGCTAGATTTGTGGCTCGCGGATTCTCTCAAAAGGAAGGAATTGATTATGAAGACACATTTGATTCTGTAGCAAATTACACTTTCATTAGAACCATCATGGCATTTGTAGCCACGATGAAGTGGAAGTTACACCAGATGGATGTGAAAAAAACTTTCCTGAATGGTGTCATTGAAGAAGAAGTGCACATAGAACAACCACAAGGATTTGAAGTTGAAAACAAAGAGACGCATATCTGCAAACTGAAGAAGGCTCTGTATGGATTGAAGCAAGCTCCAAGAGCTTGGTATGGAAGAATTGATAGTTTTATTACGAGCTTGGGATTTACCAAGAGTAAATTTGATCCTAACCTTTACTTCAATGTTATGGATGATGAACCTGTCAGATCATTGCTATATGTGGATGACTTATTCCTGACAGGTAATGAGAAGCAAATTTCAAAGTGCAAGAAGAAGCTCGCTGCAGAATTCGAGATGAAAAACCTTGGCTTGATGCATTATTTTCCAGGTCTGGCAGAGCCCAAAAGGAATCTTCCTTATCCAAGGGAAGTATGCAGTAGAAATCTTAAAAATATTTGATATGTTAGAGTGTAAAGCCATGGCCACACCCATGGATACAAATTTGAAGTTGTTATCTGATGCTTCGTCAGAATTGGTGGATATGACACTATACAAGAATATTATTGGTTCATTGATGTATCTGACGAATACTAGGCCAGATATATGCTTTGTTGTGAACACCTTGATTCAGTATCTAGTTGAGCCCAGAGGTGTTCACCATGTAGATGCAAATCATGTGATAAGGTACCTAAAAGGTACAATAGACTATGGTCTCAATTATACTAGAGATTATGACTGCAGACTGTTTGGCTACACAAATTCATATTGGGAAGGAAGTGTCTCAGACAGAAAGAATGCTTCAGGAGGATGTTACGGTCTGAGGTCAGCCATGATCTCATGGCTAAGAAGGAAGCAGTCGAGTGTTTCTCTCAGCACTGCAGAAGCAAAATATATTGCAGCATCTTCTTCCAGTTGTGAATCCATATGGCTTCAGAAGTTGTTATCAAGTCTATTTGATCTGGAGTTAGATACCACAGTGATTATATGTGATAACCAGAGTTGTATAAAGATGATAGAGAACCTCGTGTTCCATGATAAGTCAAAGCACATATAAATACGATATTTCTAGATTCGAGATATGGTGCATAAAGAAGCTATAAAGCTCCAATATGTGAGCACCGATGAGAAGGTTGCATAGTTGTTCAATGTTGACTAAGCCACTGTCTCGTGTGAAGTTTGAGCATTTCCGTGACAAGCTTGGTGTAGTCCGTAAGGAATTCCCTCGAAAGTGGGAGTAGTGATGATGATATTGTGGTGTGGTGGGATTGATCATCCCTAGCAGGGAAAATTTTAATACCCCCCCCCTAAATTTCTATATATAATAATTGGGTGAATCCCCATGATATACAGGAAAATATGAAGGCTATTTTATCAATGTTATATTATTTATATATAATTTTTTGGCGAATCTCTCATTGAATTATATAATCTTGTAAAATCTTGGCGAATCTTTCACTAAATTATAAAGCCTTGTAAAGTCTTGGCAAATCTTTCACAAAATCATAAAACCTTATAAAGACTTGGCGAATATTTTACTAAATTATAAAATATTGTGAAGTATTGGTGAATTTTTTGATAAAGTTTAAAACCATATATAGTAATAGGAAAACATATTTAAAAAATACTAATAGGAGATAAATATTAATAAATCATCACATAGAAAGTTTGAGGGGAAGAAATACTGCAACCAGTACGCTATTATAATCCTGATGCAAATGAGATACAATTGAACAAAAAATCACTTAGACAAGCAAGAATAAACTTGATCAATGAAAGCACTTACCAGTTTCTAAACTCTGGTTGTTTTCCCAGAAATCCTTCTCTTACAAAGTCCACCATCTCCAAATGATATAAAATATTACAAACTATATATACATCCCAAATCAAAAGAAACATTTTAATATCATATCCACACTTAAAAGTTACAACCATGTTACTTACACAATAGTATTCCATCAAATTATTTTGTAAAGGAGAACCGGTCAATGCAATTTGGCATTGGGTCTTCACTTGTTTTAACGCCTGAGTTATATCATCTTTTGTGTTTTTAATCATGTGTGCATCATCACAAATGAGTAAATCGGGACCACTTTGAAACATAGATCAAATACATAATATGCCAAGCTCAACATAATAATCTATATCCTCAAGACTAGGGAAAATCTCTAAATGATACATTTCAAAGAATACAATAGTCATCTACTTGTAGATCTTTGAATTCATGTAATGATTTTGACATCTGGAATCACCCTACAGTGCAGATTTACAGTTGGGCTCATGATTTACATAATTAATTCCAACAACTCCATTGCAAAGTGAATGAATTAAAAAGATCGTAACTTTTAAGTGCAAGAAAACTGAACAACGATTGTAAGTTGGACATACTACATAACCTCTAATTGTAATAAGAATATATTTGAAAGATTCAAGCATTCGCACATTTGAACGGCTAGAATGAATCAATTTTTGATGACAAAGTAATCCCTTATTTGTGGCTAATCAAACTATTGCCATGCGTTCTTTTTTCCATTCCACTCCCAAGGTGAGTAAATATAAACTTGTCAGGCCTCCCTCGATTGTTAAAAATTGTTAAAGGATCCAGTCAGAATCGGGGTTTGAGATGTGGATCTGAAAATGTGTCACCTGCCTCAGAATCCCATTATTTCACTGGGAAAGAATTTATGGGAGGTGGAACCAACAATTTCAGTGAATTGAAAGCCCTCCATCTTTTGCTAAAAGCAGCCCAGCAAAGAGATATTAAAATTCTGCAAATATATGGGGATTCGAACTTTGTGATTCAATGAATGAAAGGACAGTATCAGATTTAGAAAACGGGTATATATAATTTATCTATGCATTTTAAAGACATGGTTCCTTTGATATTTTCCATTTTGATCATATTTACCGATAGTTCAACGCAAGTGAAGAATCTCTTTCAAAATAAATACGAAAGAACATAAGAAAGCAATACGGAAGCACATAAGAAAGTGATCACAAAATTTGAAAATCATGTAATTCCATCACAATTAGCATAATATTTGTATTTTCCGAATCCACTAAAATGGACTTCTAAAATTATAAACATGCATGTCACATGTAATCATTTAGTGTTCTCTGCAGTAGTTTTCCTACATCTGCAATAGAACTGACATAATCCAACTAAACACAAAATGTAGATGTGTTATCATCCCATAAAATTCAAAATTTCTAGAGTTGGTGAGGCATTATCATACTCAAAATCCAAGCAAATAAATGTGCACCTTGAAGATAGTAGGAATAGAATCAGAGTGCATATCCACATTTGATGTTCCATTGCATCGTAAACCTTCACGGAACCACTTTTCAATCTGACCAGAGGAGAACTCCCTATTTTGGAAAGGGTTGAAAACAACTACTGACACCATGTTTGAAGCAGGAATGTGAAGAGCAAATAGGCCTCTTCCTTCAGATGCACTACAATCAACACAAATTCCAGAATATGTGCATCAGATGGGGCACGCTCAAACATAACCGAGTGTAGTAATTCGGCGAATGGAAAAGGACCAATCTATATTAGTTTAAAAAAAGGAGGATGCGAGCTTATCTTTACTCACAACAATTAAACATACTAGAACTAATAACAAGGCAAGCTATAGGAAACTATATGTATTAAAATCCATTTATTCACCATATAGGTATCTTTCTCTACTTAATAATCCTATTTTCCAAGCTATAGGAAACTATTCTATAATCAAAATTATAACATGACATGATAGTAGAGATTATAGGAACCGAACGAACAACGACAGATCAGTCTCTCAATCATTGATGTGCACCCAGATCTACAGGTGCTTTTATCAGGCATGCAAAATGACTCTATTAACGATTCTTCCTACACTCAGTGTAAGGATGTTTCAAACTGTATTTATGCTAACCAACAATAGCATTAACCTCGTTCATCAGTCTCAGGAAAACATTTGATTTATAGTCATTCTCACAGAAGAAGAAAATCACACAACACAAAGAGGTGTCCACTATACAGTATAAGCATAAAACATTTTCATTATAATTACGCAAGCACAGTACATAAGCTCTGCAACTTTAAACTACATCTCTCTTCCCCACACCAAATCAAATATTACCAAATCAAACCTTTAAGGTTCCATAAATTTTCCATCAAATTTATTAGCGTACACCATAACACTAATAGGCAGATCAAAAGAGTGGCAAACAATACCTCCCATTGAAATGTATCCATTTGGACAAATTGCACAGCATACTAAAATGTAATAATTCTTCTTCCATCGTGTTCTCTAGTAACTTTGATGCATTGAACGAAGCATTATTTCTTAGAATGATTGAAGGTAGTCCTAGAAATCCAATTCCCTTTTTGATGATGGTTCTCATTCATTCGAATATCGTATTCCTGTTGTTATCTATCACGCATTTGGGGACACATTTTAATATATCTGAAGCTTGAACTGAAAAAATGATTGATTCATCTCTAGATCTTCTATTCTCTACCTGCCACATAACTAACAACAATGAAGTAAAAATAAGGCCCACTGGTAGATTTCGTATTAAACCATTTAAAGGCTTCAGGTTATCACAACAAAGTAACTACTAAGCTACTATGCTCAGATCGTAATGAGTTCATCATTATTTTTTGTTTACATTAATATAATTGGTAGAGCAAGCTTGTTCCAGGGATAATGCATTTGCTAGTGTTGTTTCCGAATTACTTGTTCAACTGTACATGGTTTAAACATCAACAATAATGAGATTAGTAGTTGGTTCAGTCAATTAAGAATTCAATGAACTAGCACAAGTATATATAGTGGGTGACCCAGTTGCTTAGCTTGATCCAGTAGATCCATTCATTGACCAAACAACAATACCAATAGTTGTTGATGTATACAATCCATAAGTAGATATATAAGTTTAAGCACACGTTTAAACATCTTAACCAGATCGAGACCCTCCACCTTCTGCCCATGACTGGCTGAAAATGACTACATGGCTTGGACAAATATGATTGGAAATGAACTCCTCCTAGTTATGTTGACCACCTCTAGGTTATAAGCTACCTTCTCGCTATGACCGACTCATAATGACAGTAAATCATTATGACTTAATCCGCAATGAAGCAGGAGAGATGTCTATATGGGAGCACTCGGGTGTAGTAACCTTAAGGGAGATATCTAAGCAACAACTATACTTCACCAAAAGAGAGTTCAAAACCCTGAATTATCACCTCTATTGTGTGGGTGGGTTTTCATAAAGTTTAAAACCGAGTCAACGATAGGTTCCTGAAGAGACTGGGCATTTACACCAAGCTTACTTATTTCACTCTACAAAATCGAGTCTTTATAAATTAAACAACAGAAGTGGGGTGGTCTATCTCTGCCAGAGATCACAGAGATTATAAAAGGGTTTTCACATAAGTGAAACCGACACCAGATTATTATTTTTCTTAGCTAGAGAGACCAATCAAACCATCTTTAACAGAAACACTAACAAACATCCTTAATACCTGGAAGATCTGACTCGAAGATGTGTGCATCTGAAGATTCTCTCCAGTCCCACTGAAATTGGCCTATGAAGTATTTAGTGAACCCTCCGGCAGTTGCATCCCTTACTAATGTTGAAAGCTCTTCGAGACATCTAGGTAACGAAGACATGAAGGTTGTAAATTCTTCGAGAAAGATGCGAAATGAAGACATTGTTGCAATAAATATCGAACAAATAGCAGTGCTAGATCTGATGATGCGAATCCCAAATTATGAAACAGTTCTTCAAGTTCTTAGATGAGCATTTATATCATTAATGATATATTGGATAAAATGTTGAAAATACCTAAATGGCTTTGAGTGTGACAGGCTTGATTGTCTTAGGGTTTTAAACCACATATTGTGGAATATTTTTATTGAGATAATAATTTTATATTCAATATACTATATTTAAAATAGTTAGATTTATAACATATTAGAGGTAAATATGGCAAGTATATATTAAGTAAAAAATTGAATTGTTATAATAAACATAAAAATATGGTTATAATAAATTTAAAATTGGAATGACATAAAAATATATATATTTATAATGAATTTAGTTGGCATAGAAAACCCATGTTGAAGTCCCCTTAGGGATGAAATAATTGGTGCGCCCCCCCTACTTAAACGCAGTTGGGTCATTATTTCTTACACCAAAGGGAGAATCTAGCAGACAAAACGAACTTTAAATATTTTCAAAATTAGGAATTAAGTAAGTAAAAAAGAACATTAAAAAGTTAAAGAGATAATTCTTTGTTTTATTTCATCTATATTTTAATTAAGATAAAGAAATTAATTTTTTTAATCTAGTTTTGAAAACTTTATTGGGACTCTGACCCTTCTAGCATTATCATAAGAGGTTGATGTCTCACTAGGGATAAACAAATTACTATTAACCATCATAGATCCATCTTAAAGGGGATATACCAAGTGCCCGATTTCCATGATCGCTCAAGGGCGAATTTACAAAAAAACCCGATTTCCTTGATCACTCAAGGGCGAATTTACCCTCAGCAACTACCATTTCTACAGATTTGGGCGAATTAGAGGGAGAGGGCTTATTTTATGGGCTATGCGAGCTCCAAATATAATCAAACAAGGGCTAAATGGTTAGATTTACGGTCTCTTTATAGATTTTATGGGGCTAATGTGCCATTTATTAAAAATAAATATATAAAAAATGGGCTAATCATAGTAAATGATGGTTTAATTAAAAAATAGCCCACTAAAAAATTAAAACCCCTAAATTTATCCCATGGGCTAAGATTAGCCCCTAAAATTTTCCCTAATCCCTAGAAAGTGATCCCGTAATTCAAAAAAGAATGATAGTATTAAATGATGATCCTAAGTTGTGGTGGGATTGATCATACCTAGACAGTGATCCCGTAATTCTGAAAGGAAGGATAGTCTTAAAAGTTGATCCTGAGTTGTGATGGGATTGATCATCACTAGACAGTGATCCCATAATTCTGAAAGGAAGGATAGTATTAAATGTTGATCCTTGGATTGTGGTGGGATTGATCATCCATAGATAGTGATCCTGTAATTACGAAAGGAAGGATAGTCTTAAATGCTGATCCTTAGACTAGAATCCCGTAAGTCTGAAAGGAAGGATTGTCTAAGATGTGAGTAGTAGACAAGGATCCTGTAATTCCGAAAGGAAGGATCGTCCAAGTGTGGTAGCTTCGTAAAGACTGGGTCCCGTAATTCTGAAAGGAAGGATTGTCTGAGCACCACCAGTGTTGATGTACCAGAGTCTCGTAATTCCGAAAGGAAGGACTATCCATGATCCCCTAATTTCGAAAGGAAGGATCACGAGAGTTGATGGGATAGAGTCCTGTAATTCCAAAAGGAAGGATTGTCCATGATCCCGTAATTCCGAAAGGAAGGACTTCCCATGATCCTGTAATTTCGAAAAGAAGGATCACCAAACTTGTTAGACTACAATCCCGTAATTCTGAAAGGAAGGATTGTCAAAGATACCGTAATTCTGAAAGGAAGGATCACCAGATTTTTTGTACTGGGTCTCGTAATTACGAAAGGAAGGACTATCCACAATCCTGTAATTCCGAAAGGAAGGACTGTCCACGATCCTGTAATTTTGAAAGGAAGGATCATGTGTGTTGAAGGTGATGATATTCCAGTGTTGTTGAAGATGATGTTTCGGTATTGTAGATGAGGATGCTCCAGTGCTGATGATGTTCCAGTACTGTATATGAGGATGCTCCAGTGCTGCAGATGTTCCAGTACTGTATATGAGGATGCTCCAGTGCTGCAGATGTTCTAGTACTGAAGATGAGGATGCTCTAGTTCTGTAGACTTAATGATTCTCCAGTGCGGAAGATGAGGAGGATGCTCCAGTACTGAAGATGATGATGTTCCAGCCTCGTGCTGTAGATGATGATACTTTAGCTCTGTACTGAAGATGATGATTTTACAACAAGCTGTTGAAGTTGTTGATATTTATGTTGTTGAAGAACTTCCAATGATTTATAGATGTACCAACCAATGTTCCAGATGATGTTGTTGATAATTCCCCTCCTCCCTCCTTCCAATGATGTTGTGTAGAGCCACATTCTGTTGTTTTTGTTGTTAGTAGAATACCTTTCTTGTTAAGGGGGAGTGTGAATTAATGTAACTTCAAAGAATATTCTACTTGCAATTTATTATTGTAACTCTGTCGGAGATGTTTTACCTCCACTCGGGGATGTCATTATTATATTTGGTCATGTAAAAGTCATGAGGTAAAACATCCATTGTAATTCGGGTCGTTAGTACCCAAAAGAATGTAATATAATATTATTTGAGTCTTTCTAGGAGAGGTCGGCCCAGTCGATTAAAGTGAGGCCGACCTAGTTAGGTTATTTGTCAAGTGAAAAGTAAAGTATAAATAGAGAGTGACTTCCTCTAATTTGTACCATTCACTCATTCATGCATTGCGCATTAGAGGAGAGATAGAAGTCCACAAAGGAGGAGGAGGATTGGCTTGGCTCTAGAGTTTGGGTTTGTCTGTCTTATTTGTGAGACCTATTTTGGGAATTGTACTTTGGTAATCTATATTGAGTAAGTTCTTGATGGGTTTTATCCCATTGATGGTTTCTTAGGATATATTGTTGTGTACCTTGTGATTGTGTATCTTTCATACATCCTTGTTATGATGCTATTGCGAAAATGTATTAAATGCTCATGAAGTTATAATTTAGTCTTTAGTAGCATATAATATTAACACCAAATACATAATAACTTTACATCTCCATTGAACACACCTTACCTTCACCTAAATATTTAGTTTATTTATATCACTACATGTTTCCTTAATTAGATTGATTTGTCCATAAGTAGGGGCTTCGTTATGTTGGCTACCTCTTTCTTACTAGTCAAGTTTACCCAACACAATCCACTTGAGATGACTAATTATTTTATGTGCACTTTGATATTCTTTCTTACTGCGCAAAATCACAGTATATGTGTGACATGTACCCATCCATATTGTGTGGATAGGTAACCTTGTTTTGTATATAATTCTTCAAACTAGCATCAAGGCTTCATGCTTCTTGCTTGACATCATCATGCTTCGTGTTTGACATCAATGACAACACCAAACTTCAACACATCTAACACAAGAAAAAATATAAATATTTGAAGGAAAATGTTGAAACTAACAACTGTATACAGAATTTTACAATGAACTCTGCCTGCTTGTTACCCGATTTTCAAGCAAATCCCAAGTCTAGTTGCGCCATCAAGCTAGTTTTCATAGCTAAACATATTTTTTCTCTTTGTTTTTTATTATTAATTTTTTACTTTTTTTAACAGAATTAATATACATATGTACATATGAAAAATAACTAGAAAAGAACTCAAGTAGAGGGAGAATAGGTAGAAGGAAACTCCCTACTTACAACCTCCATCTCAAACTACCGCAAGATGTCATGGACAAAATCTTCTTGTGACATAGCCTTATGATAAATCCTCAACCGATGACCATTTACCACAAAATAAAATGATCCTTCATCAATTGTTTTTATTATAATTGATACATTATCAATACATGCTTAATCTCATCAGGACCTAACCATAGTGTAGTGATATTTCCTTTAAAAAATTTAAATCTTAAGTAAAAAAGGAGAATCCAATCACCTGGTTTAAAATGCTTTTTCCTGATGAATTTTCCATGCCACTTCATTCGCTGCTCCTGGAAAAGCATAGTGTGTTGGATGGAATCCTATCAGATCTCATCCAACTCATTCAATTGTGTCACCCTTTGTTTATGAACATCAGAAAAATCTATACCTAACTATACTGATGTTATGAATGCCTTCACCTGGAACTCAGTTGAAAGAAGAATCTTCTTTCCATATACTAGTTCATAAGGAGTGTACCCACTAGCTTTTCACCATGTAGTATAGTAGGCCCAAAGTGATTCTGGAAGACTATCCTCCCATTATTTGCAATGAAATTGTATTTTTTTGGTGAGGATGGCCTCCAAGACTTTGTTTGTGGACTCCACTTATCCGTTATCTTGTGGGTGGTATGGAGAGGATTTGTGGTGCTTTAACTAATACTACTGAGTAATAGATTTAACCAGCTTTGACATGAAGTGTGCTCCCTGATCTATCACAATCTCTATAGGAACACTAAAATGGGTAAAAATATCCTCAAAATAAAATCAACTACCGACTTTTCATTAGCTTGATAAAGAGACTTTGCTTCTACCCATTTAGTGACATAGCCAATACAAACCATAATATACCTCTTTCTCCTTGACATAGGAGAGATTGACCCTACGAAATCGAGAGCCCATTTTTTAAAGGGTTCAATGAGTATATGGGGATGTAGGGGCATCTCATAAGCTTGTACAGGTCTTCCCATTCGTTGACAATTGCTACAACTTCAAACATACATTTCTACATCTTTGAAGAGTGTAGGCTAGAAATATCCAATATGAAGGACCTTATAAACAATCCTTTTGTAAGAAAAGTTCCCATTGCATGGCTTGCCATGATAGGATATTATTATATCATACATCTAATCCTACTGGACACATCTTCTAATTATCAAAGCAGGTCTAGTGCGAGAAAGATCTCCCCCGATCCAAGAATAAGTAGCAATAAGATTGACAATCTTCTATTTTTCTCGCGTTGAAAGATGTTGCAATAGTTTTCATAAATCCAAATAGTTAGCTATATCTATGAACCACAGGAATTTAGTCAATATATCAAATAGATGTTCATCAAGAAAATTATCATTTACATGGTTTACTTCACTTCCACTTCGAATTCTAGAAATAAAATGTGCGATGAGATTTTCTCTTCCAGTCCTATCTATGTTGTGGTAAAATTTGCACACAGGTGTGCAACTGTTCCCACTTTGGAGGTTAATCTTTTGAGGTTGTCAACAAGGCATACTATTGTAGTACATAAATTGATTGACCCAAAATTGATCCTACAGCTTTTGTTAGTGAACCAAAGTAAAACAAAAACAAAAACTTGAAATAAAACAAGGGTGAGAGGATGCAAACCACAACAAAGAGAAAATGCAAGAACCAATTTTGATTGCCCAATGGTCAATATTGTTACAAGAAGTGTCACCTAGGAGGTGTAGGATTCAAAGGGGAGCCAACAATATCCATTAAGGAGTTCCTTTTTGTCCCCACTAAATGCTAAATAACTTGAGAAGGAGCAATGGGAGGAACACTTGCCCCTTGGAGAAAGGTGGAAAGGGAACTTGAAGAATGATTAGAGGTATGGGAAGAGGTGGAAGAAGTTCCAAGAGCATAGCCTTGCTCTAATTTCTCCTTAATAGATGCATTCCCATGGCCTCCTTTTATAGGTCAAGAAGTGGCCAAGAAACAACTAGATCCAAATGTGGACTCATTAACTCCATGATTTGGATCCAAAGTATACAAAGGGGGGCCATTCAGTGAACTCAAGTACATAAGGAGACCAAATTCGAATTCTTGGAGGGGATGGAGCCTTGATGAGCCTTCAATGCACTACGGTTATTTGAGGTACCACTTTTTTTTATAGTCGTGTGGATTTCAAAGGGAAATATGTGCTAGTGTAGCGTGGTAACAAAACTGATAATACACATTGTAGCACAGTCTGTCATAGGTGTAAGCACACTACTTCTATTCTTTATTGTCTTTGGATATTTTTGGACTCATGTTGTTTTCTAGATCTGATGAGGATTCCTTCGATAAGTTTTATGCTATATATTGATCACACCTGACTGCAAGATTAGCCAAAATGCCGCATGTGTGCAAAAATTAGGCATTAACAGATGTCCCCTGATGTATGAGGTTCAGAAGGTACTGTAGAGCCAATAATGCATCATTGTTTCTTTTTTGTGTTTTCCCATGTGCTTGGATTTTCTGAAGTGAGTGTGGACGAAAGGCTCCCTTGGGGGAATATTGCTAGTGATAACCAATGAAGTTGTAACAAAGAATAGTGTTTTATACAAATGAGGTGGGAATACCCCTGCTCATGAAAATATATCAAGATGACTATAACAAGAAGAGACCAAGGGGTCAACTCAATATACTACTACCAGATGGATGAAGGAGGATTCAATCCATATAAGAGTAACTAAACCTAGAAATAGTGTTACAGGTGTCGAAGAAGTGGAACCGGTGATGACCATGATAAACCTGTAGGGGTGGGGGACTGAGATACTAGTGAGGTTTTTGGATATAGGAACTGACTGTACTAGTGCTGCCATGATTTGTAAATGTGAACACTTCTACCTTCGAAACGTACGACTCTCCCTAATGCAATAGATATGTTGAAATCAAACATAGGAGATACCACTAAGTTAGGGAGAACGGATGACTCTCCCTACCTAGTTCAAGGTGATCCCTTATATTGATTGAAAAGGGCCCGAATGTAGAAATGAAACTACAGTAACTCTCAGAATATGAGGATTTGATGTCGATGAGATTTGAAGTACATGATAAGATGAGGGTGTTATCATGAGAACCAAGATCATGTTGTAACCAACTGTAAGACTAACATACCTAACACAAGATTGTCTAGTAAGCATGAGGTTCATAAATTCTTTTAATCGATGTCAACTTGGGGAGTAACGGATGAAAAAATTCTTCAAATAAAGGTATTGAGTGTATCAGAGCGAGACAAACTGCTGATAAAGGGCTTTGTTGGATACATGACATTCAAGGTGATGATGACTGACAAAACTCATAATGTTGGGGATAGGAAAACTCAATGACATTGATCAAAGGTGACCAGGGGTTGTTACCAAGAGAATAATAGGGTTCCCATGGTTTTAAGTGAACTAAGGAATTTTTTGTACAAAAAGAATAATTTTTGGGGTCCCAACGATTTTTGGGGTGTCGAGGGACCCATTGAATGATGGATGGGACTCCCACGGTTTTGGGTGAATCAGGGAATCAATTTGATGATGGGTGAATTTATCATGGTTTTGAGTGAGTCAGGGAACCTTTTCCATGATGAGGTGAGGGTTGTTTTGTAGATGTGAATACCGGTGCCCCATGAATCAATTCCATGTAGATTGTTCATGTAGGAATAACTGAATAGAATTGGTTTCTGTGGAGGGTGAGGGTCCCATTGTTTTCTTCACGAGGGCGATGATATGAAGAATCTTGTAGATGGTAGTTTTCTAATGGAGGTATGAGTGGTAAATTTTGGTTATTGATCGTAACATGTGCTGAGGAATCTGACAATATTGACTACTAAAGGTGGTGAAGTAAATGTGCAACTATAAAATGATGAACTATGGGTTGCTCTTTTCAAGTTGGATCAGATTCCTCGGGCTTATGGGGGGTTCGACATCATGGGTTCCTAATAATGATGGGGATGTATATAGTGTGCATACCCATGGGGGAAAATGCTATTCTCAATGATGACATTGATGGCACATCATGAAGAGGAATTAGGACCCTTATGGTTATTAGTGGGAATATTTGGTAAATGCAATGCAAACAAAGGGAAAGTGGTGCCTATATGCTAGTTTCGGAATGATACCTATGGTAGAAGTCCGACGCCATTGCTAAGGGGTGGAGTCTTGTTCTTATAATGAAAAAACAAGTAGTTTTCTCTTGGTCATTATTTTGCACACACGGTGCAAATACCCAAGTGTAATAATGAACATGGAAAAGGTTTTGACGGTGTAGGAATAGATAAACCAAAAATAGAACGCACCTAAGGAGTATGTGTGAAAAAGAATTGCAAGGATAGTGTTCTAAAAAAAATATGGGTTTAGGCATTACAGTGGTCTTCAATTGCTAATTTTGGTAGTATGAATGGTTTTTCAAATGGAGATATGGTTTGGTCATGGCAAAGGTTTGAATATTGGGTCAAAACTCTATCAAAGGGGTGGGGCCCATTTTTCGAGGTCATTTGTACTTTGTTTGTATTTTGTGATCCTGAACCATTGGTGGTGCTTTAGAGTGATATGAGCAGTCGATTTCCAAGCCGTGATATCTAGGTAATCCTAAACCTTGTCTGTAATACCCCCAATTCGACTCTTAGGATGTATTAGCATTTAATGTAAATAATGTGTACATGTGACATATGTTTTCCTAGCGTGGAGCTCAAGGCCAAGGCCCCGCTAGTGAAAGCACGAATTGTGATTTAAAAGGGCAAGCATTGATATTTTGATACCATGAGCTTTGAAGCCATGGAACATTGTAAAAGGGTGTAATTAAACATCATGCAATATAAAATACCAAAACTGGCTACGGAGGTAACGAATGAGAAGGGGCCACATGTATCCACTAGGGAGTGGTGAGGGGGCTATGGAACTAAACCCTAGGCTGCCATATGTCATTATGAGAACCCATTTACTTCCCTAGGTGACATTTATGACTGTTGTAAGGAAGTGGTTGAGATTTCATCCCATGGCTTCAATAGAGCATGGGCAGCCCTGAAATTCGTATGGGTAGGTATGGGCTTTGTTTTCTTGTACAAGAAGTCACTCTACCTCTTGGGAGTGGCTTCATTCTCATCCCCATTCCATGGTGGAGGAGGCTAGCATCATTCCCCATCCAAAAACGAGTGTCAGCAGTGAGGAAACCAGAAATCGCGACTTGGAATGAACCCACGTTTTGGGAAGCCAAAAACGCCCAGAATGGGTATTGGACAGTAAAATCCAATGGGGGATCCATTGGTATGAGCCTTGGGGCGAATTTGGGAGCAATAGCTACCCCAAAATCCATGGGAAAACCTAGTTTTAACAGCCCATAAAATCAATGACGGAATTGGGGTTATTTGGGACAGAGTTGTGAGTAACCCAGTTATGGATGTATGAATAGAGGATGGGATTGCTGAGTCCAGCTTGAAGTGTATGTGGCTCTGGGATTGAGCTCAGTGGACTAGCATCCTCCTCCATTTCCCATTGCATGCTTGAAAAACCCAACTGTGTGTTGGCTTAGCATGGCTGTCTGAGTGAAACCCTGACTGTGAGTGAACCATCTAGTTCCTCCTTAGTGGATACATAGCCCAGCTCGGGGGTGATCTCTCAGCTGAAAGAATACAGGCTGGACGAATATCTATGGTTGGGTGGAACGTTGCTCTCACGTAGCCAGTTGTTGGACATCTACCTTTCAAGATAAGTGTTCTGTGTATTATAAATTATTGGCATTTTGTGTTCTGCAATATGTTAAATTGTCCATGCTTAATGAAATGAATTGATTATCTTAATTTGGAATCCCTGCATGGCATTGTAATGAGATTGAGTCCCTATATGCTGAATCATCTTCTGCTGTGATATATATATATATATATATATATATATGATGATTAGGCATTCCTGTTTGTGTGCCTACTAGTATGTTTACTCCGCTGTGTTTATATTGAGGTGAATCTGCATATAGAAGTTTTAATTATTACAGATTTATGAGCAAAAATATTGGGGCTAACTCTGCCGAAAGCCCAATGTGTTGGCAATGTTCCTTCCCTGCATTTAATGTGAGCAGGGGACATTACATTGTCCCGGTCATTTCGGGCGGGGTAGTTTTTAGGGTTTGTGTTCCCTAGAGCCATACGACATTATTTATGGTTGAATGGATATTGCACGTTATTTCGGGTTTTCCCATGCAGTAGCGTGGGGAAAATCATTACCACACGCAGTACACAATTTCTAGTTTTCCCGCATGGTAGCACAGGGAAACTCATTATCGTGCACCACATACCGTGCACAATTTTGAAGAATCACGTGTGGTACACTGCGTGGGAAATCGATGATTTATGTGCGCCGCACAATGACAATATATTTCTACTGCATGATGGATCAATGCAACTGTTAGTTGGACATTCGCGCTAAAAGAGCATCCAAATAGAACAAGTTTTGTGTGACCATGGTTGTGTGGGAAACCGTTGTACAACCATGCTACGCGCACGCTTGACTTGGAAATGCCACGTTGCTAGCTCAGGTTAGTAAAAAAAAGTCGTGCTATGTTATGGTAAGGCTAGGTTGGAATTTTGGATGCCATAATGAACACTAATGTAGCTGTGTTTTTATATGTTTGTAGGGGTTTGGGTGTGACTGAGATGCCATACGTCAAGTGGAGAGAGCGCCATTATGAAGAGTTTGTGGACGAAGTGGTCGCGGATTTAGTAGCCACCCAGATCCTTCAGGATGTGGGGCTCTTGAATTTATTCAAGTTCCCCTTGTTTTAGTCTACATATTTCTTGCTACTGCGGATCATCCATATGTGGGATATTGATGGGGAGGTCTTTCCGGTCAAGGATCAGGATCTCCATATTACAGAGAAGGATATTTACTTCTTGATAGGTTTGTTTCTCGACGAGACTGATGAGGCATCTCGTCTTCAACTAGGGGCTGATAAAAGTATCTTGAGCCTAGTAGACCAATACTCTAGAGGAGAGGTCACGATGGTTAGCTCAAGGAAGATCCTCATGACTAATATTTAGAGCCTCCCTTTCTAGGTAGTTGCAACTGTCAATTTGCGAGTGTTGGGGGTTTCCTCCCTACACAAGATTACTAGAGAGCAGTTGGGGTTGGTTGAGAGGGTGGTAGTTGGGAACCAGGTTGCATAGGGACCCATCTTGTTGAGTGGTTTGACGACACAATTGATAGATATCCATCGTGGTATAGGCGAGAGGACTTTTCAGTATGGGAGTGTGCTATGCTCATATTGTTTTGATAGTTTTCCTACCTTGAGACCACAGGTAGTGCTGCCTACAAGGGTGCCTCAGGATCCCTGGATGGTGTACTGGGGTGAGTGATGCCCCGTGATGGTGGGGGGTAGATAAGCCATGTCTTCACCGCACATTATTTTGATGTATAGGAGCATAGGATAGGCCATATGGAGAGGTAGCCATGGAGTGGCATGGATTATCGGGATGAAATAGAGTTACCAACTCCAAATCACGGGCGGGAGCTCATAGGTATGACATGTTTTTATGCTTTTACATAGTCGTTTTTAATGTACATAGAGTTTGGTTATAAAAGAAATTTCATGTATATTGGATACCAGTTGTGGATTCTTATCTATGATGTAGATGTGGGACTAGTGAGACCCCCATGGGCCGTAGGACGTCACCGTGTGCAGTACAAGGGGTTGGGACCTACAGGAGGTGTTGGTGCTACTGCTGGTGTAGCAAGTAGAGCTGCAACAGAGGAGGCTCCCAAAGGGGGATTATTTTTAGGGGACTGTGTTGTGGCGATCCTATCCAACTTGGAGAGGCAGTTTGGATCTATGACAAAGGGTATTGAGGATGGGGGACTCTCCGAGTTTGAGGATGATGAGTTGGATCTGAATCTTCATCTTTCAGCAGATCTAGGGGCTGGGTGGCACCAAGTGATGCGACGATTGGACATAACGTGCCATTAGGATTATGTGGCACAAGGTGGACGTCGTACAGCTACACTAGCTAAGGAGATACCTCACCAGAGACGTAGACCTACTCCGAGGGACCATCCAGGGTAGGCTGCAAGAGAAGCAAAGATAGTGAGTCCATTGTCTATCCGAGGGCATACCATCTAGGGCCTTTGAGTCAAATTTGAGTTCTTAGACACTCTATATTTTGTATAGTGTGTTGGGCCCCATTTTGTATATTCTAGAGATGGATCCTATGGGAAGCTGATAGATGGTTGGTGTATCAGATGCTAGTCCAACACCTCATTTGTGACGTGGTAAACGAATGCATTGGTTTTCCTGGGGGACATGCGTGAATGTGGTGGTTTCAAACTGTCATACTAGCAGGTGCAGTTGCAAAAATTTACAAAAGAGGAGTGGGTTAAAGACCCATAAGACATTATTGAACCGAGAGACCACTAATTGGGAATCTAAGAGCATGTGCATATGGCATATGCCAAGGTGGATGGAATTTATTAAAATACCAATGATGATGTCTTATTCTTCTTGGTTGTTTGTAATTTCTCCCATGCAAACTCCTCTGATGTGGTATAGAGTTTGGGAGGGGGAGTAAATGGCCCAAGTAGTTGATGCTAGATTCTTTGACCAATGATTTGCGCCATATGCAAAGCCATCATATCTATCTAAGCTAGGGATCATCTAGATAAACAAAATATGGTATTATTCTCAAACCAAGGGATAAAAAGTACTAAAACATAAAATGCTACATTGTGTGAATGGACAATGTAAAGGGTAAAAGACGGTTTCACCCTTCTGTTAGTAGGGACCTTTTAATGTTGGAACCTTGAGCAATATATAAGTGGTAGAATGCTTATGAGGAATTGTTGGGTATCCAACATTTGAAGGGATATCTCCTAGTGTTTTCAGGAACCAAGAAATGGTTGTGGACAATCCAAGTCTTTATCGAAAGATGATGAATAATCACTAGTCAATAAACCAGCCAAGGATGATGCAGTGTCAATGGTATCCGGTGGAGGGGGAACAAATTCCTTAGCGGGTAAGTATTGTGGGATTGTGATGAGGTAGGAGAGTTGATATTGGAGCCTCATCAGTTTGAGGTGGGATTCTCATTCAGCGCGTAAAATGGGACACTGAAACAAGAAGTGGGAACGGTCACTACACGATCGACATGGGCATGGAACCATGTCACAGAGAGGTGTCCATGATGAAGGTGGGTTGGTGTGATAAAGTATGGTTGTGATGGCCTCAGTGGGAATAATTTTAGTATGATTCCCATGGGATGTGCATCCATCATGTTGTGTTGTTGTTGTAATATCCATAGGTGGTGGGTCTTGGGGTGCCATAGGCTCGATAGCGGGAACAATCGTTACGACTAGTTTTGAGGTAGGCGAAACGATAGTTGTTTTCAATGTGGTGACAATGTTTATGGACATGGTTTCATGTGGTTGAGTTGAAGGAATATCAACCAAACTTTGGGTGAGGTGAATGGTCACCAAGGCATCCCGACATTAAGGGAGGTTGGGACAATGGTGTGTGAAATACCCAAACTAGGAACAAATCAAACACGTATGATTGGTACAAAACGATTTGGACTTAGGTGTCAAGTTGGGATAATAAGAGGTTCCCCCAACTATTGTAGGTGGAGCATGTGTCACACTAACAGGGATATTGAGAATATTCTTGAGCTCCGGAGAGGTGGGGCACAGGTTGGTTGCATGGCCTTGTTTCCTGCATAGGGCACACGGTGGAGTGACCCTTGTGGTAGGAGTAGTGGTGGTCATTACTAGGGATTTTAACCGGTGTTGGCTTATGCCCCCTACTTTAGGATTAGAGATCCCCGATGATGATTGAGGAATAGGGTTGGGTATGAGGGGGGATTTAAAATTAGGTTGTCTCATGCCCCCACTAGTGTATTTACTGACAACCGATGGTGACTTAGTCACATGTGTCATAGGCTCAACACTCGATATAGATAGTGTGACCAGTCTAGATAGGGTAACGGTCGAGACAGGGACAAGATCATAGTGGCATATCGGTTTAGAATCCATCTCTGGGTAGGGTGGCGTAAGGTACCACACATGTATACCCAAATTGATCCCAGGTAGGGTCCATTGAGCCATAATCGGTGTCCTGTGCACTCCCGTGTGGGGGTACAAGAATGGTATTTGGAATATGGGAGGCACTGATGGACTCAAATTATGTTCAATGTCGTGTCTCACGGGAGGTTTCGATGACGATGCTGAGGGAGAGGTGGGCACATTTTCAAAGATGAAAATGGTGCACATAAGGCCATTAGTCGATGCAGGGATTTTAGGTGGAATACTTGAATATATCCCTGGAAATTTGGTGTCATTGTAAAATCCTGGTCCAATATCAACGTAAGGGAGTTAATTAGTCCTGGCGACCGTGGGGAGGACATGTCATGGTTGGCGTTGGTATTGGGGTCATGGTAGTTGAGTTGGTCAAGGGTGACTATTTTCCCATTAAAGGGAAACATATTGTTGTAGAATACCAAGGAGGTGATCGCCTTCATGGCATGCATGTAACTACAAGCTAGTAGGATATTATAGTCGAGTTGTGCATCTACTACTTTGATATAAATTATTACCATTTCCCCCCTATCTCGATGGGAACATTTTGGTATAATCCCCTAGGATATGATAGTCGCACATTGTATGAAAGAAGAGAAATAGGCGAGGGGACTAACTTAGGTGATCCAAATTGTTTCCAAACATTAGAGGACATGATGCATGTGGATGCACCTTCATCAATGATACGTCAATGATCATAATGTTTTTTACCGTGATAGAGACTTCAAATGTGACAAACGAGGGTAGTCGTGTTTCACCTTTGTCAAGATCAAAGATCATAAGGAGCGATTCGGAAGGGTCGAGAATGTTGAGTGCATTAATTAATTCCTTTCTTTGGGTTGGGAATGATTGTAGTGCCTCTAACGTGGACATGGAAACTAGTGACTGATCCAAGTCATCCACAATATTGTAATTGTGGGAAGCTTTCATATGGGGGTTATGGGGGGTTGGCCTAAGCTATACCTTGGGGATCTGTGGGATATGCTCACCACTTGCGCATGGTATTTGTAAAGGGCCGCCTGCAAGGTTAGGTACATCCTCCACTTGGGGGGATCAGTTCCACCATAGCCTTTGGCTCGATTCTAACGGTTAATGTTTGTCATGCTCATGTAAATATTCTGGAAGGAGCCATCGTTGGAGGGGCAGGGATGCTATTGCTAAGTAACAACCCCTTGATTTACAAAGGGTTATTGCAAGACAATGGTTCGGGGTTGTAGAGGGTTTGAAGCCTAAGGGGTGTTCATGGTTGTCTTCTTCTTGGCCTCCACCAACTGTTGGAAGTCAGGGATAAGAGGACAATGGTGCACGTAGTGGCCATATTCTCTTTAAATGGAGTAGGAGTAATTGGTCCTCAGGTTGGAATTCTTCTCATGGTTGGGGGTTTTATTTGCACCTGCATTTTGATTACCTATGTTTTGTTTTTGTTGGGTAGGGGGATTTTCCCCTTGCCCCTATTGTTGGTTCTATTTGTTATTCCCTTTCTTCTTCCCATGATTTTGAGGATTTTGGGGATTTGTGGTATTCAACTACTCAAACTATTGATCTTGTTGTGTGAAAGAAGGTTGGAATAAATTAACCCCCAAATACGGCATGGAGTTAGAACCAGGAGGACATGGAAATTTGTAATAATTAGGGTTATATCCCGGCAGTGGGATAAATGTGGTTTTCAATCCATAGGATGTGGACATAGGAGTGGCTTGCGCCATTTGTGGTGGAGGTACCAATGATGCTTGGATTACATTAGGATAAGTAGGACTGTAACGTCCATATTGTAACTAAAAAAATGGAGGATTTTATGCAGGAGCAAGGGTGATGACACAGGAGGGTGTGTGGGTACTGCAGTGCCATATTGAATGGCACAAGAGAAGGAGGACGACGAAACTTTCCTTGTTGGTAAATGGACCCAATCATTAGAGGAAATTTGGGGTCTAAAATGGGCCTTATAAGAAAACGAGGCATCATATAAGAAAATGAGCCAACCATAGTTTCTTGATGAGTTGGAATTCAAGAACCAATAGAATTTCAATAAAATGAGTCAACCATAATAGTTGACTTGAGATATTTGTCATAAAAAAACTACTTTTTTTCCTATTTTCAACATATCTCCATGTGTTTTTACTCAAATTTTGAGCAATAACACTCGTTGGATGCGTAATTTAATTATGCATCCAACGAGTGCTCCCGCTCGAAATTTGAGTAAAAACACAGGGAGATATGTTGAAAATACGAACAAAAAAAGTAGTTTTTTTTCTTTCTTCCTTCAAAATTAATAAATATTATTTCATTATTTTAACTATTATTTTATTATTTTCCTTAGGAGGCCCATTTTAGACCTCAAATTTCCTCTAATGAATCCCATCCATCGAATGTGATGAACTCATAGTTGTAGGATCCAATGACCGATGCCAAGGGGCATCAGGTAGGATGGTGTACAAGTATATGGATTGTCATATATAAGATCGAAATGTTGGGATTTTAGGATGGCCTCTTCCTCAAATTGTGGCATGGAGGTTGCCACATATTTTGAAATAGCCAGTTGGAGTGATTTGATGAACCAATCCAATAGGAACTGAGGCTATATTTCTATCTTACTAAATGTTCGGCATCCACGCTATTCATGGATATGGTCCGCTATGTGTGTAGATGTGTTCTGTCGAAATTCTGTGAGAATTTTGAGGCCAAGGTTGTGGCGAATCGGAAGCTGAAAGTATGTGAGAAATGTGGTGGCCAATGTCACAAAGGTGGCATAGGTTGTTCCAGTTAATTTCACATACCATTTGGTTGTCGTTCCAGTAAGGGTTTGCTAAAAGAGGCAAAGCCTCACCAAGTCATCCACTATGTTGTTGGAGGAACACCATAAGTGGAATGGCATGACGGGGTTGGTTGGATAATCTCCTTGTTTCCCTTTGAATTTAGATATATCGGAGGGAATATTATCTGAAATAGATGCCCATGCTTGATCATGTGCTATCAATTTGGACAAATCATTGAGATTTAGGCTAGCCATGAAAGCGAGGTTGGGAGTAGGTCCTACCATTGTATGTTGTGTGTGGTTTTTGTGAGGTGGAGACTGGGGTATATGTGGTGGTGGTCTTTGTCATTGATTGGAAGAAAAGGATGCTATATTCCCTCCTCCCGAAGGGGTAGAAGAAGTAGGTGGATTTCGGCCGAGAGGTGGAAATAGAATGTGGCCTCTTTCATAAGAGGGAGAACCAAAGGGGTTCAAAGTATCTCTGAAGGGAGAAGTGGAAGGGATGCCTCTTCCAAGATAGAATGAAGTAAAAGGATCTATGATTTCTTTGAGATGAGAAAATGGCTCAAGCAAGGAGCAACCTTGTCTTGAATATCCTACCAATGTTTCCTAGGAGTGGCGTCGGCTAGAGTATCTCTCACGTGAACCACGGGGATAAAGTGGAAAAACACCCCTCGAGACAAAGGGGATAGACCCTGTAGTCTGCGGGACTTCCTTAGGGAATTTTGTTCCTCAATGGTGAAAGCTTAGTCACAAGTGAGAGTGATGATGGAAATAAACACAATTGAACAAATGAAAAAATATTCCAACCACAACAGATGCAAAATGGTGCAAAGTGAGTGTTATGTGTTATGTCGGTTTAGTGCAAGTGCTCCCACATGTAGGATTTTTTTAATTATGAGTTAGTGAAATTGCATTTAAAAAGAAAATAAATGTAAATTCCCTAAAATACCTACGTCCTTCCTCTCAAATATAGCAAGGCCTTCCAAAATCACAATTGATGGTGAAAATGGGATCCATGCACCAATTGACTAGTGAAGGTAACAAAGAGTTAGTTATACTGGTGATGGGGCTATGTTCCGAAAGGACTGGAAACACTTCCCAACAAAAATATATGACTTCAGGACTCAATTGCACTCACAATTTCTCCTTGGTGATAACCTAAGTTTGGCCACTAAGATACCTGTGTCAAGTGTGGATAAGTGGTTCAACCTGGGTGGAATAGTGTCACCTCCACAAAATGTTGAGTGGCTCTTTGGAGAGGGCGGGGAAACTATACCTCCGATTTGACCTGCTTGCGCATGGCGCACTTCTTATACGGGTTTTCTTTTAAAACTTGTTGATATCAGGATTTGGTAGTACCTTATAAGTCAAAAATGCTATCAGTTTCAAAAACTTAATGAAACTAGATTGGTGGGAATTAATGGATGCCTAGCCCAATCAATCCTACCTAACTAAAATGTTATTTTGTGACCTCTTGTGGAGGATTTTAGTTGGTTGGAATTTACAAATGTTTATTTTATGGCTCTAAATTCAATTAAGGAGTGTAAGGGAGGTATTTCACAATTCCCTTCCTTTCTGATTCACCAAGCTCACAAGTAGTGTGAGGTGAAGAGCATACTCAAAATAAAAGAGATTTTAGGTCCCTTAGTGTGTGCTAGTGATGCAAACATGTGAGATAAGCAAATTGATTGTTGCAATTAACTAAAGATTTTGAAGTAATTGCAAATGGATATTTTAAATTCAAATCTAAAGATGTTAAAGGTGCTTGCAAACAAAATGCTAATAAAATAAAAGTGTGCAATGGAGGTATTTCACACTTCTCACGCTTTTATGATTCACCAAGCTCACAAGAAATGCAAGGTCAAGAGAATACTTGGGGAGAGTAGAGTCTTTAGGTACTTGCTTGTGTGCAAATGTGGATTACACTACTTTTCCTTAAAAAAATGAAAAGTAAACAAATAACATGATATGTCTTGAATACTAGTGACAACAATGAGGCCCATTGAAATTCCCAAAGTTGGTTACCTAAGTTGATTTCAAGAGAGAAGGACTCTCTACTCCCTAATCCTGGTCTAAATGAACTAATTACTAAAGAAAAGCTAACTATTGTAAGTTAATTTTAATCTGGTTCATTGGTGAGCAGTGATTGGGACTGCAATATTGTATGCAAAATTGGTAAAAAGGAAATAAAAGATAGTGGCGTGGAAAACATAAAAACAAACGTGTAGTAGCGTGAAAAATACAATAACTGGCACGCAGTAGCACGATTACAACACAACAAGGTTGCATAGACAAATACCATATTACAGCGCAGGTGAGGTTTTGTTAAAATATGCATGTAGCATGACCAATGAAGCGAAATCTACATAGGTAGTGTGCTCGAGGCACCGGGATCTGCATAGCTATGTAAACAACAAAACTGACCAAAAGGAGGAATAATTTAGGGATTGAATGGTATGTGCCTCTTCATCTACACAAGACAAGCAACTAGAATTTGTTGGTTGTGGAGCTAGATCTTCCAATCTCATAGATGATATTGTTTCAGCTGTGCACCCCAGAGGACTGTACACGCATGCCCCTACCTTTGGGGTTGTTTTCACCACCAGTTTTCGGGCCCATGGTTTTGGGTAACCAAAGGTATTTTCCCATTGTATTTCCCTTATAAAAGAAAGACAATGTAACACGGATAGGGTTGATGTATTAGTTTTTATGCATTGTAAATATCTCTGAGATCAAGAGAGAGACTGTGAGATAGTGAAGAGGAAGTGCAGCGGCTGTGCTGCAGGTTGTATCCCTTCACTTTGCTGGACAGAATAATAGAAAGGACTGGAAACTTCAGTGTGGACGTAGCCCAAGTTGGGTGAACCACGATATATCTGTGTCTCTCTTGTAATGTGTATGTGTGATTATATTTGCATTTCTATTTATTGTTATTGCTCTGCAATCCTGTTTTTCTAACAATTGGTATCAAAGCCAAAGGTATATTTAGGAGATAAACCCACAGGAAGCTAGGGTTTTTGGTTCGAGTGGGAGCAATGGCAGAAGAAGGAAAGTTTAAGGTCGAGAAGTTTAACGGCCAAAACTTCCAGTTATGGAAGATGCAAATGGAGGACTATCTGTACCAGAAGGATCTATTCCTACCGTTGGGAAGAAGAGCAAAGCAGCCAGCGGCTATGAAGGACGAAGAATGGGAGGTTCTTAACAGAAAGGCACTAGGAAAAATACGGTTGACCCTGGATTCATTGGTGGCTTTCAATATATCAAAAGAAATGACAATGGAGGGTTTGATGAGAGCACTGGGTAAGCTGTATGAAAAACCCTCAGCCTCCAACAAGGTATTTCTAATGAAGCGTTTATTTAATATGAAGATGTCTGAAGGTGGATCTGTTACTGATCATTTAAATGAGTTTAATACAGTTACAAATCAACTAAGTTCTGTAAGTGTGAACTTTGATGATGAGGTTAGGGCTCTTCTAATCTTGTGTTCATTGCCAGAAAGCTGGGATAGCTTGGTCATGGCTGTAAGTAACTATGTCTCTGGTTCAAACACCTTGAAATTTGATGATGTTATTGGTGTTATTCTTAGCGAGGAAATGTAAAAAAAAGCACAGGTGAGACATCAGGTAATGCGTTCACCATGGAGACCAGGGGAAGACAAAAGGAGAGGGGAAAGAGCCAAGGTAATCGTGGGAAGTCTAAAACGGGCAGATCCAAGTCCAGACTGAGAAAAATAGAGTGCTGAAACTATGGAAAGAAAGGACATCTGAAGAAAGACTACAGATATCTAAAGAATAAAGGAGATGGACAGAAGGAAACTACCTAGGAAGCAAATGTAACACTAGGTGATGTGTCACAAGATGCTTTGATTCTTGCATTAGATAATACTAGTGATTATTGGGTAGTAGATTCAGGGGCTTCATGTTATGCTACACCCCATAGGAAATATTTTCATGATTATGTTCCAGGATATTTTGGACATGTTTTATTGGGTGATGATGAGCCATGTAAAATTGTTGGAATGGGTAAGGTGTGGATAAAATTTAAGAATGGAACTGATTGGCTATTGAAAGATGTTAGGCATATTCCTGCTATGAAAAGAAATCTAATCTCAACAGGGCATTTGGGAGATGGTGGCTGTCTATCTACATTTAGAGAAAAGTGGTGGAAGATCACTAAAGGATCAATGGTGATAGCAAAAGAGACAGGGTAGGTACGTTGTATTTATGTCCTCATAATACTGACCATTCTATCTCTTTAGCTTCCACAAGAACAGATAGAGCATTATGGCATCATAGACTTGGCCACATGAGTGAGAAGGGGATGCAGATTCTCCACTCAAGGAAGTTGCTGCTAGATTTGAAGCAGGTAAGTTTGGAATTCTGTGAAAGCTGTGTTTATGGAAAACAGAAGAGAGTCAGATTTCTCAAGGTTGGGAAACATAAGAAGAATGAAAAGTTAGAGCTTGTGCATATAGGTGTATGGGGACTAGCTCAGGTACAATCTCTTGGTGGCTCTCATTATTATGTTACATTTATTGATGATGCAACTAGGAAAACTTGGGTTTATTGCATTAGACAGAAATCTGATTTGTTTGCTACTTTTAAGAAGTGGAAAGCTTTGGTTGAAAATGAGATAGGAAAAAGGTTGAAGTGTCTCAGATCTGATAATGGAGGTGAGTACTACAGCAAGGAGTTTGATAGTTAATGTTCATACCATGGGATTCGTAGAGAGAAGATAGTCCCAGGAAGACCACAAGAAAATGGTGTGTCAGAAAGGATGAATAGAACGATCATGGAGTGTGCAAGGTGTATGAGACTACATGCAAGGTTGCCCTTACAGTTTTGGGCAGATGCTGTAAATAATGCTGTTTATTTAATAAATAGAGGACCTTCAAGTGCTTTGGATGGTGCTATTCCAAAGAAGGCATGGACAGATAAAAATGTAAACTACTCATTTCTGAGAACGTTTGGTTGTGAAGCATTTGTCCATATTGATAAAGAAAATAGAACAAAGCTTAAAGCTAAATCCAACAAATGTACCTTTATTGGATACGGGGTTGATGATTTTGGTTATCGTTTATGGGATTATGAAAATCACAAAATCATTAGAAGTAGAGATGTCATATTCAATAAAAAGGTCATGTATAAAGATCAGTTGCGGGGAAAGAAATAGGAAAAGGAAAACATAGAGTACACAGTACTTGATGAAATTCAAGAAAATGAAGTTCCAAATGTGCTAGAAAATCAAGAACAACAGCAAGTACCTAAAACTCCTGCGACTACAAGAAGATCTACTAGGTTAAGTAGAATCCCTGAACGATACTCTCCTTCAATGTATTATTTGTTGATGACTAATTCTAGTGAACCAGAATGTTATGAAGAAGCAATGCAGGTGGAAACTAGAAAGAAGTGGGAGCAAGGCATGAATGAGGAGATGGACTCATTGGTAAGAAACTAGACTTGGGATTTGGTTCAGTTGCCTACTGGTAAAAGAGCATTGCAGAACAAATGGATTTACAGGTTGAAGGAAGAAGAAGGAGGCAAGAAGTGATACAAGACTAGACTTGTTGTAAAGGGGTTTGCACAAAAGAAAGGTATAGATTTTGATGAAATATTTTCTCCTGTTGTTAAGATGACTTCAATTAGGACTATCTTAAGTCTAGTGGTGGTAGAATATTTACATCTTGAACAATTAGATGTAAAAAAAACTTTTATCCATGGGGATTTGGAGGAAGAGATATATATGCAGCATCCACAAGGGTATGAGGTTAAAGCGAAGGAGGATTTGGTATGCCGGTTGAAGAAGAGCTTGTATGACTTGAAGCAAGCTCCAAGGCAGTGGTATTTAAAATTTGACAGGTTTATGATAGAACAAGGTTATAATAGATGTCATTCTGACCACTGTGTTTATTTCAAGAAGCTAGACAATGAAAGATATATTATCTTGTTATTGTATGTGGATGGCATGCTTGTTGCAGGGTCTAACATGCAAGATATAAATGTACTCAAAAGGAAGCTAGCTAATTCATTTGCGATGAAGGATTTGGGTGCTGCAAAGCAAATCCTTGGTATGAGAATAACGAGAGACAGAAAAAATTGCAAATTGACATTGTCTCAGAGTGAGTACATACAAAAGGTGTTGGAGAGGTTCAGAATGCAGAATGCAAAACCAGTAAGTACACCTTTGGCTAGCCATTTCAATCTAAGTAAGGAAATGTGTCCCAAGACACAGGAAGAGACAGATTACATGTCCAAGATTCCCTATCAATCAACAGTTGCAACTTGATGTATGCCATGGTGTGCACAAGACTAGATATTACACAAGCAGTGGGAGTTGTGAGTAGATATATGAACAATCTAGGTAAAGAACATTGGAAGGAAGTACAGTGGATTCTCAAGTATTTGATAGGTACT
This sequence comes from Larix kaempferi, assembly GCA_027924585.1. NCBI lineage: Eukaryota > Viridiplantae > Streptophyta > Pinopsida > Pinales > Pinaceae > Larix > Larix kaempferi. The sequence continues at coordinate 6,249,404 of BSBM01001163.1, read as the reverse complement.
ACCGCTCAGTCATTATGTTTTGGAGGTTCAGACACTGTTCTACAGGGATATGTTGATGCAGATATGGCAGGTGATAAGGATAGCACGAGGAGCACCATAGGGTATGTGTTTATTGTAGGTGGAACAACAGTAAGTTGGATTTCAAAACTGCAGAAGGTTGTTGCACTTTCAACAACAGAAGCAGAGTATGTTTCTGTTACAGAGGCTAGTAAAGAGATGATTTGGTTGCATAGGTTTGTTAAATTTTTAGAATTTACTTCAATCTGATCTAGGATCTTAACTGAGAGAACAACATGTACAACAAATCTACAACATATCAATCATGGACACAATAATGCAAGTACACAAGAGACACAAAGTTTACTTGGGGAAAACCATAAAGGTGAAAAACCCCAATAACTTCCTCAGAGATAGATAGAGCAATGATACAACCAGAATACAAGAGATAGTCTTCTCCTAGCAGCAAAGCCTCCTCCTCCATAAGTGCGCCACTCTCCAAAGTGTGAGTGAGAGAATAGAATATGTGAAATGAGAGAGACACACTCTCTATTTATACACTAACTTGACTTGACCTTTACTCAACTAGGTCGGCCTCAACTTAACCACTTAACTAACATAATGCTGACTGGGCCGACCCCCACTAGGGTGGTCTAATAACCCTTTGACCCACATGGTCGACCCCCAATAGAGTGGTCTAATAACCCTTTGACCCATATGACTTATACAGGGCCGACCCCAACAAGGTGGTCTAATAACCCATCAAGTATAAGTTAAGACACTTAGAATATAAATGTCGACACTTCCATATAGAGGAATAATAACATCTCTATAGGAATACAACCACTTCCGTATAGAGGAATAATAACATCTCTATAGGAATACAATATACATATATGTGAAATACATTCCAAAGTTACATATACATCAACAAGGTTTATGGAGGAATTGGGTAAGAAGCAGAAGGATAGCAGGTTGTACAGTGACAGCCAGAGTGCCATTCATCTTGCAAAGAACTCAGCATTCCATTCTAGGACTAAACAAACATATATAGCTCAAGTACCATTTCATATGCTCTGTTCTGGAAGATGAACTGTTGAAGCTGGAAAAGATACACACTAGCCAGAATCCCACAGACATGTTCACAAAGGTAGTGACCAGAGAGAAACTGAGTTCCTGCTCGGTTTCAGTTGGCCTTCTAGCATGAAGGTGAAGATGAGAAAGTTGCCAAGTCCAAGTCCAGCAAGTGCAGCAGTGGTGGAGTTGCTGTGATCAGTCTACAAGCGGGAGATTGTTGGTTTTGGAGCCAGATATTCCAATCTCATAGATGATATTGTTTCAGCTGTGCACCCCAGAGGACTGTACACTCATGCCCCTACCTTTGGGGTTGTTTTTGCCACCAGTTTTCGGGCCCATGGTTTTGGGTAACCCATGGTATTTTTTCATTGTATTTCCCTTATAAAAGAAAGACATTGTAACATGGCTAGGGTTGATGTATTAGGTTTTATGCATTGTAAAGATCTCTAAGATCAAGAGAGAGACTGTGAGATAGTGAAGAGGAAGTGGAGCGGCTGTGCTGCAGGTTGTATCCCTTCACTTTGCTGGACGGAATAATAGAAAGGACTGGCAACTTCAGTGTGGACGTATCCCAAGTTGGGTGAACCACAATATATCTGTGTCTCTCTTGTAATGTGTATGTGTGATTATATTTGCATTTTTGTTTATTGTTATTGCTCTGCGATCCTATTTTTCTAACAGAATTAGCTATCTAGCAAATAAAAACCTAGTTAAAAAAATGAACAAAAATAGAGTGGAGTTGTCATAAATAATATTGTGGGAAAATTTGCACAAAGGTGTGCATCCCTTCCCACTTTGGAGGTTAAGCCTTTGAGGTTGTCAATAAGGGCCAATATTGTAATATAACGAGCAAATTTGATTGAAACCAAATTGATCCTACAATCCCTTATTAGTGAGACAAAGCAAAATAAAAAACAAAAGTTGAAATAACTTGAAAAAAAAGAAGGAAGGGTGAGAGGATGCAAACTACAACAAAGAGAAAATGCAAGAACCAATTTAGACTTCCCAATGGTCAAGCTTGTTACAAGAAGTGTCACCTATGAGGTGTGGGATTCAAAGGGAAGCCAACAATCTCCCTTAGATCCTTTTTGTCCACACTAAATGCTAAATAACTTGAGAGGGAGCAATGGGAGGAACACTTTCCCCTTGGAGGAAGGTGGCATGGGAACTTGAAGAATGCTTGGAGGCATGGGAAGAGGTGGAAGAAGTTCCAACACAATTCCAACAACATAACCTTGCTCTAATTTCTCCTTACTAGATGCATGCCCATGGCCTCCTTTTATAGGCAAAGAAGTGACCAAGAAACAACTAGATCCAAATGTGGACTCATTAACTCCATGATTTGACTCCAAAGTACAAAAATGGGGGCCATTCAATGAACCCAAGTACATAGGGAGACCAAATTTGAATAATTGGAGGTGATAAAGCCTTGATGAACCTTCAATGCACCATGGGTGTTTTTTGTCCCACCATTTTTTACAGGAACGCGGATTTAGAAGGAAAATTCGTGCTAGTGTAGCTCAGTAACAAAACCGATAATATGCACTGTAGCATAGTCTATCATAGGTGTAAGCGTGCTGCTTCTATTTTTAACTATCTTTGGGAATTTTTGGAATCATGTTGCTTTTTGGATCTGATGAGGATGCATGCTCTATGTTGATGATGCCTTATTTAAGCGTTAACAGTCTACAACAGTGATGTTAAATTCCTGTAATAATAATAACCACCTAGTAATTTTTCCATTACTAATAGGTTTATTCATTAAAAATATAATAGTAGAGTGATCAGTATGTATGAAAACCCCATAGCTAGTTATATAATGTCTGAATTTATTTATGGCATGGACAATAGATAAACACTATTTCTCGATGATAGTATAATTAAACTCAACAGGTGTTAAATTTTTGTTGATGAAATACATAGCATACGAAAATTGATTTTCCCTCTGTCCTAAGACAGCTCCGAGGGTGGTTTCTGAGGCATATATTTTAAATATGGAAGGGGAGGGACCAATTTGGACCCTTGAGTGCTGGTGCCATAGTCAATTTTTCCTTTAGAGATTTAAAGGCATCCTGGAAATGAGAGTCCCAGAAAAATTCAACATCCTTACCACGTAGTAGAAACAAAGGTGTTGCTATTTTAGTAAAATTTTCAATGAACCTACGATAATAGCCAGCATGGCCCAAAAATATTCTTAACTCTTTTTGTGAAGATGACACTAAATTTTTTGTAATAACTTAAATATTTTCCAAGTCAAACTTGATACCTGCATAATAAATGTGATAGTTGAGAACAATACCTTCATTTAGTAACATTTTACACTTTTCAAAACTCAAGAAAGATTAGTTTATCGACATCTAATTAGAACCTTTTCCAAATTATCAAGTTCTTCCTCAAAATTATCACCGTAAACGGTGAAGTCATCCATATAAACTTCCACACAATCATGTATAAGGTCAGAAAAAATACCAAGAACTACTTGCTAAAAGTTGGCCAAAGCATTCCATAGACCAAATGGTAAGACCCTATAAGCAAATGTTCCCCACGAGCATGTGAATGTGGTTTTATCTTGGTCACTTGGTGCAATTTGTATTTGTTTGTAGCCACTAAAGGTGTCAAGAAAGGAAAAATAATTCTTACTTGACAGTGTATCCAACACATGATCTCTGAAGGGAAGTGGAAAACAACCTTTTAAGGTTGCTTTATTCAATTCTAAATGTCACGTCCCCTCCCATCCTACCAGCTAGATGGAGAGGATCGTGAGGTTAAACCGGGCATCTAGCCCTCATAAACTTCAAACAATCATCCAGATTTTAAAATAGAGATATGAAGATGCATAATTATCAGAAATCACAGCGGAATTTATTTATGACTTACTCAATCTTCACACATTCATAATATTCATCAAATGGATAATATTCATTCATTTCACATTCAAGGTATTCATCCATTAAACAATTGAAAGATAACACAAGAGGATACTTATCTTAATGAGGTAGTCCCAAACAACCAGCTACGCTTCTGCAACGTTCCACCCAACCGTAGGCCAGTGTGCTCCTTAATCTCTCAGCACCACTGCCACCCCCCGAGCTGGGCATGATCTCCACAAGGAAAAGGGGAAACGGGTTCTCACATAGCCAAAGATATGCCAGAATCAGCTAAGTCAACCAGCAGTTGGGTTTCTCAGGCTGCTAAGAGATGGGCAGAGGTGAATTACTAGGCTAGTGGCTCAACCATGGAGCTATGGATACTTCATTGGGCTCATCAAGCCAAATCTGTCCTCTTCCACTCTTGAAGCTCCTGCTCACAGGTTCAAATCCAAAACTGGATGCACTTAACAACGAAACCCCAATTAATGGGCATGAGGAAAACGCTTTCCATAGTGGGATGCATGAGATGGGGTTTCAACTCACTCAAAAAAAAAAACGTGGGAACACACAAAAACGAAATGTGAAGTTGGGGAACAACCCAGGGAGCTAAATCCGTTTTTAGTAAAACGTCCAGGGTCAATTCGGGGCAAAAACGACCTCCCTCCTAGTCCCCAATTCGTGGCCTCCCTCTCCCAACTGTTATATACTACAAAAAACGACCCCCAGGCATGGAAAAATGCAGTATTTAGATGAAAAACGTAAAATGGAAAGACCCAGGTAGCTCCCACTGCGTGAATGAGTGAAGACCCCTCTTCAGAATGGATTTGAGCACCATTTCGTGGGTGGTTTCTTGCTCCACAAGCAAAAACACGATTTTCAAGTTGATGGCTTGCCCATGCACGAAAATTGACAGACATACCTCTCCCATCCCAAGGCATTTATTGTCTCAACCAATCTTTGGAAGAAGTAAATGATTGGGTGCATGAGACAAAATGGGTAGTTGGTGGTTTATGGGTTTCCCCATTGACACATGGATTAATACCATTGGCTCAGGGGTTTGGATAATTTCCCTCCCTCTTCCTTGTAAAGATCATGCCCCCGTCTCTTTATTGCATTGCATAGCCGGTTGTGGGTTCTTTTTCATTAAATTCGTATTTTCATGATGTCTTATTTACATCGTGCCCTTCTAGCACAAGAACCATAGGCATCTATCTCTTAATTTTCGGTACATAAAACGACAAATCAATGGCGGGGCCTTGGCCTTGAGCTCCTCACCATGATTAAGTTACAATAATTACATCATTTACGATTTAGTGAAAAAGGGGGTGAAAATGGGGACGTGACACTAAAAAATGAACTCATGTTCTCCATTTTCCATTATTTTTAGGTACAACCACAAGTGGTGAAACCCACTTGCTATCATAAATCAGATATATAAAGTTAGCATTTTGTAACTTTTGTAATTCTTCTTTTACAAAGTCTTTTAAAGCAAGATTCATACTTTGTTGTGGCTGCCTAATGGGTCTAGCATTATTCTAAGTGTAAATATGATGCATACAAGTACTGGGGTGAATGCCATGCATGCTGGTGTAATCCCATGCAAATGCACTATATTGTTCTCCTAACACATGGATCAATTGTTCTCATTGATTTTGGTCCAATTGTGAATTGATATTTAAAATTTTCCTCGACTTATTTTAGCGGGAATAGTATAAAAATTTGTAATTCCATTAATGGTAGAAACAAGGAAAGATGATGAATTTTCTATATCACAATTTTCAATCTCTATTGAAAACATCAAATGAAGAAGAAGATTCTGAAAACTGAACACAACTTGTAGTGGAAATAAATTGATGACCATCCATGGAATTCTTGGGTTGTATGACCAAGAAATCCACGAGGTGCTCCCATGAATTTAAAGTGACCATGACATCATCTAACACACCTGCAAGCTTAACTCTAGATCTGTTAACTAATTCTAGTAGTATAGGTGTAGGTCTAAGACTGTCTAATTGTAATACTTCCATGGTCATGATATTCATAACATTTATTGCTGCCCCCAAGTCAATTAAGGTTTTTTCTATTGGGATATTGTTGATGTAGATAGTAACTACAAAGTTTATGGGGTCACCATATTTATCCACTATAGTTTTCCCTGAAATCAACTCAGCTAATTACCATATAACTTCGAATGTGGGGGGATCGTTTCTTTTTCTGCATGGTTTCTTAATGCACAAACCCCTAATAGTTTTGCATATATGGGAGTGTCTTTTATTGATTACAATAAAGGAATTATCACACAAACATTTTTTAATTATGTTTCTAAGTCAAATTCAGGGTAAGCAACCAGTTTTTCTAGATTCAACCTCTCTACGTAGGGAGGAGGTTTTGCTTCCTTTGGTTTCTCTAAGTGCATAGGAAAAGATGTTTGTGCTTTGGGGATAGTTTCATCATGATCATCATTCTCTATTTTCTGAGGAGTTTCATCCTCTTCAATCTCTTCTTCAATGACGACTATAGGGTCTTTCCTGTTAAGGACCTTTATGGATCTCAAGTGTATATCACGCAATGGTACTGGAGTAATCATATAGTTCGGAAAGGTTTGTACATAGGGAGGAGGTTTTGATTCCTTTGGTTTCTCTAAGTGCATAGGAAAAGATGTTTGTTCTTTGGGGATAGTTTCATCATGATCGTCATTCTCTATTTTTTGAGGAGTTTCATCCTCTTCAATCTCTTCTTCAATGACGACTATAGGGTCTTTCCTGTTAAGGACCTTTATGGATCTCAAGTGTATATCACGCAATGGTACTAGAGTAATCATATAGTTCGGAAAGGTTTGTACTGGAGTAAGACAGTATGAGCTACTTTGTTATTCGGGATAGGAATTGGATGAGCAGGTAATTGAGTTGGACGAGGAGGGGTTTGGTTGGCAAGTAGTTGGGGTTGAGGAATGGTGGGTTGAGGTGGAATCATTTGTGTTTGCATCATAGGGTATGCTTGTTGCATAGGTTAGGGATACTGTGGATAGGTGGAATAAGGCATTGGAAACTGTTGAAGTGGGGCATTCCCATAGGCATTCCCTCACCAACCTTGTTTCCAAGGTTGTTTTTGGGGCTACTGAGGAAGACAATTTTAACATGGCCTCGGATCATTCCATTGTTGATATTTTTTTTCATAAGATGTAAAAAGTTGTGAAGAAGGGTCTTGTGGAATACCTTGTGGTCATTGTTGCCAAGGTCTTTTATGTGCAGCGTAACAAAGTGGTTCTACTATCTCATTACCTCCTTTCTAAATGGATTACAATCTAGACAGCGGGGGACAATTTTCCATAACATGATGATCCGCACAAATAACAAAAAATCAAAACTTTATTTAATGGATTGTCTCTCAAAGGATGCTTTTGCCTACATTTTGAACAAAAATATAGCCAATGTAGCATTTTCTTCTTCTTGTTTCCTCTTACTTTTAAATGTATCTAACTGTGTGCTAAGAGTACTCAAAATTTTGATTTTAAATTTTTCTAACAAATTGCCTAACTCGGTTCTAGTTACTCCTCTTGCAATAGATTTAGTTTCCTTTGAATAATTATCCCTAATTCCCTTAACCAACTTTTTCTATACTTTTGGAATATTTCTTGCACAAATCACAAATGGTATTTGCGAAACATCACCAAAACCCTTGAGATTAAGAACATCTATGTATTCTGATTGGACTCCCTTTAAGAAAATGGTCCTAATTGAATCTTCATTCAACAAAACATTCTCGAACTTCTAGATATTATATAGGAATATTTCAACGTAGTCTTCAAGACTTTCATCTTCTTGCTACTGCATCTTAAAAATATTGATCCACAAATATCTAGTATTACAGTACTCTTGATTTTTTAAGGAAAGTATTTTTCATATATTCCCAAGATCTGATGTTGTACTCTCCTAGACCCATGAACCATCTTAAAGCATAATCCTTTAAAGTTGCAGTAAACAATTTTAACTTTTGGGCATTATTTACATAATTGTAGCCACAACACAAAATATTGAATTCAAAAAGGAAAGCATTTGGGTCCTCAATCACCATACCATGAAAGTGTGGTAGATATGATGGAAAGATATTTTTCATATTTATACTTTGTTCCAAATTAAGAATAAAAAATCCAAAAGTTACCTTATTTTCATTATTTCCATTATTGCCCTATGTTGTTTTTCATGACCCTTCCTCTTCTTCGACAATGTTTCCAAACAAGTTGAACCTAGTGAATTACGGTGTTGTGCCCAAATGTGATGAAGATCAAGAAGATGTCTCAACAGCTAGAATTGAATGAACAATCATATGTTTCTCAATCTAAACTCTTGTTGTTCCTTCTACAACTAGAGTTTCAACTTTTCATACAACTACACCTCATGCTACTTCAAGAAAACCAATAATATGTTCTAGAACCACAATTTGACTATCCTCGGTTATTAATTCCAATTTTTCTTCTTGTCCCTTCTGCTCTTTAACAACAATAGTCTCAGATAGTGAATTAATCAACTCTAGAATAACACTTGGTTCTAATTTTCCTCCTATCTGAAATTTACTACATGCAGATCTCTCAACCAGCTTAGTAGAGGGGGTTCTTGAACTACTTGAATACTTATCATATAAATTACTTGAAACTGGAGTTGTAACTCCTAATTTGCTAAATCTACCTTTACTATCTCTAGGCCTACTCATAAGCTAAACATATAGTAAAGGGGTTTGGAAAGACTTACAAAAGTGAATGTGGCAGGCTGTTACACCACATAGTTATGTGGTGAGGTCATATTTGCATATTACCATCTTTCCTCCACCTTCAAATATGATTAAAAACGAGAAACTACAACTATTATTCTATCTTTACCTTGTAATAGCTCCCCAACAATGACGCCAAAAATGTCAGGTTATTTATTTGTCAAATAATAAACCATGTATACATTTATTCATCAATCTGGGACATACAAACTTATGAGTTGTAAACACAATTTGTGTAGGTAAAGTGATGAAGATTGATCTACTTTATTCACTAGGGATCAATAACCTAAAAGTGAGAAGATAAACCTTAAATAAATCAAAAACGGGAAAAGTGTAGGAACTGAAGTACATGAACTCACTTTAAGAAATCAGAGTCATTGAAGCTTTTAACATTCCTATTCAATATTCATAGATTGAATACTACGTATATAAGCTTAAAATAATGTTGTATGCTCTATTCAGTTTGTTTGATTTCGTATAAGCATAACTTGAATCAGATCTTTTTTACTTATTAAATCATATATGAACATACTTTGTCTCTTATATATGATGCAAAGTGAATTTATCAAAAACCAAACCAAAATTAGTTATTATCCTTCTGAATTTGATTTCATGGACAACTCAAAGCACAATCTTTCACTCTGAGATTAAGTGTTTCTGTACTTTGTAAAATGATTAATACAATATTTCAAA